>CM062293.1:170507473-170738828 GCA_031216915.1 Pictodentalium vernedei
GTACTAAAAGGGGCATAACTCTGGAAATACAAAATGGAGTTACCTGCCCTTGTCACATGCATAACGACAATTGGTGATCACATATTGTTCATGCTATAAAGTTTGAACAATATAGCATGTAAAATGTTGAAGGAGTAGGTGATACAATACTGTAATGTTTCAAGTACTAAAGGGGGGGGGGCATAACTCTGGAAATGCAAAATGGAGTTACCTGCACTTGTCACATGAACAACAGCAATTACTGATCAACATGTGTGCAAAGTTTGAACAATGTAGCATGTAAACTTTTGGAGGAGTAGGCGGCATAAAAATTGTTTACAGACGGGACAGACAATGGCATAACATAATACGTCCGTCAAATGACAGGCGTATAAAAATGGCTTAGACGTTAATACAATTATACTTAATACTTTCATTGTTCGCTTCTCGTTAATAACTAACATCTCTCAACTTTCCATATAAAGTTAAAAGGGGGCGGACTTGTCTCGGGCCGAGTTGTGACTTGTCCCGAGGCCGAGTTGTCCAATTCCCAAAGAATGAATGTTTCAGCCGTCTTGATGATCAGAACATGGGCACAGCCTTCATTATCTTTTGCAAGATGGGCATTACCTCAGATTTCTGGCTAAATCGATCTGGATGCAGCTTCATCTGCAGAGTTTTATACGCCGTTGCTATTTTCGCGATATTCAAATCAAACGACTCCTCAATGTCCATAATTTCGAAATAAGTCATTCTTTTGACAGGTTCTTGCACAACACCGCAAACACAGAAGAAAAATTCTTTAACTTTATCGTTCTCTCGTCCACACTTCCAACAAGTCCTTTCATTTCTCTCGCCTTCAAATTGACATTTGCAGTTGCACTCATATCGTTTTAATGAACTGCCAACGAATATGTGCGTGTTGCATAATTTCGATCTATTGGTATGGTAAGCAAAATCAAGTTCTTTAAGGGTTGTCATTCCATGTAAAGAAGGGCAGTATTTTGTTGATATATAAATTCTTCTTCCAGTTATATTTCCAACGGCAAATTGAGGAGTACAGCGCAAAACCCGACAAAACCTGAAGGCCAATGTTATTCGACTCGTCTGATGAAAAGACGCCATAACGAATAAAAATGTACACACCTCGCGTCTTTGCAAAGACGCCCACTTTTTGACAACCATGTCTATCGTTCGAATAGGCAGCTTGCATCAGTGATCAAATCGACCATCGCAGAGAGGGTCGGCATTTATTTTAAATAGTAACTGAACTAGAGAAACAGAATTTACTGCATCCAGTAAATTCAAGTCTGCATTGTTTTCAATTTGTTTGACTTGTTACCCACCTTCCTATCTTAACCTGTCTAATACTCTTCGCTGCCTCAGAACTTTGACCCCCCCCCTATTGGAATTCCCCTTAGAGCCCCCCCCCCCCCTTCCCTGGTCCGTCCACACTCCAACATTTAGCCCTAAATTTACCCAAGGAGAATAACTATTTTTTTAAAATCATTTGTCTCAAAAACATAGCTCATGGCCCCTCATTGGAACGCGCTCAATCAGCTCGCTCCAATGAGGGGCCAAAAACTATGTTTTTGAGACAAAAATGAAAACATTATAAGTTATTGTGGTGTACTGACGGTAACATGGTGTGATGTTTGCTGTCGGGAATTTATATGTTTAACCGAGCTGCGATAGCGGTGAATTTTTTTTTCATCTGCTAATTTACCCCTATGTATCAGAATCCAACTTTGGGACCAAAACTTCAAATTCTCTTGTCCAACAAAAAGCGTATTGTAATCATATATCTGATACTAAAAATATATCTCAATTTTACACGGCCTTAGTTTCAACATATGCCCTATGTTTGGAATTTCACTCCTGTGCAATAGTGCGAAACTGTGGAGTGGAACCTTTATCGCTGTTACGTCACAAAAATCGATAACTGATCATGAATGCAGGTCAAGGTTATTCGCAAGCTGGAGACGCGAAAAAAAATTCAGTTTCTTTTTATTGTGTCCAGTTATTTTAATTCAATAAGTGGTGATTGTGCATCTATCAGCTAATCATCAGCGCGATTACTTTTGACAGTGTGATACTTCTGAAGCAAAGACTATAGAGAAACTAGATTCTCGGCTGAAATGGATGTGATGCGATAGCGCGTTCAACCACGACTTTGTCAGCTGAGTCGCTTGAGTAATGACGTCATCCGCTAACATAAAGTTTATGTTGTACCGCAGCTGAAGGCTAACATAGAAAGTACAACGCGAACGCGCAACCAATCAAACGTCGAGCATTCCGCAAGATCGGAACATAATATTATTTATTTATTTATTGGAGTTTAAGGTCACATCGGAACATAATAAAATTTGGATGTTGATTTTTGTGACTGGCCGGTTGTGGCGATTACGTTAGGAAAAGGTTAAACATAGATGCCATTGGACAAAATAATACAAATAAATAACAAAAGATAATATTAACAAAACACCACAGTATAAATAATACAAAGCAATGTTAATTACACGTGTTTCAACGACTTAAATGATTTTAATCCATCTGCTACAGGTCAAAGTTTTTTCCACGCCGATGGCCTTTCTTCAGTGGATGTTACTAAAAGTTCACCTGTACTGCATGAAGAGTATATATTTGAACACATTTTCAGGAAATGTGATGTGGTTATGTCATTATTATCATATTGATCCCCAGACTGAGTTGAGTTTTTCTTCGATTTTTGTGTATCTCCTCCTTGTCTGTCGTTCCAATTCTTCTGAAGCCACAGTTACGTGGGTATCTTCAGCCTCTCTTCTCAATAGTGGCACAAGCCGATAAATACCAAGACAATCAGTCACAGCTCTTGAATTTATTTTGTGGTGCCAGCCTAAAACAAGAAATGTTTTGCGCAGAGCACAAGCGCGCAGACAAAGGAGCATGAAAAAAAATACAATGCGTGAAAACATTCAATAAGATTTCACATTAGATTTACAGGTTTAAAAATAATTTACATTAAAATAAACATTGTTTGTGCTATATTAAAAAATTAAATCCATAAAATTTCATGAATTGTTTTAATTTAAATTGCATTATCGTATACGTGATTTTTTTTTTATTAGTCTTTAATGTTATCAGCACCTGTGCTATACCACGAGAGAACATGAGCATAGATTAAAGTTTTGCCAATTGTTTATGTCGCCCATTTACTAAACGTTTGCACCCCATCTGTGTTGATCATATTTTACCATTGTATGAGAACAAATATAATCAAATCTATAACCCTACTTGCCTAATATGCCAGTCTTGGGAGAAAAATAATAATATATATTAAATTTACTCACATCACCTTTAGGCTTTGGTAAACTGGCACGATTTTAAAAAAATTAACAGCACTTGTGTTCAATTAGACTTGACCTAAAGGTTTAATGTATTGGGATTATACAGTTCATTATTAAACAAAATCAGAAATTCATGTTTGTGACAAAAATATCTTTTATTAAGAACATAAGTATAAAATAAAATTACATAATATACAATAATAAAATTGTCGATGACACTCTAGCTCATCTTCAATATGACAGGAATTTAATATTGCTGTGACCAAGTCAACAATAATTAATATGATATTAATTATTATTTGCCGTGACCAGGTCAACAACAATAAAAGAATTACAAGTTGACTGCAATAGACTAAAGATTATGACCAATCATTTAAGTCAATTTTCGAAAAAATTAGATGGGAAATTGTCTTCAACCCTTGTCAGAGATAAAGAAGTCACAAAATATCATATTGGTGATAGTGGGAACAATATTTTATGGCAGGCAGACCAAAAACCCTGCTACATATCGATTCATAGATATGACCTCTAGCCCGATCTTTATTGACATGTGTGCACTTACTTTCTGTAAGTGGCACTGAATAAATCAAAGTTAATCTAATTTGCATAATTTCTTCACGAGAAAAACACCTGTATTATATGTGATGCATGCCAAGTTACTAAACATTCATATACAAAAATGTGTTCAAATCACTACTTTCATATAGAAGTTCTGTACAAAAAACTGATTGCACCTAATTTCGTTAAAAAATGGTTGCCGGAGACCATCTTAAATTTCGTACCTGAACCCAAAACACTTGTTCTTGTCCAACAATGATAACAAAGGCTCCCCAGAAGTTTCGTAAAGATGGGTTCATACGTAAGGCCTGTAGCCCAAACCTTATTGACATGTGCACTTTCTGTGTACAAGTTGCTCTGAAAAAATCAAACTTCTCATCTAATTTGCATAATTCATGCATGAGAAAAAACCGTTTATTTTTTCCAGGACGGTCGAGATTGAATTTCTGCATCCTCAGTTGGTCTAAGCGAGACCAGGCCTTAGAGCAGATTTGGTCAATGTGGTCGTTCCATGAACATGTGCTATTAAATATAACTCCTAAGTGTTTATGATTGTTGACTTCGGATATCGCGAATCATCTAAGAATAGAAGTCGATGGGCAGTAGTATTGCATTTACGTGATGTAAGCATACTCTCTGTTGTACTGGGATTGAACTCGACTAGCCATGTCTTAGCCCAACGTTCTATTGTGGCAAGGTCATGGTTGATTAATCTTGAAGCTTGCTCTGGATTCTCTACAATTAGATATAGGGAAGTATCATCTGCAAATAGGCGTATGCTACGGAGTAAGTTTTCGGTTATATCATTAATATATATAAGGAACAATAAGTTCCAAGTATTGAACCTTGTGGAACACCAGCATTAATAGATCCCCAGCTAGATGCTTCCGACCCCAATACAACTCGTTGCAACCTATCCAGAAGGTACGATTTCAGCAAAGAGAAGTTCACCCGAGGCACCAATTTTCACCAGCTTGTGAATAAGACCAACATGCCATACCTTGTCGAAAGCCTTACTGACATCACAGAAGACCACCCTGACTTCTTTGCCTTCATCGAGAGCTCGACAGAATTCATCAAATATGTCAGTCAGTTGGAGGACAGTTGAATCACCAGGTGTAAAACCTGATTGGAATTGAGTAAGGACATTGTTGTCAATCAGAAATTGCCACAAGCGTTTGAAAACACATTTTTCAAATATTTTACCTACACAACTAATCAAAGATATCGGGCGATAATTAGTAACTGAATTAAAGGGCTGTTTTTTCTAACATGGGGAGACATTTGCTTGTTTCCACAGGGAGGGAAAGTAAGAGTTGTTCAAGAGTACATTAAAAAAGATTAGAAGAGGCTCGCACAGGGAGGATTTACATTCCCTGAGAAGGCGTGGACTCACAAGTTCGAGACCAGATGCTTTAGACACCTTTATCGACTTCATTGCTTCACATACTTCACTACTTTGGAGAGTGATACTACCAATAACTCGGGAAGCCCGGGATGCTGAATCAGGAAGAGAGGCTTTCGAATCATCAACTGTTGAGATAGAACAGAAGTATTCGTTGAACACCTCTGCTTTCTCAACACTTGAGGAATATACTTTATTTAAATGGATAATAGTTGGAATACCCACTTCTTTACTACTACTGATAAGTGTTTTTAGAGTCTTCTATACCCATAAGGAAGAGGGGTTTTTATTGCTACTTAGTGTGGTCTGAACTTTAGATAGATAGACACTGAGATCATTTGGGTGTATTTTGTCGTAAACTTTAGGAAGCTGTGTAGTCGGGTGTATTACACGATAGCGAACAGATTGGCAAATTCGATGGATAAAACTAGACATTTTATGCGCGTTGACTGTTGTACTCTTCCGGAAAAAAACAATACACCGCGTGGAGAGCCATGATTTATTTAATTTTTCACTTGGGTTTAAGGACACTTCCAACAGACAGGGGAGGATCATGAATGGTTGAAAAATGAGGCAATGGCATCCCAAACCCAGTTAGAGATCTCAAGTAAGAGGGTGGGATGACATCCGCGTCCGTTCGATAGGATGAGAAATTGTTAGAAATCAGAAAGTCGGTGTATCATTATTTACACTCTAATGCAAAAAGGGGGGCTATTTTACTCGTCTTAGCGTTATCAACATATCGCGGTGGTGGCTGCGCGCGCGTGTGTGCGTATGTGTGTGTGTGTGTGTGGGGGGGGGGGGGGGTCGCACATGTATTCATTTCTGGATAAGACAGGTATATGGAAGGTATATGGCAAAAAATGTGCATACTTGAAAGGGTATACGTATGTATAGATATTGATAAGGAGGTTACAATTTTCAAAATTATGAGTCTTTCCCTCTGGGTGCGGGCTTATCCGGTTAGATAGCGATGTTTGTTTCTGGGTTTAATGTGCAGGGTGGAGGAGAGAGGGAGTTAATGTTGATGGCAATGTGTTAAGAGAACAAGTATTTTCAAACATTTCGACGGCCCTGGTAAGGGCTGTCTTATGGATGAACCGACTGGTCCATTCAAGCTTGCCAATGGTTGGAGCTTTGAACTTCAAACCGAGAGGTTCATGGTTTGATCATAACTAGCGGTAACGACATTGTGCCCTTAAGTAAGGCACTTAATCCCGAGTGCGCACGTGGTGGCAATGTGTCGCTGTGTACTAAGGCGCACTATGTATACGTCCCCGGCGCATTTTCCCACAACCAATGCTGAGTCAATGCAGAGTTAGCACGTTGGGGAGTCTGACAGTTGCTCGCCGCTGCTCGGTGGTTTGCTCCGGCTTCCACCACCCGTAAAACTGTCCGGCACGAGGTGACCCTGGCTGACAGTAAATAACGTTAAACCGCAATAAAAAAATCGATCTTGCAGTTATTCCCACGCCAAAACTAGGCGCAGAGATAAGATCTCAAAATTTCCATTAAAGTCACCCATCAGAATTATCTGCTTTCTCTCCACTCCCTTGGGACCTCTTGATTTTCTATGGCTAGATTAAATAGGGCAGTTAGGCTTTCCACGAATTCCTCTCCCCCTTTTTTGATAAACTCGTTAGGAATTTCATCCACTCCTCCCGCTTTTCCATCCCTTAACTTTGAGATCATCTTTCGCACCTCCTCCGTTTTAATTTCGCTTTCCACGAAGTTCGATAGGTTTTCCTAGTCCTGATTCGGACACTCGGGTGGGATGCCCATGCCCCATCGCTTATCGTTTACCTTTTCCCAGTGCTTGACTAGTTCTGATGCGACTTGATCTTGCTCGTCTGCAACTCTGCCATCTACTTTATTACTCTGTGGGTTACTTCCGTTGTTACGTTTATTCACCCATTTCCAAAATACGTTCGAACTCGACCCACCCCCCCCCCCCCCCCCCTGTCGTTCTTATCCTAATAAGACTGCTATTTCGCACTCTCCGATTATCGCCTTTAATCTTATTTACTTTACTTCGTGCTTGTTGGTATTCTTCCTTGGCCACTGTGGCCTCATTGCTTTCCGCCCCCTTAAGTTTTCTACTTCACCTGTATGCAGCCATTTAGCTTTTCTACCCTTCATGGCCCTTTTCAGTTCTTCCTTCACTCTGTACCAAAGTTCCCGTGTTGGCACCCTGATCTTTCCTACACTTTCCTTCCCTGCCACTACTAGGCTCGCAACTATGGCGTCGGCCATCTTCTGGACACTGCCCCCTTTGGGTACGGTTGCAAGCTTTGGTTTCAGTTTTTCAGTGAACTTCGTCCTGTCAGCATCCTTTTTGAGTTCCCAAATCTCCTTAAAGCTTCCTTTGCTTTTTACTAGATTTTTGGCCTTGATCGTCGCTGTACTAATCAAGTTGTGATCACTATCCACCTCCATTTTACCCTCATCATCCCCTTCTACCTCCCTCCATAAATTAATATCTATGAGAATGTAGTCGATCGTTGATTTTCTGTCGTTCCTCTCCCAGGTCCATTTCCCGTTATACCTCGCGTCCCTGTTCAGAATCTTCAGACCGAGCTCGTTTGTGAAGTTCAACAGCTTCCTTCCATTCCTGTTGACTTTCTTGTCCCCACCCTCTATGCCTTCTTCATTATCACCAATTTGTCCATTAAAGTCACCCATCAGAATTATACCGAGCCCCTTGTTTTGTAGTTCTGTGATATTGGATCTTATAATAGTGTTGAGTATATCGAGTCATTCCACTCGGGTTTGCTTCCCTCCACCGCGCAGTACACAATCCCAAGGGCAATACTTTTGTTTCTCAGATTGATCCTTACCCATCCAATTTCTTTCGATACCTCAGCCGAGGTGCTGACGTCTTCCAGGTCTGTGATCAGCGACGGTTTTAAATCTTATTTAATGTACATGCCTACCTACCCCCCCCCCCCCTTTTCTCTGGCCTTCCGTTCGCTCTACACCTATCCACACGCACCCCCTTACTTGGTCTACCCGTTCCTCGTGTCTTACCCTCGTTTCGCTTCAGCCCATGACGTCAAACTCCTCTGCGTCGATCAATATAGCAATTTCACTTACTTTCCGGTGAAGACCCTGGGTGTTGCTATAACCCACTTTCAGGGTATCAAGATTCATTGGCTTCCGCCTACTGGTCCCATTATTATCTAGTCCCTGTATGTTTGTATATCCTATTTTGTGTACATGTGTTTTCCTCGGAATGCTATTCCTTTTGAAGTGGATTTTTGGTCCCTTTTCCTTACCCCCTTATCCCATTTTTTACAACTATGTGTTCATTTCCCCCTTCTCTGTTTCCCCTCCCCTCCCTATACCAAAAAGGCCCAACCACCTGCAACATATTTCTTCCTAAAACCTCTGTACCCCTTGGGCTAAGATGGAGACCATCCCCTCCATATAGATCCTTTTCTGCCCCAATTGTCTACAAAAGGTATCCCAAGTTCATTGCAATACTCCCCCAATTCCTCGTTGACCCCAATGATCCGCGAATTATGCTCGCCCCCACCCCCTAGTACTGGGAGACGCCCCGACACCACTACCTGTGCATTCTTGGCATTCAGTTGAGTTATTAAGTCCTTGTAAGTCTCAATAAGCTGAACTGATTTCCTCTCCCTGATGTTGTTGGTTCCCACGTGTACAACAACCATTGGGTCTGGGCCTGACACCTTTACTAATCCAACCACTCTGTCCCAGAGGTCCTCCACCCTAGCCCCCGGAAAGTACAAATTGGTTCTGTTGACACTGTCGGGCCCACACACCACCCTATCTAACCCCCGAACTATGCTACTCCCTGCAACCACCAACTGCCTCTTTCCTGTCCTACTACCCCTTTTACCATATCTGTTCCCACTGGACCGGCTCGCAGTCTTGCACTCCGCCACACTAACCTCCATGCCTACCTCCACCTCTTCAGGCCCCACCTGCTCCTCAGAATTCTCGAAACTAACTAACACACTGAATCTATTTTGGACACTGCACTCCATTTTTTGTCCACTCCCACTACAAGCCTCCTTGTCCTCGTTTACCACATTCCTAACCTTCCCTCTGACTCCTGCCCTGACAGACGGCACATGGTCGTCGCTATCTCTCCCACTATCCGCTTCTAAACGAATACGCCTTTTGGCCCCCCGACTCACACTACTAGCCTGGTAATTTGACACTCTAGCCCCTTCTTCCCCCCTACCCTCAACCGGTCGCAGCTTCCTTTTCCTAAAAGACCCACTGTCCACTCACTAGCCCCCCCCCACCCACCCCCACCCCCCTGTGCTGGCCTCAACCACTACCTCCACCTGCACACCTATACTAACCGTCTCTACACTGTTAGTCTGTACCTCTCGCGTCAAGAAACACTTACCTTACATAGCAACCATAGCCCAAATTACCATGAGAAACTTAAAATTGGAAAAACCGGTCGAAATCGTAAACAAAACACCGAAAATGACCCGCGCGAAGATAGGGAACACGCCACTTATATCCGATAGAAAAACTAAACTAAACACTAATATAACTATCTTTTATTAAAAATCACATCTATACAACACTAAAACAATATATATATCTACAATAACACCTGGAAGAAAAGTATGGATAATTGAGCTAACTTTTGACAACTGAATTGAAAGTACTCCCTGTTGGTTCCGAGATGGGTCGAGAGGCAAATATTCCAACAGTGTTCCTGGATCTGTTTCGCACGTTGCCGGACCTCGGTGCCGGACCTCAGAAGTGACGTCATGTCACGTGACCCAGTGGCGCCATGTTGTGTTGTCATGGTAGCCCGCGTGAACGGCCATTTTGTGAGTCATCTCCATAGTGATACGTGGTGCTAGTGCGCATGCGCAGCGCGTGTTCTTAGGATGACCCGTGTTTCCGTCGTCCATTTTGTATACTGGAGGCCGCCATCTTGGTTTCTATGGCAGCACGTGGTTGCTATGTTACCCAAAGGTCTACAATAGGAGAGGGTATGTTCCTTTGTACAAGAGTAGTTTCCCGATTCGTAGAATTACCACAAACTCGAAAAGTCCCCAAACTTCCAAAAACGACTTTATTTGATACGTATTCTTCAAGACACCTACTTATAATAGTAGAACGCAGTGCTATAGGGCCATTCGATTGAATCGGAGTATACTCCAATAGAGCAGAAGAGCCTATCATTTGGAACAGTTTTGTGACTATATTTAGCTTTTCTGGTCTGTTCTGGTTAGTCCTGACTCTATTCCGATTAATCTTGTTCTCGTTTCATTTATCCAGATCATTCAATCAGTTCACTTTATTGCAGCTAACTAACCAATCAAATTGCTTGATTTTTTATAATCTTTATGCAGAGTTATCTCTCTTGTGTACAACAAAGACCTGTATGATTCTCATCATCTCAGTATCGAATTGTCACGTTCTGTGGAATCAGCTTTCGAGGATAGCTTTTGGAGAATCCTTTTTTTAGTCGTATGAGGCCATGGGGACTATGAGAAAATGCCTTAGAGGTCTAATTTACTACCCCTCTTGGCCTCATTTCCATTGAGGCCACGAGGGCCATGAAAAAATCCCTCAATGAGGTCTAATTTACTATCCCTCTGAGTTTCATGTCGGTATTTGAGGATACCTGTGGTCTAGTATTATACTAGTATATTATTTGAGGATACCTTTCGAGGATACCTTTTGGAGAATCCCCTTTTTGTCGTATGAGGCTAAGAGGGATAGTAAATTAGACCTCATTGAGGGATTTTTTCATGGTCCTCATGGCCTCAACCAAAATGAGGCTAAGAGGGATGGTAAATTAGACTTCATTGAGGAATTTTCTCATGGCACTCATGGCCTCATTAAAGGGTAGGAGACTGACAGCAACTCAAACATAAACATCCACACCCTCACACAAGCCCCCAGTCTTGTTTAACCGCCTTTGTTGGGACTTGGTACGTCATTCAACAAGGTTGAAGCGATCATTTGTAGAGGTGGACGATATTTGAATTTTGAAATATCGCAATATTCGATAACATCGTTCAGCGTCATAATCTTCTGGGAGGTTTTAGTAATCCCTGTATAGAGTCCTGTTCTGATGTACCAGTTGAACCACTAGGGCTTACCTGAATGAAAATATCAAAATTACTCTCACACTCTCAGAATGGACCATTTAGTTTAAACAATATTTTATTCAAAAAGAAATATGATATAATACATACAAGTAACTGTTAATATCACATTAGCAGTACCGAGGATACAATATCGAGTACTGTGTATTTAGTTACTTATTCCCGTTTCCTTATTCGACATTCAAAATTCGAAAAAAAATCGTGGGATCGTGGCACCTCAACCGCCCCAATTGGACCACATTTAGGGTCCCACTAAGGCCCCAAAAAGGGCCAGTTACAAAATGTCACAAAAGCAGGTTAAAATCACGGGATATTTTGGTGTTGATGGGTGGACCCCGAGGAATAAAGAAGATTGGCACCTCAACCGCTCCACATTTAGGGGCCGTACTAGGGCGCCAGAAAGGGTCAGTTACAAAATATCACCAAAGGAGGTTAAAATCACGGGATATTTTGGTGTTGATCGGCGGCCCCCGAGGAATAAAGAAGATTGGCACCTCAACCGCCCCAATCGGATCACATTTAGGGTCCCACTAAGGCCCCAAAATGGGCCAGTTACAAAATGTCACAAAAGTAGGTTAAAATCATGGGATATTTTGGTGCTGTTGGGTGGCCCCTGAGGAATAAAGAAGATTGACACCTCAACCGCCCCAACTGGACCACATTTATGGGTCCTACTAAGGCCCAAAAGGGGTCACTTACAAAATATCACCAAAGCAGGTTAAAATCACAGGATATTTTGGTGTTTATGGGTGGCCCTTGAGGAATAAAAAAGATTGACACCTCAACCGCCCCAATCAGACCACATTTAGGGGCCCTACTAAATCCCCAAAAAGGGTCAGTTACAAAATATCACCAAAGCGGGTTAAAATCATGGGATATTTTGGTGTTGATGGGTGGCCCCTGAGGAATAAAGAAGATTGACACCTCAACCACCCTAATGGGACCACATTTAGGGGCCCTACTAAGGCCCCAAAAGGGCTATTTACCAAATATCACTAAAGCAGGTTAAAATCACGGGATATTTTGGTGTTTATGGGTGGCCCCCGAGGAATAAAGAAGATAGACACCTCAACCACTCCAATCGGACCACATTTAGAGTCCCTAGTGAGGCCCCAAAAAGGGCCAGTTACAAAAGATCACAAAAGTAGGTTAAAATCACGGGATATTTTGGTGTTGATGGGTGGCCCCCAAGGAATAAAGATTGACACCTCAACTGCCCAAACGGACCACGTTTAGGTGCCCTACTAAGGCCCCAAAAGGGCCAGTTACAAAATATCACCAAAGCAGGTTGAAATCATGGATATTTTGGTGTTGATGGGTGGCCCCCGAGGAATAAAGAAGATTGAGCCTCAACCGCCCCAATCAGACTACATTTAGGGGCCCTACTATGGCCCCGAGAAATAAAGAAGATTGACACCTCAACCGTCCCAATCCGACCACATTTAGGGGGGCCCTACTAAGGCCCCAAAAAGGACCAGTTACAAAATATCACAACAAAGCAGGTTAAAATCACAGGATATTTTGGTGTTGATGGGTGGCCCCGAGGAATAAAGAAGATTGAGCCTCAACCACCCCAATCAGACTACATTTAGGGGCCCTACTATGGCCCCAAACAGAGCCAGTTACAAAATATCACCAATGCATGTTAAAATCACAGGATATTTTGGTGTTGATGGATGGCCCCCGAGGAATAAAGAAGATTGACGACTCAACCGCCCCAATCGGACCACATTTAATGGCCCTACTGAGGCCCCAAAAAGGGTCAGTTACAAAATATCACCAAAGCACGTTAAAATCATGGGATATTTTAGTGTTCATGGGTGGCTCCCTGGGAATAAAGAAAATTGGCGACTCAGCCGCCCCAATCGGACCACATTTTGTGGCCCTACTAAGGCCCAAAAAGGGCCAGTTACGAAATATCACCAAAGCAGGTTAAAATCACGGGATATTTTGGTGTTGATGGATGGTCCCCGAGGAATGAAAAAGATTGACACCTCAACCGTCCCAATCGGACCAGTTAGGAGCCCTACTAAGCCCCAAAAAGGGACAGTTACAAAACATCACAAAGCAGGTTAAAATCACAGGATATTTTGGTGTTGATGGGTGGACCCCGAGGAATAAAGAAGATCGACACCTCAATTGCTCCAATCAGACCACATTTAAAGGCCCTACTAAGGCCCCAAAAAGGGCCAGTTACAAAATATCCCCCAAAGTGGGTTAAAATCACAGGATATTTTGGTGTTTATGGTGGCCCTGAGGAATAAAGAAGATTGACGCCTCAGCCTCTCCAATCGGACCACATTTAGGGGCCCTACTAAGGCCCCCAAAAAGGGCCAGTTATAAGATATCACCAAAGCAGGTTGAAATCTCGGGATATTTTGGTCTTTATGGGTGGCCCCTGACGAGTAAAGAAGATGGACACCTCAACTGCCTCAATCAGACCACATTTAGGGGCACTACTAAGGCTCCAAAAAGGGCCAGTTACAAAATATCACCAAAGCAGGTTAAAATCACGGGATATTTTGGTGTTGTTGGGTGGCCCCCCGAGGAATAAAGAAGATTGATACCTCAACCTCCCCAATCAGACCCAATTAGGGGGTCTACTAAGGCCCCAAAAAAGGCCAGTTACAAAATATCACCAAATCAGGTTAAAATCACGGGATATTTTGGTGTTGATGGGTGGCCTTCAAGGAATAAAGAAGATTGACGCCTCAACCGCCCCAATAGGACCACATTTAGGGGCCCTACTAAGGCCCCAAAAAAGGGTCAATTACAAAATATCACCAAAGCAGGTTAAAATCATGGGATATTTTGGTGTTGATGGGTCTCCCCCAAGAAATAAATAAGATTGACACCTGTACCTCCCCAATCGGACCACATTTAGAACCCTACTATGGCCCCAAAAAGGGCCAGTTACAAAATATCACCAAAGCAGGTAAAATCACGGGATATTTTGGTTTTGAAGGGTGGCCCTAGAGAAATAAAGAAGATTGTCACCTCAACTGCTGCATTGGGACAACATTTAGTGGTCCTACTAAGGGACCAGAAACCTACTAATTTTCCATTCTTTCCCCAGATGAAAGACAGTAGACTTTCTCCTTATCTACTGTCTTTCATCTGGGGCTCCGGCCTCTGTTGATGTCTTATCAGCAGATTCTGTTGGAAAGGATGTGAAAGAAAGGTTCATTAATGGTCGACTGAAGGAAAAGAAGGATATTTTTTTTACGTATTCCTCCTTGTAAACTTAAAACTTTAGCCAGTATGGCCAGGTGTGTGAAAGTTAAGACATCCAAAAACAACGTCATTGAGTATAAGCAGCAAGGGAACATTGCCTTCAAATTGTTAGCTCAATCACAACAACTCAGTGATGATGCAAGACTTGATATGCATATGCTACTATCATATGTGCTAACACCAGTCCCATATAGCATTGGCTTAGCTGATGGCTTTCTAGCTAAAACTGATAAATCAAAAGGATTTCATTATCTCACAAATGAGTGCGAAAACGCTACAATACCAAAAGATCCAGATGACTGTTTAATTATTGGTGGGGTTTTGGGGCCCCTGCCTCCCACTTCCCCAAATGAAAGTGGGAGGTGGGGGCAATGGCAGGAGTTTCCTTGTTAGAACCCCCCCCCCCCCCCTTCCTCCCAGGCGCGCAGCCTGGATTCTATAATAGGGGTGCCCTAGCCAGTTTTGGGAGGGCCAAAGATGATATTTGAAAGGCATTTCGGTGGGGTTTTGGGGGCCTCCAATCATTGCCTCTTCCTCCCACTTCCCCAAGGGAAAGTGGGAGGTGGAGGTAATGGCAGGAGTTTCCTTGTTAGAAAGTGGGAGGTGGGGATAATGGCAGGAGTTTGCTTTCCTTGTTAGACCCCGCCCCCTCTCTTCCTCCCAGGCACGCAGCCTGGATTCTATAATAGGAGTGCTCTAGTCAATTTTGGGAGGGCCAAAGATGATATTTGAAAGGCATTTCGGTGGGGTTTTGGGGGCCTCTGGTCATTGCCCCTTCCTCCCACTTCCCTAAAGGAAAGTGGGAGGTGGGGGTAATGGCAGGAATTTCCTTTTTAGACTGGTTCTGACTGGTGGTTCTGAAGAAAATTTTTAAAGAATATTCCCCATTTTGCCCTAAGATAAAAATTCAAGCTCCTGTATTGAGCCCAAATATGAACTAATGGGATTTATTTTAACAAACTTGTATCTGATCCCCCATGGCTGCTGTAAACCAAATATCAAAAGATTCTGACCATTGATTTTGGAGAAAAGATTTTTTAAATTTTTTTAAAATAAGCTGACTCAGCATTTTTTTTGATGCCCTTACAGAACATCCTAACATAACCAATGGCAATTTTTTTTACCATCCCATTTTGTTCCATGTAGTTTGGGAAATATGAGCGTTTGAAATATTTATATTTTTAACTCCTGGGTTCCCACATGGTATTTTGAAAAAAAGTTTTTGGCATAAATCAAGTACTTATGACCCATAAATACTTCCTATCAAATTTGGTTCAAATCGGCCTCTTGGTTTGAAAAATAGATATTTTGTGGGGCAAAAATTCCTGCCCCTCTCATAATGATGTCAAATATTGCCCCTCAAACGTCTCTTGAGCAAATTTGAGTCTGCACCTCAAAGGAAGCTGTATACCAAATATCAAGTCTCTGCTACAGCTGGTTCAGAAGAAGCTTTTTAAAAAAATTGGGGCAGTTTGGCCCCACCCCCTCCTCACTAAGAGCAGATACCTAATTTTAAGAAAAACCCAAATGCCCCTACACAACCACTACTCATGTGAAATTTCATTAAAATGTGGTTTGGGAGAAAAATCCCCAAACACCACCTTCACGATGGACAATGAATGAGAAGTTATCAGAATAGCTCACCCTTTCAGTCAGGCGAGCTAACAACTAAAATGCAATCTTACCAAAGCAAGATTGCTCATAAGTTATTGTGATATATTTTGTCAGAAATTTTGTTAAAATGTAAACAGCATGCCTGGCATAGTAAAAACCAAGCCTGGAAATAAGCAATCTGTTATGAGGTCCCCAAGGAGGGGTGGGGGAGGGGGGTTGGGGGGGGTTGAGTATTTGCTGATGCTATCCCATACGGTGGGCCAATGTATCCTCTGGTGCCTCTTTCTGTTTATACTTGAAACCTTGATTCAGACTGTTGTTCACAGAGGGCAAAATTCAGTGATGCAGCCCTGCTATGCAGGGTAGCATTATCAAATTTACCATCTGGGAACCTGTTTATTTATTAAGGTTTAACGGCACATTAACAGCCAAGGTCACATCGTGTTGGAGACAGTTTTGTGGGTGGAGGAAGCCAGATTACCCGGAAAAAAAACCCAAGCAATGACAAGCAGCTGCCAGTTCCCTAACATCGTAACTCTGCACTGCAGCACAGGCAGGGTTAGATTGGTTGAAGGCATGCACACCATCAACGTGCAGTAAGGCTTAGTACATGGCATCATCGTGCCCCCAGGTGGACAATCAGAGTTAAGTGCCTTGCCCAAGGACACAACATGGGAGTCCAAATCAATTGCTCAGACGATCACGATCACCCAACCAGGGACGAACAGGGCTCGACGTTGCTTAACTTCGGTGATCTGACGAGAACTACACTCTAGGAACCTAATTCTGCAAATGATTCTGCTTATTTCCAGGCTTGGTAAAAACCGAAGTCAGAAAATCATCACAACACTTTTTTTCTTTAGGTTACCACCACATTATATAGCATAACCTGCTAATGGGTTACGATAATAAGCTCCTTATTTCCAGGCCTGTGTGAAAATTACATTTCGCAAAAAAAAAGACATGCAGTCAACACTTGACAATCTTAGTATTTTCATCAAATGTCATAAAATCAATTCATAGCTGCTGTAAAGCAGCCACAAATTGATTTAACTGGTAGAGGACTAAATTAATTTTGGCCATCGAATCTTATACACATGTCTTTGCCTTGTTACAGTTTATGGGAGAATGCATGGGCACTCTCCCATGAATTGTAACAAGGCATACTCTTAAACACTAGACAATATCAATTCAAAGATAACACAAAACAGGGACACACCATATTCTCTCAAACCCTGCTTTTAGCCAGGAGATGGAACCCAGCACTCAAGAATATACTGACTAAAGCAAAATTATCATCACTCAAACAAACAAGTGGTAGAAGTATACTCAACCCATTCAAAGATGCTTGAATCATAACTGTCTTGTCTGCCCTAAATTACCCAAATCTAAATGGTTCTCTGGGACGTCTCCAAAGAAAGACACAGAGGCTCCTTCAAAACAAACTGTATGTCCCAAAATTGTATCCATTGCTCAAAATGCAGTAAATAATATGTGGGTGAAACAAAATGCCATTTCCACATTCGCATTGGAGAACATCTAGCTGACATCAGGATTAAGAGAGATACACCAATCTCCTATCATTTCAACCAACAAAATCACCAACTCCATAATGTAGAATATAGGATAATACAAATTTTAAACTCTGATCCTGACTCCCCGACAAATATTGATAGAAGATGCACTGCTGAAATGAGATGCATATTCCAACTCAAAACGATCATACCACTCGGCTTGAACAGAAAGCCTTTTAGTCTATTATTCATTATTATAGTACAAAACACATGCAATGAATATGAGCCTTCAAGTTGTGGTACCTACACTTCAGAATTAAGTCCAAATTTGGGCTCCCAGCACTCTATCAGCTAATGGAAAATTCCATGGTGATTGGCATAAAAAAATCCTTGTCAGAGGACCAGTCCTCCTCATGACAGGAAGAATATATACCTCTGCTGGTTATTTTGGACTGGGAAGAAAAATGCACCAGTAGCAGGAAGAGTTAAAAGTGCCCAGAAATATCCACCAAGCTTTTCAACTCAACAAATCCAGCAATGCTGAAAGGAGGCTAAGATTCAGAGTAAAATATTAATTTGTTCAGCACCAACATAAAGATTTGTATACCTTACCAAAAATCATAACTGAAGATCAACATGTCAAAGTGCTGTCAGCTTATTGCAAGTGTGGCTTTGAGTTTGAAATCAGCAATTATATTCATACTGTTAACAATACATTATCAAATAAAAGCCTTTATCTAACAATCATATTGATTTTGGTCTGAAAAACACAAAAAACGGTATGTATCACATAATGTGTTCCGATTCCATATCATACAGGCGACTCATTCTGATACCGTATCATATAGACAACTTGTTTCTGGTAATGTGACAGGCTATCATAACAGGTGTATGAATACATTCTATGTGCGTTTCAGTGATTGACTGATCACTTACAGAACAAAACAAAATTCCTTACAAATAGCGACAAAGCTATTAATAGCCAATGCCCCCTCCCCCCCCCCCTCACCCCACACACACACAATAAATAGAAAATGCAAAATTAAATATTACACACTTGTAAATTCAAGTGTATCATCATAGGAAGTGACATTGAGAGTGAATAATTTTACAACACACACAACGTTGAAAATTTGCGGTGACCACGTTACTCATTGCTTGTTAAAGTGCACAACAATATTGTTCCATAATATATGGGTTTTTTAAAAACTTTTTCTCCCCAACATTATGTCTCAAAACTCTATTAATAATTTAAGATTTAATCTGTTTATGTGACAGGATTGTTAGGTCAATGAATTATCATGATAATGTGCATGTCCTGTGATTTGCATCAGATTTTCGGTTGTGTCCAGAATGGTCGTAAGACTATGTCATTCCCCACAGTATACATCTGTCTATGATTTTGTAACCTAGTTTTTTCACCTCATGTTTGTATTTGTATGCTGTGAAATAAATTGAATTTAATTGAATTGATCACAACTCACCGGAAAAGCCGGCTTGTCGAGATCTCATTTTGGACACCACCTCGAATCAGATAAAAATTCTCTCATAAATTGATGGAGTGTCCAAATTGGTTTGAAAATTTCTAAGTCCACATAATGGTGAAAATACACAAAAACTCTTGTCTCTATATCCTGATAAATTATGACTTTTGATTGGTCAGAATGCCTTGGACAAATAGCCATGGCAAAGGATGCACCCAACATCCAAGGTATATGAGAGCGTGCAACATCCATGGTATATGGGCATATGGGGGTATATGGTTGAATAAAAGCTTTTTGCATTCACTTGCCTCGGTATAAAAATCGAACCCAAAAAAACAAAAATAGTCACAAATGTTATCAGATTTCTGACAATTTGATCATATTTTGCCGTTATAAATCAAATAGTGGAGTAATTAAATGAGACAACTTGAGAAAAATAGAATAAGAGTATATATCGTCCCCTGAGTTCCAATGTGTTCTATGTGCCTAATGGCACATAGAACACATTGGAACTCAGGGGACGATATGTCAACAAAATACTGTTTACTCATTTCCTTAATGACCCAAGGGATGTAACTCTATCTGTTATCTTCTGTGTTTATAAAAACAAAAAATATTCACGAATTTGGTCCAAGGTGATTGCAGAGTGTGAGAAATGTGTCCACAAATTTATTTCCTCTATATTTGTTTTGTGTTTCAAATGGGACAAAAACGTTATCTCCGCCAACATGTATGGTATATGGAGATTTAATACCTGGATGCCTCATTTAAACACCTCACCTGTGGCTCGGTGTTTAAAACCAACATCCAAGTATTAAATCTCCATATACCATCCATAATATCTCTTTCATTTCTTATCACATTTAGGGCTTTTGATACACCAAAATGAGCAAAAGATTACTCTCTTTAATTTTATACTGTAACATAATTAAAATTCTAAAATTTATTAGTTATATTTTTCTTTGAGAAGAATTTGTGGAAAATATTGTTTATGTTTGTATGAAATTAGAGCTGAAAAGGTTAAAGGGTTTTCTTGATCGATTAATCACATGGTTAAACCTTTGTTAACAGATTAATCACTTGGCCTTATAGGTAGCTGAATAATTGGCATACCGTTGATGATTTATAGCATTATAACCTTTTACCAAATGTAAAGGACAATATCGATCAGCTCTACATACAAAAATCTCCATTCAGATTTTATTATGTTTTCAATTTTTGTCTCAAAAACATAGCTTATGATCCTCATTGGAACGAGTTTGTTGGGCTCATTCCAAAGAGGGATCATAAGCTATGTTTTTGAAACAAAAATTTACAATTTTTAGTAATTTAAGAATCTATTTTGCAAGTGTCGTCTGCTACCCTCAATGGGTAAAGGTTAACTTAAGAATGACCAGTTCCAGCTACTGATACAGTTTGATGATCATGCAAGTCAACAAGTATGTCATCACATAACTCGCATGCTTTACGCTGTCTCATATAATTGATGGGAGTCAGTGTGACAATGTTTGCCTGTTTTGGAGCAAGTATGTACTTTTGTTCTCCCAGAAAATACAGTAGTTCAAAAGTGATGATTAATCGATCAATTACTTTTTACATTGATCATTGATTAATCAATTAATCGGTTAACCATTTCAACTCTATATGAAATTTATTTCAAAGACAATACTTTTTTATGTAAATTTCTGCGATGCAATGAAATGCTATCTTAAGTTATGGCTTTCACTTTTAATGTTAACTTCTAAAAACAAATTGCCCTGGCATCTTACATGTACATGGATCTTCTCAATTAAATTAACATTAGACTAGTTGTTTACATACATGTTATATTGAAAGAAAATATTTATCTTTCCCATATTTCACATATCCTATTCACTTACATGTGTCTACAAAATAACAGCAAACATTTCACACTGGATACAAGGACATGTATTCAGGAATGTAAAAATTGTCAGGAGTGACATTCTTAAACACAAGAGAACTAAATTAACTTTGCAATATAATTTTGCTGGAATTATTTTACTTTTGCAATACTACTGCATCAAATAGATGTGTTTGTTCAAAATTGGAACACAAATTCAGCCAATTACATGTGACCTGACAGAGCTTTGGGAGCTCTTACTTTCCCCACATTGACAACTCCAGATGCTGACGTTATTTTTGGACAGCTCTCTACGATAATAATAATGCCAGAACCTGGTGTCATCAATGCAGGAAAAGCAATCCACATAGTTTATGGTGATTATCTTACAACTTATTTTGAACATAGCGACTAAAAGTGAGCATAAAATTAACCAATATGAGGCCAAGAAGACCTAAACTATCTTGGAACTTTGTTAAAAAAACCATATAAATATGGATGTCATTGGAATCAGTTCATTGAGCTGGTTCCAATGAGATCCATATTTGTATGAGTTTATCGATAAACATAGTTAAAATTTGACAAATAATGGGGGGGTGGGGGGGGGGGGTGCTGTTTACAAAAAATGATGCATTGGTTAAAGGGTTAAAACTAACATGTAGTGTTGACAGTTAACAGAAGAATAATCAGTGTGAAAATAACGTGGTGAGCAATTTTAAATTTCAAATTCACTGGCTTTGGACAGAGAATTTCTAGTTGAAAACTGATCACCAACTAGATAGCCCTTCTGTATTACAAACATTTGCATTTTAAAATTTAAGATTAACTGCTGATAGTTAAAAATATGGCACAAGAAGCATTATCAGTCTTGTTAAACACAGTTTGGTCTTTTGATGACAAAAATTTCCTGTTCTGTTTGAACACAACAAACTATTTCTTCAATACATTCCACTGGAATAACCATATAAGAACAACAGCCCTAGCCTACACACAATTTTCATTAATATTACAGAGCACTGTAAAATAATCTCTTTTTTCCACAGATCTGCAATATTCAGAGGGAAGTAAAGAGTGAGTAATAAAAAAGCCATGATCTACACTCGGATGCCTTCCAGTATGCTTTATGGTCAGTGATGCTTCTTGAAGTACGGGTATAAAATTTGGTGGTTGAATATTTAATAACTGGCAATCTACTTCCTTCATATTCAACACCAAACATATATCTGGGAGGTCGCAGATCCCACAAAGTAGTACAGTGGAATCCTGTTAATTGAATAGCAACTTTGTCAATGAAAATTATTCAGTTAACAGGAGTATTCAATTAACAGGGATTGTGTCACTTTCCTGTATTCTAGAGATAAACTTAGCATTTATTCTATTATATCTCATTTGACAGAGCTCCATGAGCTCTGTCAGTCAAGATATAATAGATTAAATGACTGTATTGGATGTACTGAGAGGCCACATAGGTCAATAAACAAAGGAAACCTGAGGAGAGCAAGGGTAATTTCTCGACAGGTTACAAGATTTTTTATTCAATTAACAGGAGTTTACTCTATAACCTACATTCAATTAACAGGTCAAATTTGTACTGGAGGTATGGTAAATGGTTTTGTGTTGGGAAATTATATTCAATTAACAGGGATATACAATTAAGAGATATCCAATTAAGTCTGCTCCACTGTAGTATTTGAACAAAGAATGATTCACTCTGTGATGGAGATTCCACTTCAATGCCTGGATTTCTTAATTCTCTCAATGATTGGTGCAAAGATTTCCAAAATGTCAACATTTCAGTGGGGTTTTTTGCCAAACCACAACCCACCAAATATAATATTTTCCAGTTTCTTTTGGTAGCATTCCATCATTTTTCATCCAATTTTGATAAAGTGGTCATCATAAATATTTTCTATGTTTTTATCATCCCTTTTCTTCCTTGTTTGCCTATGTTTTGTTTCAGCATAACATTTCCCTTACTTGCTGCATTATGGGAATTTCAATAAAATATGAGAAATATTTCTTGTTGGAAAGATCTGAAGAACAAATATTGCATGTTTCAGTTTTCTCCTCAGCTGGCAGAGGATATGAACACTTTCTACAAAATTTGTGTAAGGTTACAGGGTTTTTTACATCTTCAAAATATTTTGGGTATTTATAGAGACTGTTGATGCAGATCTTAGGCGATTAACAATGTAGAGTAATGAGTGTTAATAAATCTGATAAGCAGGTTCCACTGATATGGTGAGAGTGCACAAAATTCAGGATTAGCAATAAACGTTCTGTTATTGTTAGCATGCCCCCTGAATACAAAGGAGAATCAACTGAGAAACTGGCATGGTCATCAAACCATTCTTTTGTTTCAATTTCATTGGCATCAAACCATTCATCCGTGTCACTGTTGCTATGACAATCATCACAGGACTCAGATGGGTCTATTAATATCTATGAAAAGAAAAGTTTAAACTACACAGATTACTTACAGCTGACATACATGTAATCAGAGAGTGGGGGCCGAGAGGATAAGTGTGCTGGTCTCTCATGCCAGAGGTCCCGGGATCGATCCTCGGTTGGGGAAAGTTCTCAAGGTGTCCGAACACTCTCTATCAGCATCAATTGTGGGGTTGATTCTGTCAGAGCATACCGTCCTATCGGGTGGGGACATAAAATGGCTGTCCTCTGTGCGGAGAGAGACACACTCCGTGCAGGCTAACTTTAGATCCCTTTGTAGTATTCGAGAAGAGCTAGGCCACGAAGTTGCTGCTAAGAAAGTCATCCCACACACCCCTACACCAATGGGCCAAGGAGAGGTGTTAATTTAAGTTGAATAACTTGTTTGCCAATCCTTGTAAAACAAATAAGATTAAATAAAAACCAGGGCCATATCCAGGATGTTTTAGATACTGGTTTGGGCACCTGAAATCCAGGTGCCCAAACTCATAGTACTGGTGTATAATCACCATCCTATAGTTTGCTAAAATGATCAAAATTCAGCAAAACTTAGACATTGCTAAAACCAACATGAAGATAGTCACTTGAATTCCAAACTAGGATACTGTAGCTGACTAAAAATACTCCAGGGGCAATTGCACTCTGATACAAAAAATGCACCGAACAGGTATGCAGAAAGCAAGTGAAGGCTTTTTGACAATTTTGACTTTCGTGTCTTTTAAAAACATTATGCTCAGTACGGCACACCTACTTTCAGTTTCCATTCATTAATAATTATAAATTGTCTCTACTGCGATGGGTGGTGGACACCCAGTAAGTAGTGGAAAAAGCCATATATGGACTGGTGGTCCCCAAATTATCACTGGATATGGCCCTGCATGTAACTTCATAGCAAAATTATAAATGTTCATATAACAGTAAATAATACAATGCAAAATACTTTTACCCTGTTTGATATAAGCACAATGCCTTCCATTTTAAATTAAGGGCATTCCAGCTACCTCCACCTTCTAAAATTATCACGGACATGATAAGACCCAGGCTGCTAAAATGTTGGTAAACGCGGATTCTGTCTCTCCCCTATAGCCCCACTGACAAAGTTCAAATATATTTAATGAATATAAGGCAGAGTCTTGATTTTCCACAACCAAACTGTATAAAATTCCATAATTTTCCTGTATTCTCCAGTGATGCAAGGGAAAGGTGCGCGATCGCTCTCGCATACCATAGCTCAAGCAAAAACTGTCCAAGGTGTGCATATAATTGCTTGCCTTTATTCTTGGGTGTGTTTTCATCCTTTTAAGTTGCATCAACAGAAACATTCAATTAAGTTTTGATGTTGGGAAATTTTTAAGAATCACACACAATTTGAAGCATTTATAGTACAATTCCAGACAATTTCCTTTCCGACGTTATGAACATGACACACAGTAGTTTGCTTATACATCCACACAGGACATGCTAACAGTAAGAGCAGTGGCGTAGATAAATGGGGGGGGGGGGGGGGGGGGAGGCGGTGGAGGCCCCCCACCAGAAGTTTTGTTGGAATTTTTTGGGACCATTTTTAGGCGAATTTGTGCCTAATAACATTAAAATGTTGGCTTTGGGGATAAAAACATGCCATTTTGGGTAAATTTTGGGTAAAAAAGACCAATTTTTCAGTACATTTGCAGTAAACAACAGATTCTTTCTGTTTGTTTGGGGTTTTGTTGTTACACTGTCGGAAAATTTTCGGTCTGTCGGAAAATTTGGGCTTGCCCCTCCGTCTGCGAAAAGCTATCTACGCCACTGAGTAAGAGGGTTGTACATTGACAACTCGCCCAGAGCTTACTCCCACCACAAAATGAACACGCATGTTCAGATAAAAAAAAAATTGGTGGCCATTCTGAGATCTGGGAAACATTTTAATACTTCCGTATTTTTTTTAACAAAGACATGCGGAATGTTGCCCCATTCCTTATTTTCTTTTATACATGTGACACCTGTCCCTCCAATTCACCAGTGACACAAATTAATGTGCCTCATTTGGAATTTACGCATTCATTTTCCATGATTTTAATAATTTGCCATTTAAAATCCAGAATAATTTTAGTGGGTTACGTATATTTTCACTGTCAAACTATCCATCCGTGTTCAGTTCAGACCTGTTAAGCTGATGAATTGTAAAATAGTGAAATTTCTGATCAATAATAGTGAGATTTTAAGTTTTTATGGCTCAAAGAGGAAATTTTATCCACTTTTATAGTGAGATTCTGTTCAGAATCCCAATTCCAGGCTCATTTAACAAAAATTTATTCTGGAAACTGGTGAGTCTCCCTCCAAAGTAGGGGGACTTAACATGTCTGGATCAGTTGTATTCATACATTCGTTTCGATGGACGCTTGTCAACGGAAAATGCGGAATAAATTTTTTTACATGCAGTATTAAATGAAAGTATCAATGCCACTGTAGCTCAACTTGTTTAAGAATGTACATGTATAATATGTGACACAGCAACGACAAACATCTAGGTAATGACCTGATAACAAAGGTACATGTAAAGTATTGCAATGGTCTGTACATAAATGCTGACTGTAGCCTGTAACAAATATATAGGTAAACTACTGTAAAGCTGGGGTGACAGTTAGATGCTAAACTAGAAAAGAAATCTATGAGTCCCAGAGTGGGCCTGACTGAACCCAAAAATATTTGTGCTCATAGCACAGTGATAACAAAGGCACCCAAAAACACTCATTGCTGTCACAAGCTGATAACAAAGGTACCCCAAGAAGTTTTGTGAAGATCGGTTCATAAATACTTATACACAGTAAGTGCACATGCCAGTGCTACTTATACACAGTAAGTGCACATGCCAGTGCTGTATTGGCATGTGCACTTACTGTGTATAAGTAGCACTGAACAAATCAAAGTTCATCTAATTTGCATAATGTCTGCACAAGAAAAAAAAATGTATTATTTGTGATGTATTCCATGTTACTAAACATTCCTACAAAAATTTATTCAAATCAGAACTTTCAAACAGAAGTTCTGTACAAAAAACTGATTGCACTAATTTTGGTACAAAATGGCTGCTGGCGGCTATCTTGAATTTTGGATCGCACCCAAAAACACTCATTCTTGTCCCACGGTGATAACAACAGTACCCAAGAAGTTTCGTAAAGATCGGTTCATAAATACGGCCTCCAGCCTGTGCCGTATAGAAGTTGTGTACAAAAAAACTGATTGGACCTAATTTCGGTACAAAATGACCACTGGCAGCCATCTTGAATTTTGGACCACACCCAGAAACACTCGTTCTCGTCCTAAGGTGACAACAAAGGTACCCAAGAAGTTTTGTGAAAATCGGTTCATAAATACAGCCTCTAGCCTGAGCCGTATTGACACATGCACTTACTGTGTATAAGTAGCTCTGAATAAATCAAAGTTCATCTAATTTGCAGGGGGCGTGGTGGCTCAGTTGGTAGAGATGCAGGCTGCAAGCCAAGAGGTCCTCGGTTCGAATCCCAACTGCGGCAACCGCGTTGTGTCCTTGGGCAAGACACTTCACCCCCATTGCCCATGTGAGGGCACGGTGACGCTGTGCACTAAAGGCATACTGCACGTCACTGGTGCACCTGTCTTCAACCAATGCTAACCCTGCTTGTGTGGAGTTAGTATGTTGGGGAGCTGACACTTGCTCGCCGTTGCTGGGTGGTTCTCTCCGGGTACTCAGACTTCCTCCACCCGTAAAACTGTCGTGGTCATGATTAGCCATTGTGCAGAAATATGTGATCTTAAACACCAATAAATAAATAAATAAATATCTAATTTGCATAATTTCTGCACGAGAAAAAGACCTGTATTATATATGATGTATTCCATGTACTAAACATTCATACAAAAATTTATTCAAATCAGAACTTTCATACAGAAGTTCTGTACAAAACACTGATTGTACTAATTTTGGTACAAAATGGCCGACGGCAGTCATCTTCATCTCAAATTTCTGACCGCACCCAAAAGCACTCATTCTCGTCCCAAGGTGATAACAAAGGTACCCAAGAAGTTTTGTGAAGATCGGTTCATAAATACAGACTCCAGCCTGAGCCGTATAGAAGTTGTGTACAAAAAACTGACTGGACCTAATTTCGGTACAAAATGTCCACTGGCAGCCATCTCGAATTTTGGACCGCACCCAGGAACACTTGTTCTCATCCCAAGGTGATAACAAAAGTACCCAAGAAGTTTTGTGAATATCGGTTGATATATACGGCCTCCAGCCCTAGCCATATTGACTTGTGCACTTACAGTGTATAAGTAGCACTGAATAAATCAAAGTTCATCTAATTTGCATAATTTCTGCACGAGAAAAAAACCTGTGTTATATGTGATGTATTCCATGTTACTAAACATTCATACAAAAATTTATTCAAATCAGAACTTTCATACAGAAGTTCTGTACAAAAAACTGATTGCACTAATTTTGGTACAAAATGGCTGCTGGTGGCCATCTTGAATTTTGGACTGCCCCCCAAAACACTCGTTCTCGTTACACGGTGATAACAAAGGTACCCAAGAAGTTTTGTAAACATCGTTTCATAAAGACGGCCTCTAGCCTGAGGCGTATAGAAGTTGTGTACAAAAAACTGATTGGACCTAATTTAGGTACAAAATGGCCACTGGCAGCCATCTCGAATTTTGGCCCGCACCTAGAAACACTCCTTCTCGTCCCAAGGTGATAACAAAGGTACCCAAGAAGTTTCGTAAAGATCGGTTCATAAATACAGACTCTAGCCAGAGCCGTATTGACATGTGCTCTTACAGTGTATAAGTAGCACTGAATAAATCAAAGTTCATTTAATTTGCATAATTTCTGCACGAGAAAAAAATACGTATTATATGTGATGTATTCCATGTTACTGAACATTCATACAAAAATTTATTCAAATCTGAACTTTCATACAGAAGTTCTGTACAAAAAACTGATTGCACTAACTAAAGTACAAAATCGCTGCTGGTGGCCATCTTGAATTTCGGACCGCACCCAAAATTACTCGTTCTCGTCAAACGGTGATAACAAAGGTACTCAAGAAGTTTCTTAAAGATCGGTTCATAAATACGGCCTCTAGCCCAAGCATTTGCAGTTACAGTGCTGAAAGTAACATTAAAAAAATCAAAGTTACTGTAATTGGCATAATTTATGCACGAGAAAAACACCCGTACTATATGTGATGTATCCCATGGTACAAAACATTCACACAAAAAATTATTCAAATCAGCGCTTTCATATGGAAGTTCTGCACAAAAATCTGATTGCACCTAATTTTGTACAAAATGGCTGCCAGCAGCCATCTTGAATTTCAGACCGGACCCCAAAAACACTTGTTCTCATCCCACGGTGATAACAAAGGTACCCAAGAAGTTTCGTAAAGATCGGTTAAAAAATACGGCCTGTAGCCCGAGCTGTGTTGACGGCACGCCAGACGGACAGTCAGACGGATGACGGGACATGACAATATCTCAAATTTGGCTTCGCCAAATCGTTGAGATAAAAAATGAAGTTAAACATTGAAAACAAACTCTCAAAATCAAAATCGCTCTCCTCACATTTTTCACTCTTGCAAACTTTATTTGAGGTGAGCGATTTTCCACTCGCTTCCATTTTGCTCCCATTCGTCACTGATTCTCACTTTGGTCTGACTTGCAAAATTGAGAGACAAGTTGCATATTGTCACAAACTTTAACAAATTAATGTTTGTTTTTAAATTTCATAATATTAAGAAACTAGTAAGTTGAAAAGTATGGCAGTTACTTGCTGTTGCTTGGTTGTCCTCTGGCTTCATCGACCCACAAAATTGTAAACAACAGGATATGACCCATGCTGTTGAAAGTGTTGTAAAACAAGAGGCCCCAGGGGGCCTGAGGGCGCTCATCTGACATGGTAGCCTAAATATCAACCCAGAGATTTGATTTCAACAATTTGCATCTGCTCCTCCTAAGAAAAGCTTATACCAAATATCCAAACATTCTGACCAGTGGATCTAAAAAAAAAAGATTTTTAAAGAATATTCCTCATATTGAAATAAGTTATAATTCGGGCACCCACAGGGAGCCCATATATGAACCCAGGGACTTGGCTTTAACAAACTTGAATCTCACCCCCCTAAGGATGCTGCACCCCAAATATCAAAACATTCCAACTGCGGGATCTGAAGAAGAAGATTTTTAAAGAAAATTCCTCATTTTGAACTAAGTTATCATTCAGGCTACCACAGTGAGCCCAAATATGAACCCAGGGACTTGGCTTGAACAAACTTGAATCTCACCCCCCTAAGCATGGTGCATACTCAATATCAAAAGATTCTGCCTGCTGGATCTTGAGAGGAAGATTTTTTAAGAAATTTTCCTGAAATACACTAAGTTCGAATTCAGGCTTCTATAGTGAGCCCAAAATATGAATCCAGGGGGCCGATTTAAACAAACTTGAATCAGATCCACCCCACAATGTTCCATACCAAATATCAAAAGATTCTGCCTGCTGGATCTGGAGAAGAAGATTTTTGAAGAAATTTGCCTGAAATGCACTAAGTTTGAATTCGAGCTTCTATGGTGAGCCCAAAAATGAATCTAGGGAGCCGAATTGAACAAACTTGAATCAGATCCACCCCACAATGTTGCATACCAAATATCAAAAGATTCTGCCTGCTGGATCTGGAGAAGAAGATTTTTGAAGAAATTTGCCTGAAATGCACTAAGTTCGAATTCGAGCTTCTATAGTGAACCCAAATATGAACCTAGGGAGCCGATTTGAACAAATTTGAATCAGATCCACCCCACAATGTTGCATACCAAATATCAAAAGATTCTGCCTGCTGGATCTGGAGAAGAATATTTTTTAACAAATTTGTCTGAAATGCATTAAGTTCAAATTTGGGCTCCTATACTGAGCCCAAATATAAACCCAGGGGGGCCGATTTGAACAAACTTGAATCAGATCCACCTCACAATGTTGCTTACCAAATATGAAAAGATTCTGCCTGCTGGATCTGGAGAAGAAGATTTTTTATGAAATTTGCCTGAAGTGCACTAAGTTCGAATTCGGGCTTCTATAGTGAGCCCAAATATGAACCCAGGGGGCCGATTTGAACAAACTTGAATCAAATCCACCCTACAATGTTGCATACCAAATATCAAAAGATTCTGCCTGCTGGATCTGGAGAAGAAGATTTTTTAATGTTTTTCCTATTTTTAGCTCCCGAGGTTCCCACGGGGCAATGAGAAAAATTTTTTTGCATCAATCAACTACTTATGACCCATTATCATCTCATATCAAATTTGGTTCAAATCGACCTCACGGTTCAGAAAATAGAAATTTTAGGCGTGGCCAAAATTTTTGCCCCTCCCATAACGAAGGCAAATAATGCCCGACAAACTTCTCTTGAACAAATTTGATTCTAAACCTCAAAAGGACTCTGTATACCACATATCAAGTCTCTGCTACTGGTGGTTCATTAGAAGAAGATTTTCAAAAAATAAAGCCATTTTTTCCACACCCCTCTGCTCAATACGAGCCGAAACCTAATTTACATAAAAATCAAAATTCCCCGATATAACCACTACTTACATGAAATTTAATTAAAATGTGGCCAATGGTTTAGGAGAAAGAGGCTCAACACCACCTTCACGCAGGATGACGGACAACGGACAGACGACGGACGAAGAGTGATAAGAAAGCACACCCTGACTTTCAGTCAGGTGAGCTAAAAAACACCATTCAATTAGGACTAAAAAAAATTAAAAATCTGTTTCTCAGGCCCTCCTGCATGGTCCTTTTGGCTGACGCATGCTCTCTTTTTATAACCAGTGTAAACTTAAAAAAAAATAAAAATTGAATGGTTTATCTCTGATATTTTACCCAAGTTGAAAAAATTCATAAATTTGACCCTTGAGTTCAAGAAGGCTTTGCAATGCTTTAGCATTGTAAAGCCTTCTTGCTCTCAAGGGATGAAATACACCATTACTCATGCTATTCCAGAGATTATGAGGCCTAAAACATAAACCAAGAACACAAACTTTTGATGGCATAGAAATAATTACAGAAATAAAAAATAAAATAAAAAAACACTCACCTGCATGCAATTTTACAAATAATGGCCTGAGAAACAGAATATCTACTTTGTGTGGCCTTAATCAATCTTGCAAACAAACTAATCAGTAATCACCATTTCTTGCTTCTCCATGTTCAGTAGAGTCTGGAATTTCATTACTTGTTCACACTGAGTAGCAGGCTGATTCTATTTTATTTATTTTTATTGGTGTTTTTAGATCACATATTACTGATGCACAATGGCTAATCATGACCGTGGCAGTTTTACAGGTGGAGGAAGCCGGAGTACCCAGAGAGAACCACCGAGCAAGGACAAGCAGCTGCCAGCTCCCCAACATCGTAATTCCGCACTGCAGCACAGGCAGGGTTAGACTGGTTGAAGACATGTGCACTATTGACGTGCATTACGCCTCAGTACACGGCATCATCGTGCCCCCATGTGGACAATCAGGGTTAAGTTCCTTGCCCAAGAACACAACGCGGGAGTCCGAATTGATCGCACAGATGGTCACCCATCCGAGGATTAACCGGGCTCGCTGTTGCTTAACTTTGATGATCTGATGAGAACCGGTTACCACAACGCCACCGTGCCCCCAGGCAGGCTGATTCAACATTTACTTGATTTTGGCAAGGTCCAGCAGAAGCATTGTACCAATCAAATGAATCTTTATCACAACCTGCAATACCAGGGTAACATCTTCCTCAAACAGTTCCATATCATTTACCTAAAGGGAAAACATGAACAATTTTTTACAGAAAAATATGTTTCTCAGTTAACTTTTGTACAGGTCAAACTATAAAGTTCCAAGTTAGTCCCTCCTAAACTGATATCACAGGACTCTGAGAATGCAGGCAGATTCAGACCTTGGTCAGAATTAGGCAAAAGCCTAAATCATCCAAGGTCTGAATCGACTAGCCCAAGGTTCGAACCAGGCAAAGGTTCAAATCAGCCAAGGTCCAAGTCCGATGGATACAGACTCGGACATTATTTGTTGGAAGGCTCTTTGCACGCTAAATTGGGATTAAATGGTCAATCTTGCAAACAAAAAATACCCCCTTTGTGTCACTGTGTGTGTGGGGGGTGGGGGGGGGGCAGTTCATCAGGGCCCTCTAGTTTGATGAGCATCACCCTCCCTCCCCCAAAACAAAAAATATAATTTTGTTTTATCTGGCCACACTCCAAAATTTAAACGTTCAAGTATGATGTGGCATGTCAAATGACTTCTGGTGGAATGGACAACCTGAATAAACAAAACTGGGGGAAATGTGCAGGATCCTCAGTTTTGAGTTTAGTACGGAAGGACACCTGCTGGCAAATGATTTGTAATCCTCTGCTGTTTGATTACTATTAGTTCAGCTGTCCAAACATAGTGGCATTGCCACTAGATTCGGACAACTATGTTCTAATGTGGTTCCACAGGTGTTGTACAGTTGGTAAAATTTTACTTTGGCAGTTTGGGGGAAAAATTATTCTTCAAATTTATCATTTTCTTTGCATTTCCCTTTGTTAATAACAAAAAATTAACATGATAAAGCATTTCTTTAATACCAATAACTGAACTTTATAATTTAAAAAAAGTTATTACCATCTGGTGTCCCAGAAAAAAAAAATTAAAAAGCGGGCCAAAGAATTAATCAGACAGCCAAAATAGGTAACAGATATTCCAATTTTCCCGTGATTTTTAACCCTCCCATTGATATCAGGAAGCAGATTTAAAACCAAGAATACACCTTACAGTCATTTTTCGTTTTTTTCTCCACAATGTTGTTCGGCATGCTTGCATTTTCAAACTTAACATTTTACAAGAAATTTTCCCAGTATACATCTAAAAATTTTCAGGTGAGATTGGGCAGATGAGGATCAGGGACAGGATAGACTTATTGAAACTCTGTTATCTGAACTATTTGTTAAATCTCCCTCACAGCCAATGGCGTAAAGTGATGTTCCAAAATACTTGGAATTCAAATACAGAGACAGGGTGGATGGTGCAAGTGAGGGAGTTAATACAGAACTGCACACTGGAGTTCCCAGACTTAGATGTAGGGACAACACTGGGTAAAAAAATCGTCAGAGAAAGAGTCATGGAGGAGGGTAACCTTAATTGGCAAGAGGGGGGTCAAATCAATGAGGTCTTTGGATGGCCTGCATGATAAAGAAAAGCCAGGCTTTGAAGAGTACCTTGGTGGCACCTTTTGGGGTCACTGTTGTTCAAGCTGAGGTTGGGTACGTTTTGACTCATGGTTTGGGTACATTTCGATCTGGGTACATTTTATCGTCAAGTAAATCAACATTTTCCGTCAAAGAGTTTGTTCAAAAGATTATACATTACATCAAATATAATCTTGGTTTGTATAATAAGACCTTTTCTGATATAAAATGCAAATAGGAGTGTGAATACATAATAGCATAATTCTTTGTCCCAGTTACCTCAGTTTTTGATAAAAACGTATGATACAAAGGGTGTTGGGTAGGTTCGGCCCAGGTGACTTAGTCCCCCTCCCCTCCACCTCCCCCCCCCACCCCCCCCTTTAAAAGTGTTTTCATCTCCCATGAAAGTGGATTGACCTTCCTGATACTGTTGGTGAATTCAGACTATTTTTTTTTAATAAAAGGGCTGGAGCCAGAATAAAACATACACAGGGTGGATAGACCAATAGAGACCTATTCAATGGGGATCTCGGACTATGATTTGGGCACAAACCAGGTAAAAAGATCGTCAGAGAAAGATGGTGGACTGTAACCTGAATTGGTGAGACAGGGTCAAAGCATAGAGGTCTTTGGGTGGCCAGCATGATGAAGAGAAGCCACGTTTTGAAGAGTACCCTGATGGCACTTTTCTTTTGGGGGGTGGTCACTGTTGTTCAAGCGGAGGTCGTGGTCCCTGGAGCTTTAGGAAGGAAAGAAGTGAAAAAGAGTGCCAAATGTGTCATTTATGCGTAGTGTAGACCCTGAAACACTTTTTATTAAACTGTCCAAAATACCAGTCTTACAGAATTATTATTGGGATGGGAGAATGAAGGATGTGGTTAGAGGGTGATACAAAGGAGAGGGTTAGTATGCTTATCAGAGAGATTGGGAAGAGGGAGGCATGGGATGTCATCATGCAGTTTGTCCTGGTGTTGTGGGTGGGGGGGGGATAGGCATGGGATAAGGAGGCATTGGGAAGAACAGGGCTAATCAAGGCCTCCTCACCTGAGAACCATGACATATCAGCAGCTGGCCAAAGTGTTGACCGCGGCCCCTGCATCTTTCAACCCGAAGGCTTGTAAAGTTGGAAGATAGTTGAAGTAGAAGAAATGGACTGAAGCGACCGAAAGTAGGATTATTTGGCTAATATTGTTTGGATTTGCAAGTAATGTTACAGAAAAGCCTGTATATTGATGTGTTTGCATGCACCCATTTTAACTCATTGTGTTAACTGTGAAACATGTCTGTGGAAAAAAAGTGGAGGGCACGTGCCCCCTGGCTCTGCTGCCTCTGGTTAAAGCAGACGGTTGAATGGTGGCCCTGGTAAAAAAAAAAAAAGAATCCACAAACTTCTGGGCCAAAATGAATGCGGTTGTAACGAACACTTGGAAAGCGACTTTATTTTTAGATCATGCTAGAGCAATGAGGCTGGAGGAAAATCAGGAGGCATTCTTGGAATGTGCCAATAGCGATGAACTTTGTTTAAAATTAATGCACTAACCAGCCAATTCACGTTCCATTTAATTCAAAACAAATCATATGTTCTGAAATGAAAGTATAAATGTAACAATCATTTTGACGTTTTTTCTCCATTTACCTAAATCACTTGTTAATATTACAAACTTTATAGTTCGATATGTCTTTTTGCAAATATGCTGTTGTTGATTGGAATGGGGAAAATACATCGAGTGTGATTTCTCTATCCCAAATAACAAAGCCATGGAAGGATTTTGATAAGTATGCTAAATTTAGCGGGTGGGGCAGCTGTAAACCACTGGCACTGCACCAATATTGTGAACAACAATATCTGAATTTTTCACAGGTTGTCATTTCTAGAAACTTGGAATTTTTACTTATTTTTTGTGGGGGCGGGTAGTCCAAACATGTATTTGATTCTGTATACTTTTGGCATTGGTACCAATCCCAAAAACATACTATAACGAACTCAAATTCCCAAGTACTTGTTTGAACTAGTAGGGTCATGTAATTGTGGCTCTGTGTGTGTATGTGTGTGTGTGTGTGTGGGGAGGGGTGCTCACTTTCACATGGGGTATGGTGGTGCTGTGTGCAAAGGCATATCACAAATTGATGGCAGTCATACCTTCTACCAATACCAACCCTGCTTCTGTGCAATTAGTATGCAGGATACTTGACAGTTACTTGCCATTGCTTCATAGTTCTCTCTGGGTATATTGCCTCCACACATAAAACACAGTTATACTGCAAGCCTGGCATTCTTAAAAATGCTGGAGGGCTAAAAATCACTCCCCTCGCATGGCCTTGGCCAGCAATTAGCTCTCCTCAAGCTTACAAAAGCTGAAAGTGGCAAAATGAAGTTTTACTTATATTAATTAGGCTATTTTTTGTCTGTTCGCCTTGTATCTCAAGTTTGGCTTATTGGATCACAATGAAATTTGGAATGAAGATTGTTTATGGGAAAGGCCTACAAATGAGTCTCTAATAATAGTTCTTACTTTTCACTTTTTCGACTTCTCCCCCTTTTTAACTTTGAAAATTCGATAAAACAGCCAATTTTTTCTTTGTTCGCCTCATATTTTGGGTTTGGGTTATCAGATTTAAATGAAATTTGAAATGAAGATTGTTTATGGGAAAGGCTTTCAAATGAGTCATATCCCTTCAGTAAAACAAAGAAAATACAAGAAAATACATGCAAATCACCTGCCCCGCATATGACACGTCTTTGTTCTACATCTTTTATGTGGATCGTCTGATTGTCACTAGACTTCAGTAACAGGTGTGTATGGCTTTCACAATTACTGTGCTGTAAAAAAAAAAAGCCAATAATTTTGCTGATTGCCTCCTAATATAGCCAATTTTTTGTCTATTTACCTCGTATTTCTGGTTTGGGGTTGGGGGCTGTCAATGAAATTTGGATAGAAGATTGTTTATGGGAACAGTTTTCACAGTATCATGGTTCATCTCTTCTCTGGTCATTATTTGGCAGTATGCACCATGGGGGTATGCCCCCCTCCCCTCTTATTAATTTTGGGGAATTTTTCCACCCTGTATGCACCTTATTTGGGCCTGTATGTTTATTAAAATTGCCCTTCCAACAGGGAGAAGATCTTCAAATTAGTAAATCTTCACTAGATTGTGTGATAGTCTTTTGTTTAGCACAGTTTATTCATTGTTGTAATCATGATGCCTAAATGCATATTAGTTTTCTTTAATAAATCTAACTGCAATACTGGAAAACAAGTTGGCTTGTAGATAAAATTAACTAATATTACTCACCCCACTCCCTCAATGGATTTCCACCCTGTAAGTACAGGGTGGAAATCCACTGAGGGGTGGGGGAGTGATGCTAGTTAATTTTATTTTGGTCTGTACTTTTAATTAATTCTGATAAATGTTACATCCCATACTTTTATTCCCACCTGTACTTTTATTTGGAACACAAGTGTAATTTTCATGTGGCATGGACAACAGAGTTATAAATAATTAAAGAACTTCATTCCCATGCAGTGTTAACTAGCCATAGATGCTAATTAAATCCTTCTATAAATTTTAAACTTTGGTCATTAGTGTCTCGGGCCCATGGGGCCTCTTGTTTCAAATGTATGCAATGTATATAAATTAGCTTACAATGTAGTTGTGTTATTCTTGTTTCAGATGACAATGTAGTTGTGTTATTCTTGTTTCAGATGAAAGGGCAAGTCCGCAGAATTGATTGAAGACCACCATGATAAGGAGCAGCTGAAAAAAACAAAGCTTGCAAGAAGTGAAAATAAATAATTGCGAGTTATAGTTTTAAAAAGAATACAGTGCAAAAAAAAAAACTTGTAAAAGTGTCCACCATATACATGTAGATCTTTCTAATTCTAATGACAGTACTGCCAGAAATAAGTTGTAGTATAAATGCAATACAATTCTATTAGTATTAGTCTTTCATTGGTAGCATCAGACTGGCATTCTTTCTTGGAAAATGGTACTGGAGTCTGTGAAGTTTTCAAAATTCAATTTGATTTGGGATTCCTTTGTTACATTTTATTTGATTTGATGTTTTCCAATTGGAAGTTTGCCAATTTAATTTTGCACCTATGGGCGATAACACAAACACTTTAACTCAAGTGCTGAATTTTGCGGATTTTGAATTAGTACAAACCATTTTGTTAAAATTTCATTAACAAATGCCCGACTACACATTATTTGATGATTTCTAGTTATTAATTTGTTTTCATTAATTAATTAATTAATTAATTTTGTTTTAGTATATCCAAAAGGTGTACTTTAAATCTTGCTTCAAGTTGCTTGTGGCAAGAAAATAGGGCCACATCTGACCATTTTTCTTCTTTTCCACTTTAATATGGGTGTCTTGAATTTAGGCACCCAAACCTGTTACAGATATCAAAATGAATATGTGACGTTGTATGTGACATATATAGAGATATATACATGCAGTGTGTGTGTGTCACTATGTAACATATTTTGGAAATTTCGATGAATGTTAGAACCATTCGGCGAAACTTATCTAGTCTATATTTAATGAAGACTTTGCAACACAGTACTTCTATTTGGTCCAGAACGTAAAATTACGATAATAGTCTAATTTAAAAACATGCAAATGTGCACGTCATTTGGTCAACAAGTTAAATTCAGTTAGACTGACCAGACACTGATACAAGAGATGAGCAGTTACTTGCACTTGTCTGTTTCTCACCTAATTTTCACTCGCCTACCTACACACACACAGGGAGGTAAGAAGTTGAAAAACGTACATTAAATTCTGACATGTTGCGTGCCCATTTAGTTTTGGTCTGTAAACCATGCATGGACACAAGTTCACAACACATCAACGTCGAAGTTATTATTCAATTAAGACACAAAGTATGAGTGCTCAGTACATTTCTGGTTCATTCAGCCAAGTGTATTGTATTCTTGCACAGAAACTGTATTAACACTATTTACTAGAATAAACACAGTCTTCATAAGAGAACAATATTATGTGATTATATCGTTAATAACAATCTTCTTTTTCCCTCCCTCCCAGAAAACACTTTATTTTTGCTAATATTGCCCATCACTAAACATTCATATTTTGAGAACTTATGTACTATTAAGCTTTTGTAATTGGTGATTTATCAACAAAATTCATTAGTATAACAGGCACCAAGAGAGTTTTTTCTGTGTCCTATTCCAGTCATTGGAATCAGCAGAGAAATAATTGGTAATCAGTTCATAGCAAGTTTTGATCATCGGTTCATTACTACCAGCTACATGTATTAATATTTAAATTTAGAAACACCAGTCCCAATAAGATTGAACTAATCTCAGACATCACTCCTAGGAAAGCTCTCCAAGAGAGCTTTCCAAGGAATGCTGTCTGAGACTTTAATTTTACCATGCATAAAGCCATAAACTGAATCACTTCAAAGACTCCACCCCCTCCCTCCCCCCTCCCACTATTATTCCGGATTGTACTATTATTAAATTCATGCTATTTTTCCACCCTGTTCTATTATTCTAGTCTTTACAAACCTAAACAGCAGTGGATGGTGGGGGTTCGAACTGATTTCTTCTGAGGTGCAGTTTGTAGAATTAAGTACTTAGATGCAACTATCCGATGAATAAGTAAACAATAGTGTTTGTCCCCCTCAAGGATTCCTTTATTTTCTAGTTGTTCTCACAAAGAAAACAATGCGTTAGGGTTTGTCTTCCTGATTTTGTGGGGACTTGTTTGTAATTGTTTTTCACTGAGAACAAAAGAAACAAGAGAAGGGGCCTGAGGGCGCTCACCTGACATGGTAGTCTAAATATCAACCCAGAGAATTGATTTCAACAAGTTGCATCTGCTCCTCCTAAGAAAAGCTTATACCAAATATCCAAACATTCTGACCAGTGGATCTAAAAAAAAAGATTTTTAAAGAATATTCCTCATATTGAACTAAGTTATAATTCAAGCTCCCACAGGGAGCCCATATATGAACCCAGGGACTTGGCTTTAACAAACTTGAATCTCACCCCCCTAAGGATGCTGCACACCAAATATCAAAACATTCTGACTGCTGGATCTGAAGAAGATTTTTAAAGAAAATTCCTCATTTTGAAGTAAGTTACAATTCGAGCTCCCACAGTGAGTCCAAATATGGACCTAGGGACATGGCTTGAACAAACTTGAATCTCACCCCCTAAGGATGCTGCATACCAAATATCAGAACATTCTGACTGAAGGATCTGAAAAAGATTTTTAAAGAAAATTCCTCATTTTGAACTAAGTTATCATTCGGGCTCCCACAGTGAGTCCAAATATGGACCTAGGGACATGGCTTGAACAAACTTAAATCTCACCCCCCTAAGGATGCTGCAAACCAAATATCAAAACATTCCAACTGCTGGATCTGAAGAAGATTTTTAAAGAAAATTCCTCATTTTGAACTAAGTTATAATTCGGGCTACCACAGTGAGCCCAAATATGAACCCAGGGACTTGGCTTGAACAAACTTGAATCTCACCCCCCTACGCATGGTGCATACCCAATTATAAAAAGATTCTGTCCGCTGGATCTTGAGAAGAAGATTTTCAAAGAAATTTGCCTGAAATGCACTAAGTTCAAATTTGGGCTCCTATACTGAGCCCAAATATAGACCCAGGGGGCCGATTTGAACAAACTTGAATCAGATCCACCCCACAATGTTGCATACCAAATATCAAAAGATTCTGCCTGCTGGATCTTGAGAAGATTTTTTAAGAAATTTGCCCGAAATGCACTAAGTTCGAATTCGGGCTTCTATAGTGAGCCCAAATATGAATCTAGGGAGCCAATTTGAACAAATTTGAATCAGATCCACCCCACAATGTTGCATACCAAATATCAAAAGATTCTGCCTGCTGGATCTTGAGAAGAAGATTTTCAAAGAAATTTTCCTGAAATGCACTAAGTTCAAATTTGGGCTCCTATACTGAGCCCAAATATAGACCCAGGGGGCCGATTTGAACAAACTTGAATCAGATCCACCCCACAATGTTGCATACCAAATATCAAAAGATTCTGCCTGCTGGATCTGGAGAAGAAGATTTTTTATGAAATTTGCCTGAAGTGCACTAAGTTCGAATTCGGGCTTCTATAGTGAGCCCAAATATGAACCCAGGGGGCCGATTTGAACAAACTTGAATCAAATCCACCCTACAATGTTGCTTACCAAATATGAAAAGAATCTGCCTGCTGGATCTGGAGAAGAAGATTTTTTATGAAATTTGCCTGAAGTGCACTAAGTTCGAATTCGGGCTTCTATAGTGAGCCCAAATATGAACCCAGGGGGCCGATTTGAACAAACTTGAATCAAATCCACCCTACAATGTTGCATACCAAATATCAAAAGATTCTGCCTGCTGGATCTGGAGAAGAAGGTTTTTTAATGTTTTTCCCATTGCCTACAGTGTTAAAAAGTGCTGACTCAGCACTTTTTCAAAGTCCTGAAAAAAGTACCTTGTGATCAAACCGATAGGGATTTTTTTAACCAATCTATTCTACTGGATAAACGTAAGCTTTATACAAAATAAGAATTCTCTGTGTCCTGTAGTTTCGGAGATATGGCAGTTTTAAGGTTTTTCCTATTTTTAGCTCCCGAGGTTCCCACGGGGCAATGAGAAAAATTTTTTTGCATCGATCAACTACTTATGACCCATTATCATCTCATATCAAATTTGGTTCAAATCGACCTCACGGTTCAGAAAATAGAAATTTTAGGCGTGGCCAAAATTTTTGCCCCTCCCATAACGAAGGCAAATAATGCCCGACAAACTTCTCTTGAACAAATTTGATTCTAAACCTCAAAAGGACTCTGTATACCACATATCAAGTCTCTGCTACTGGTGGTTCATTAGAAGAAGATTTTCCAAAAATAAAGCCATTTTTTCCACACCCCTCTGCTCAATACGAGCCGAAACCTAATTTACATAAAAATCAAAATTCCCCGATATAACCACTACTTACATGAAATTTAATTAAAATGTGGCCAATGGTTTAGGAGAAAGAGGCTCAAACACCACCTTCATGCAGGATGACGGACAACGGACAGACGACGGACGATGAGTGATAAGAAAGCACACCCTGACTTTCAGTCAGGTGAGCTAAAAAACACCATTCAATTAGGACTGAAAAAAATTAAAAATCTGTTTCTCAGGCCCTCCTGCATGGTCCTTTTGGCTGCCACATGCTCTCTTTTTATAACCAGTGTAAACTTAAAAAAAAATAAAAATTGAATGGTTTATCTCTGATATTTTACCCAAGTTGAAAAAATTCATAAATTTGTCCCTTGAGTTCAAGAAGGCTTTGCAATGCTTTAGCATTGCAAAGCCTTCTTGCTCTCAAGGGATGAAATACACCATTACTCATGCTATTCCAGAGATTATGAGGCCTAAAACATAAACCAAGAACACAAACTTTTGATGGCATAGAAATAATTACAGAAATAAAAAATAAAATAAAAAAACACTCACCTGCATGCAATTTTACAAATAATGGCCTGAGAAACAGAATATCTACTTTGTGTGGCCTTAATCAATCTTGTAAACAAACTAATCAGTAATCACCATTTCTTGCTTCTCCATGTTCAGTAGAGTCTGGAATTTCATTACTTGTTCACACTGAGTAGCAGGCTGATTCTATTTTATTTATTTTTATTGGTATTTTTAGGTCACATATTACTTATGCACAATGGCTAATCATGACCGTGGCAGTTTTACAGGTGGAGGAAGCCGGAGTACCCAGAGAGAACCACCGAGCAAGGACAAGCAGCTGCCAGCTCCCCAACATCGTAACTCCGCACTGCAGCACAGGCAGGGTTAGATTGGTTGAAGACATGTGCACTATTGACGTGCATTACGCCTCAGTACACGGCGTCATCGTGCCCCCATGTGGACAATCAGGGTTAAGTGCCTTGCCCAAGAACACAACGCGGGAGTCCGAATTGATCGCACAGATGGTCACCCATCCGAGGATTAACCGGGCTCGCCGTTGCTTAACTTTGATGATCTGATGAGAACCGGTTACCACAACGCCACCGTGCCCCCAGGCAGGCTGATTCAACATTTACTTGATTTTGGCAAGGTCCAGCAGAAGCATTGTACCAAAAAAATGAATCTTTATCACAACCTGCAATACCGGGGTAACATCTTCCTCAAACAGTTCCATATCATTTACCTAAAGGGAAAACATGAACAATTTTTTACAGAAAAATATGTTTCTCAGTTAACTTTTGTACAGGTCAAACTATAAAGTTCCAAGTTAGTCCCTCTTGGTCAGAATTAGGCAAAAGCCTAAATCATCCAAGGTCTGAATCGACTAGCCCAAGGTTCGAACCAGGCAAAGGTTCAAATCAGCCAAGGTCCAAGTCCGATGGATACAGACTCGGACATTATTTGTTGGAAGGCTCTTTGCACGCTAAATTGGGATTAAATGGTCAATCTTGCAAACAAAAAATACCCCCTTTGTGTCACTGTGTGTGTGGGGGGTGGGGGCAGTTCATCAGGGCCCTCTAGTTTGATGAGTATCACCCTCCCTCCCCCAAAACAAAAAATATAATTTCGTTTTATCTGGCCACACTCCAAAATTTAAACGTTCAAGTATGATGTGGCATGTCAAATGACTTCTGGTGGAATGGACAACCTGAATAAACAAAACTGGGGGAAATGTGCAGGATCCTCAGTTTTGAGTTTAGTACGGAAGGACACCTGCTGGCAAATGATTTGTAATCCTCTGCTGTTTGATTACTATTAGTTCAGCTGTCCAAACATAGTGGCATTGCCATTAGATTCGGACAACTATGTTCTAATGTGGTTCCACAGGTGTTGTACAGTTGGTAAAATTTTACTTTGGCAGTTTGGGGGAAAAATTATTCTTCAAATTTATCATTTTCTTTGCATTTCCCTTTGTTAATAACAAAAAATTAACATGATAAAGCATTTCTTTAATACCAATAACTGAACTTTATAATTTAAAAAAAGTTATTACCATCTGGTTTCCCAGAAAAAAAAAATTAAAAAGCGGGCCAAAGAATTAATCAGACAGCCAAAATAGGTAACAGATATTCCAATTTTCCCGTGATTTTTAACCCTCCCATTGATATCAGGAAGCAGATTTAAAACCAAGAATACACCTTACAGTCATTTTTCGTTTTTTTCTCCACAATGTTGTTCTACATCTTTTATGTGGATCGTCTGATTGTCACTAGACTTCAGTAACAGGTGTGTATGGCCTTCACAATTACTGTGCTGTAAAAAAAAAGCCAATAATTTTGCTGATTGCCTCCTAATATAGCCAATTTTTTGTCTATTTACCTCGTATTTCTGGTTTGGGGTTGGGGGCTGTCAATGAAATTTGGATAGAAGATTGTTTATGGGAACAGTTTTCACAGTATCATGGTTCATCTCTTCTCTGGTCATTATTTGGCAGTATGCACCATGGGGGTATGCCCCCCTCCCCTCTTATTAATTTTGGGGAATTTTTCCACCCTGTATGCACCTTATTTGGGCCTGTATGTTTATTAAAATTGCCCTTCCAACAGGGAGAAGATCTTCAAATTAGTAAATCTTCACTAGATTGTGTGATAGTCTTTTGTTTAGCACAGTTTATTCATTGTTGTAATCATGATGCCTAAATGCATATTAGTTTTCTTTAATAAATCTAACTGCAATACTGGAAAACAAGTTGGCTTGTAGATAAAATTAACTAATATTACTCACTCCACTCCCTCAATGGATTTCCACCCTGTAAGTACAGGGTGGAAATCCACTGAGGGGTGGGGGAGTGATGCTAGTTAATTTTATTTTGGTCTGTACTTTTAATTAATTCTGATAAATGTTACATCCCATACTTTTATTCCCACCTGTACTTTTATTTGGAACACAAGTGTAATTTTCATGTGGCATGGACAACAGAGTTATAAATAATTAAAGAACTTCATTCCCATGCAGTGTTAACTAGCCATAGATGCTAATTAAATCCTTCTATAAATTTTAAACTTTGGTCATTAGTGCCTCGGGCCCATGGGGCCTCTTGTTTCAAATGTATGCAATGTATATAAATTAGCTTACAATGTAGTTGTGTTATTCTTGTTTCAGATGACAATGTAGTTGTGTTATTCTTGTTTCAGATGAAAGGGCAAGTCCGCAGAATTGATTGAAGACCACCATGATAAGGAGCAGCTGAAAAAAACAAAGCTTGCAAGAAGTGAAAATAAATAATTGCGAGTTATAGTTTTAAAAAGAATACAGTGCAAAAAAAAAAACTTGTAAAAGTGTCCACCATATACATGTAGATCTTTCTAATTCTAATGACAGTACTGCCAGAAATAAGTTGTAGTATAAATGCAATACAATTCTATTAGTATTAGTCTTTCATTGGTAGCATCAGACTGGCATTCTTTCTTGGAAAATGGTACTGGAGTCTGTGAAGTTTTCAAAATTCAATTTGATTTGGGATTCCTTTGTTACATTTTATTTGATTTGATGTTTTCCAATTGGAAGTTTGCCAATTTAATTTTGCACCTATGGGCGATAACACAAACACTTTAACTCAAGTGCTGAATTTTGCAGATTTTGAATTAGTACAAACCATTTTGTTAAAATTTCATTAACAAATGCCCGACTACACATTATTTGATGATTTCTAGTTATTAATTTGTTTTCATTAATTAATTAATTAATTAATTTTGTTTTAGTATATCCAAAAGGTGTACTTTAAATCTTGCTTCAAGTTGCTTGTGGCAAGAAAATAGGGCCACATCTGACCATTTTTCTTCTTTTCCACTTTAATATGGGTGTCTTGAATTTAGGCACCCAAACCTGTTACAGATATCAAAATGAATATGTGACGTTGTATGTGACATATATAGAGATATATACATGCAGTGTGTGTGTGTCACTATGTAACATATTTTGGAAATTTCGATGAATGTTAGAACCATTTGGCGAAACTTATCTAGTCTATATTTAATGAAGACTTTGCAACACAGTACTTCTATTTGGTCCAGAACGTAAAATTACGATAATAGTCTAATTTAAAAACATGCAAATGTGCACGTCATTTGGTCAACAAGTTAAATTCAGTTAGACTGACCAGACACTGATACAAGAGATGAGCAGTTACTTGCACTTGTCTATTTCTCACCTAATTTTCACTCGCCTACCTACACACACACAGGGAGGTAAGAAGTTGAAAAACGAACATTAAATTCTGACATGTTGCATGCCCATTTAGTTTTGGTCTGTAAACCATGCATGGACACAAGTTCACAACACATCAACGTCGAAGTTATTATTCAATTAAGACACAAAGTATGAGTGCTCAGTACATTTCTGGTTCATTCAGCCAAGTGTATTGTATTCTTGCACAGAAACTGTATTAAAACTATTTACTAGAATAAACACAGTCTTCATAAGAGAACAATATTATATGATTATATCGTTAATAACAATCTTCTTTTTCCCTCCCTCCCAGAAAACACTTTATTTTTGCTAATATTGCCCAGCACTAAACATTCATATTTTGAGAACTTATGTACTATTAAGCTTTTGTAATTGGTGATTTATCAACAAAATTCATTAGTATAACAGGCACCAAGAGAGTTTTTTCTGTGTCCTATTCCAGTCATTGGAATCAGCAGAGAAATAATTGGTAATCAGTTCATAGCAAGTTTTGATCATCGGTTCATTACTACCAGCTACATGTATTAATATTTAAATTTAGAAACACCAGTCCCAATAAGATTGAACTAATCTCAGACATCACTCCTAGGAAAGCTCTCCAAGAGAGCTTTCCAAGGAATGCTGTCTGAGACTTTAATTTTACCATGCATAAAGCCATAAACTGAATCACTTCAAAGACTCCACCCCCTCCCTCCCCCCTCCCACTATTATTCCGGATTGTACTATTATTAAATTCATGCTATTTTTCCACCCTGTTCTATTATTCTGGTCTTTACAAACCTAAACAGCAGTGAATGGTGGGGGTTCGAACTGATTTCTTCTGAGGTGCAGTTCGTAGAATTAAGTACTTAGATGCAACTATCCGATGAATAAGTAAACAATAGTGTTTGTCCCCCTCAAGGATTCCTTTATTTTCTAGTTGTTCTCACAAAGAAAACAATGCGTTAGGGTTTGTCTTCCTGATTTTGTGGGGACTTGTTTGTAATTGTTTTTCACTGAGAACAAAAGAAACAAGAGAAGGGGCCTGAGGGCGCTCACCTGACATGGTAGTCTAAATATCAACCCAGAGAATTGATTTCAACAAGTTGCATCTGCTCCTCCTAAGAAAAGCTTATACCAAATATCCAAACATTCTGACCAGTGGATCTAAAAAAAAAGATTTTTAAAGAATATTCCTCATATTGAACTAAGTTATAATTCAAGCTCCCACAGGGAGCCCATATATGAACCCAGGGACTTGGCTTTAACAAACTTGAATCTCACCCCCCTAAGGATGCTGCACACCAAATATCAAAACATTCTGACTGCTGGATCTGAAGAAGATTTTTAAAGAAAATTCCTCATTTTGAAGTAAGTTACAATTCGAGCTCCCACAGTGAGTCCAAATATGGACCTAGGGACATGGCTTGAACAAACTTGAATCTCACCCCCTAAGGATGCTGCATACCAAATATCAGAACATTCTGACTGAAGGATCTGAAAAAGATTTTTAAAGAAAATTCCTCATTTTGAACTAAGTTATCATTCGGGCTCCCACAGTGAGTCCAAATATGGACCTAGGGACATGGCTTGAACAAACTTAAATCTCACCCCCCCTAAGGATGCTGCATACCAAATATCAAAACATTCCAACTGCTGGATCTGAAGAAGATTTTTAAAGAAAATTCCTCATTTTGAACTAAGTTATAATTCGGGCTACCACAGTGAGCCCAAATATGAACCCAGGGACTTGGCTTGAACAAACTTGAATCTCACCCCCCTACGCATGGTGCATACCCAATTATAAAAAGATTCTGTCTGCTGGATCTTGAGAAGAAGATTTTCAAAGAAATTTGCCTGAAATGCACTAAGTTCAAATTTGGGCTCCTATACTGAGCCCAAATATAGACCCAGGGGGCCGATTTGAACAAACTTGAATCAGATCCACCCCACAATGTTGCATACCAAATATCAAAAGATTCTGCCTGCTGGATCTTGAGAAGATTTTTTAAGAAATTTTCCTGAAATGCACTAAGTTCAAATTCGGGCTTCTATAGTGAGCCCAAATATAGACCCAGGGGGCCGATTTGAACAAACTTGAATCAGATCCACCCCACAGTGTTGCATACCAAATATCAAAAGATTCTGCCTGCTGGATCTGGAGAAGAAGATTTTTTATGAAATTTGCCTGAAGTGCACTAAGTTCGAATTCGGGCTTCTATAGTGAGCCCAAATATGAACCCAGGGGGCTGATTTGAACAAACTTGAATCAAATCCACCCTACAATGTTGCATACCAAATATCAAAAGATTCTGCCTGCTGGATCTGGAGAAGAAGATTTTTTAATGTTTTTCCCATTGCCTACAGTGTTAAAAAGTGCTGACTCAGCACTTTTTCAAAGTCCTGAAAAAAGTACCTTGTGATCAAACCGATAGGGATTTTTTTTAACCAATCTATTCTACTGGATAAACATAAGCTTTATACAAAATAAGAATTCTCTGTGCCCTGTAGTTTCGGAGATATGGCAGTTTTAAGGTTTTTCCTATTTTTAGCTCCCGAGGTTCCCACGGGGCAATGAGAAAAATTTTTTTGCATCAATCAACTACTTATGACCCATTATCATCTCATATCAAATTTGGTTCAAATCGACCTCACGGTTCAGAAAATAGAAATTTTAGGCGTGGCCAAAATTTTTGCCCCTCCCATAACGAAGGCAAATAATGCCCGACAAACTTCTCTTGAACAAATTTGATTCTAAACCTCAAAAGGACTCTGTATACCACATATCAAGTCTCTGCTACTGGTGGTTCATTAGAAGAAGATTTTCAATAAATAAAGCCATTTTTTCCACACCCCTCTGCTCAATATGAGCCGAAACCTAATTTACATAAAAATCAAAATTCTCCGATATAACCACTACTTACATGAAATTTAATTAAAATGTGGCCAATGGTTTAGGAGAAAGAGGCTCAAACACCACCTTCACGCAGGATGACGGACAACGGACAGACGACGGACGAAGAGTGATAAGAAAGCACACCCTGACTTTCAGTCAGGTGAGCTAAAAAAACACCATTCAATTAGGACTAAAAAAAATTAAAAATCTGTTTCTCAGGCCCTCCCGCATGGTCCTTTTGGCTGCCACATGCTCTCTTTTTATAACCAGTGTAAACTTAAAAATAAAAATTGAATGGTTTATCTCTGATATTTTACCCAAGTTGAAAAAATTCATAAATTTGTCCCTTGAGTTCAAGAAGGCTTTGCAATGCTTTAGCATTGCAAAGCCTTCTTGCTCTCAAGGGATGAAATACACCATTACTCATGCTATTCCAGAGATTATGAGGCCTAAAACATAAACCAAGAACACAAACTTTTGATGGCATAGAAATAATTACAGAAATAAAAAATAAAATAAAAAAACACTCACCTGCATGCAATTTTACAAATAATGGCCTGAGAAACAGAATATCTACTTTGTGTGGCCTTAATCAATCTTGCAAACAAACTAATCAGTAATCACCATTTCTTGCTTCTCCATGTTCAGTAGAGTCTGGAATTTCATTACTTGTTCACACTGAGTAGCAGGCTGATTCTATTTTATTTATTTTTATTGGTATTTTTAGGTCACATATTACTTATGCACAATGGCTAATCATGACCGTGGCAGTTTTACAGGTGGAGGAAGCCGGAGTACCCAGAGAGAACCACCGAGCAAGGACAAGCAGCTGCCAGCTCCCCAACATCGTAACTCCGCACTGCAGCACAGGCAGGGTTAGATTGGTTGAAGACATGTGCACTATTGACGTGCATTACGCCTCAGTACACGGCATCATCGTGCCCCATGTGGACAATCAGGGTTAAGTGCCTTGCCCAAGAACACAACGCGGGAGTCCGAATTGATCGCACAGATGGTCACCCATCCGAGGATTAACCGGGCTCGCCGTTGCTTAACTTTGATGATCTGATGAGAACCGGTTACCACAACGCCACCGTGCCCCCAGGAAGGCTGATTCAACATTTACTTGATTTTGGCAAGGTCCAGCAGAAGCATTGTACCAATCAAATGAATCTTTATCACAACCTGCAATACCGGGGTAACATCTTCCTCAAACAGTTCCATATCATTTACCTAAAGGGAAAACATGAACAATTTTTTACAGAAAAATATGTTTCTCAGTTAACTTTTGTACAGGTCAAACTATAAAGTTCCAAGTTAGTCCCTCCTGAACTGATATCACAGGACTCTGAGAATGCAGGCAGATTCAGACCTTGGTCAGAATTAGGCAAAAGCCTAAATCATCCAAGGTCTGAATCGACTAGCCCAAGGTTCGAACCAGGCAAAGGTTCAAATCAGCCAAGGTCCAAGTCCGATGGATACAGACTCGGACATTATTTGTTGGAAGGCTCTTTGCACGCTAAATTGGGATTAAATGGTCAATCTTGCAAACAAAAAATACCCCCTTTGTGTCACTGTGTGTGTGGGGGGTGGGCAGTTCATCAGGGCCCTCTAGTTTGATGAGTATCACCCTCCCTCCCCCAAAACAAAAAATATAATTTCGTTTTATCTGGCCACACTCCAAAATTTAAACGTTCAAGTATGATGTGGCATGTCAAATGACTTCTGGTGGAATGGACAACCTGAATAAACAAAACTGGGGGAAATGTGCAGGATCCTCAGTTTTGAGTTTAGTACGGAAGGACACCTGCTGGCAAATGATTTGTAATCCTCTGCTGTTTGATTACTATTAGTTCAGCTGTCCAAACATAGTGGCATTGCCACTAAATTCGGACAACTATGTTCTAATGTGGTTCCACAGGTGTTGTACAGTTGGTAAAATTTTACTTTGGCAGTTTGGGGGAAAAATTATTCTTCAAATTTATCATTTTCTTTGCATTTCCCTTTGTTAATAACAAAAAATTAACATGATAAAGCATTTCTTTAATACCAATAACTGAACTTTATAATTTAAAAAAAGTTATTACCATCTGGTTTCCCAGAAAAAAAAAATTAAAAAGCGGGCCAAAGAATTAATCAGACAGCCAAAATAGGTAACAGATATTCCAATTTTCCCGTGATTTTTAACCCTCCCATTGATATCAGGAAGCAGATTTAAAACCAAGAATACACCTTACAGTCATTTTTCGTTTTTTTCTCCACAATGTTGTTCGGCATGCTTGCATTTTCAAACGTAACATTTTACAAGAAATTTTCCCAGTATACATCTAAAAATTTTCAGGTGAGATTGGGCAGATGAGGATCAGGGACAGGATAGACTTATTGAAACTCTGTTATCTGAACTATTTGTTAAATCTCCCTTACAGCCAATGGCGTAAAGTGATGTTCCAGAATACTTGGAATTCAAATACAGAGACAGGGTGGATGGTGCAAGTGAGGGAGTTAATACAGAACTGCACACTGGAGTTCCCAGACTTAGATGTAGGGACAACACTGGGTAAAAAAATCGTCAGAGAAAGAGTCATGGAGGAGGGTAACCTTAATTGGCAAGAGGGGGGGGGGGGGTCAAATCAATGAGGTCTTTGGATGGCCTGCATGATAAAGAAAAGCCAGGCTTTGAAGAGTACCTTGGTGGCACCTTTTGGGGTCACTGTTGTTCAAGCTGAGGTTAGGTACGTTTTGACTCATGGTTTGGGTACATTTCGATCTGGGTATATTTTATCGTCAAGTAAATCAACATTTTCCGTCAAAGAGTTTGTTCAAAAGATTATACATTACGTCAAATATAATCTTGGTTTGTATAATAAGACCTTTTCTGATATAAAATTCAAAAAGGAGTGTGAATACATAATAGCATAATTCTTTGTCCCAGTTACCTCAGTTTTTGATAAAAACGTATGATACAAAGGGTGTTGGGTAGGTTCGGCCCACGTGACTTAGTCCCCCTCCCCTCCACCTCCCCCCCCCACCCCCCCCCCTTTAAAAGTGTTTTCATCTCCCATGAAAGTGGATTGACCTTCCTGATACTGTTGGTGAATTCAGACTATTTTTTTTTAATAAAAGGGCTGGAGCCAGAATAAAACATACACAGGGTGGATAGACCAATAGAGACCTATTCAATGGGGATCTCGGGCTATGATTTGGGCACAAACCAGGTAAAAAGATCATCAGAGAAAGATTCATGGTGGACTGTAACCTGAATTGGTGAGACAGGGTCAAAGCATAGAGGTCTTTGGGTGGCCTGCATGATGAAGAGAAGCCACGTTTTGAAGAGTACCCTGATGGCACTTTTCTTTTGGGGGGTGGTCACTGTTGTTCAAGCGGAGGTCGTGGTCCCTGGAGCTTTAGGAAGGAAAGAAGTGAAAAAGAGTGCCAAATGTGTCATTTATGCGTAGTGTAGACCCTGAAACACTTTTTATTAAACTGTCCAAAATACCAGTCTTACAGAATTATTATTGGGATGGGAGAATGAAGGATGTGGTTAGAGGGTGATACAAAGGAGAGGGTTAGTATGCTTATCAGAGAGATTGGGAAGAGGGAGGCATGGGATGTCATCATGCAGTTTGTCCTGGTGTTGTGGGTGGGGGGGGGGGGGGGGATAGGCATGGGATAAGGAGGCATTGGGAAGAACAGGGCTAATCAAGGCCTCCTCACCTGAGAACCATGACATATCAGCAGCTGGCCAAAGTGTTGACCGCGGCCCCTGCATCTTTCAACCCGAAGGCTTGTAAAGTTGGAAGATAGTTGAAGTAGAAGAAATGGACTGAAGCGACCGAAAGTAGGATTATTTGGCTAATATTGTTTGGATTTGCAAGTAATGTTACAGAAAAGCCTGTATATTGATGTGTTTGCATGCACCCATTTTAACTCATTGTGTTAACTGTGAAACATGTCTGTGGAAAAAAAGTGGAGGGCACGTGCCCCCTGGCTCTGCTGCCTCTGGTTAAAGCAGACGGTTGAATGGTGGCCCTGGTAAAAAAAAAAAAAGAATCCACTTGCTGTGACTGGAAAAAATCCACAAACTTCTGGGCCAAAATGAATGCGGTTGTAACGAACACTTGGAAAGCGACTTTATTTTTAGATCATGCTAGAGCAATGAGGCTGGAGGAAAATCAGGAGGCATTCTTGGAATGTGCCAATAGCGATGAAGTTTGTTTAAAATTAATGCACTAACCAGCCAATTCACGTTCCATTTAATTCAAAACAAATCATATGTTCTGAAATGAAAGTATAAATGTAACAATCATTTTGACGTTTTTTCTCCATTTACCTAAATCACTTATTAATATTACAAACTTTATAGTTCGATATGTCTTTTTGCAAATATGCTGTTGTTGATTGGAATGGGGAAAATACATCGAGTGTGATTTCTCTATCCCAAATAACAAAGCCATGGAAGGATTTTGATAAGTATGCTAAATTTAGCGGGTGGGGCAGCTGTAAACCACTGGCACTGCACCAATATTGTGAACAACAATATCTGAATTTTTCACAGGTTGTCATTTCTAGAAACTTGGAATTTTTACTTATTTTTTGTGGGGGCGGGTAGTCCAAACATGTATTTGATTCTGTATACTTTTGGCATTGGTACCAATCCCAAAAACATACTATAACGAACTCAAATTCTCAAGTACTTGTTTGAACTAGTAGGGTCATGTAATTGTGGCTCTGTGTGTGTATGTGTGTGTGTGTGTGGGGAGGGGTGCTCACTTTCACATGGGGTATGGTGGTGCTGTGTGCAAAGGCATATCACAAGTTGATGGCAGTCATACCTTCTACCAATACCAACCCTGCTTCTGTGCAATTAGTATGCAGGATACTTGACAGTTACTTGCCATTGCTTCATAGTTCTCTCTGGGTATATTGCCTCCACACATAAAACACAGTTATACTGCAAGCCTGGCATTCTTAAAAATGCTGGAGAGCTAAAAATCACTCCCCTCGCATGGCCTTGGCCAGCAATTAGCTCTCCTCAAGCTTACAAAAGCTGAAAGTGGCAAAATGAAGTTTTACTTATATTAATTAGGCTATTTTTTGTCTGTTCGCCTCGTATCTCAAGTTTGTCTTATTGGATCACAATGAAATTTGGAATGAAGATTGTTTATGGGAAAGGCCTACAAATGAGTCTCTAATAATAGTTCTTACTTTTCACTTTTTCGACTTCTCCCCCTTTTTAACTTTGAAAATTCGATAAAACAGCCAATTTTTTCTTTGTTCGCCTCATATTTTGGGTTTGGGTTATCAGATTTAAATGAAATTTGAAATGAAGATTGTTTATGGGAAAGGCTTTCAAATGAGTCATATCCCTTCAGTAAAACAAAGAAAATACAAGAAAATACATGCAAATCACCTGCCCCGCATATGACATGTCTTTGTTCTACATCTTTTATGTGGATCGTCTGATTGTCACTAGACTTCAGTAACAGGTGTGTATGGCTTTCACAATTACTGTGCTGTAAAAAAAAAAAGCCAATAATTTTGCTGATTGCCTCCTAATATAGCCAATTTTTTGTCTATTTACCTCGTATTTCTGGTTTGGGGTTGGGGGCTGTCAATGAAATTTGGATAGAAGATTGTTTATGGGAACAGTTTTCACAGTATCATGGTTCATCTCTTCTCTGGTCATTATTTGGCAGTATGCACCATGGGGGTATGCCCCCCTCCCCTCTTATTAATTTTGGGGAATTTTTCCACCCTGTATGCACCTTATTTGGGCCTGTATGTTTATTACAATTGCCCTTCCAACAGGGAGAAGATCTTCAAATTCTGATAAATGTTACATCCCATACTTTTATTCCCACCTGTACTTTTATTTGGAACACAAGTGTAATTTTCATGTGGCATGGACAACAGAGTTATAAATAATTAAAGAACTTCATTCCCATGCAGTGTTAACTAGCCATAGATGCTAATTAAATCCTTCTATAAATTTTAAACTTTGGTCATTAGTGCCTCAGGCCCATGGGGCCTCTTGTTTCAAATGTATGCAATGTATATAAATTAGCTTACAATGTAGTTGTGTTATTCTTGTTTCAGATGACAATGTAGTTGTGTTATTCTTGTTTCAGATGAAAGGGCAAGTCCGCAGAATTGATTGAAGACCACCATGATAAGGAGCAGCTGAAAAAAACAAAGCTTGCAAGAAGTGAAAATAAATAATTGCGAGTTATAGTTTTAAAAAGAATACAGTGCAAAAAAAAAAACTTGTAAAAGTGTCCACCATATACATGTAGATCTTTCTAATTCTAATGACAGTACTGCCAGAAATAAGTTGTAGTATAAATGTAATACAATTCTATTAGTATTAGTCTTTCATTGGTAGCATCAGACTGGCATTCTTTCTTGGAAAATGGTACGTACTGGAGTCTGTGAAGTTTTCAAAATTCAATTTGATTTGGGATTCCTTTGTTACATTTTATTTGATTTGATGTTTTCCAATTGGAAGTTTGCCAATTTAATTTTGCACCTATGGGCGATAACACAAACACTTTAACTCAAGTGCTGAATTTTGTGGATTTTGAATTAGTACAAACCATTTTGTTAAAATTTCATTAACAAATGCCCGACTACACATTATTTGACGATTTCTAGTTATTAATTTGTTTTCATTAATTAATTAATTAATTAATTTTGTTTTAGTATATCCAAAAGGTGTACTTTAAATCTTGCTTCAAGTTGCTTGTGGCAAGAAAATAGGGCCACATCTGACCATTTTTCTTCTTTTCCACTTTAATATGGGTGTCTTGAATTTAGGCACCCAAACCTGTTACAGATATCAAAATGAATATGTGACGTTGTATGTGACATATATAGAGATATATACATGCAGTGTGTGTGTGTCACTATGTAACATATTTTGGAAATTTCGATGAATGTTAGAACCATTCGGCGAAACTTATCTAGTCTATATTTAATGAAGACTTTGCAACACAGTACTTCTATTTGGTCCAGAACGTAAAATTACGATAACAGTCTAATTTAAAAACATGCAAATGTGCACGTCATTTGGTCAACAAGTTAAATTCAGTTAGACTGACCAGACACTGATACAAGAGATGAGCAGTTACTTGCACTTGTCTATTTCTCACCTAATTTTCACTTGCCTACCTACACACACACAGGGAGGTAAGAAGTTGAAAAACGAACATTAAATTCTGACATGTTGTGTGCCCATTTAGTTTTGGTCCGTAAACCATGCATGGACACAAGTTCACAACACATCAACGTCGAAGTTATTAATCAATTAAGACACAAAGTATGAGTGCTCAGTACATTTCTGGTTCATTCAGCCAAGTGTATTGTATTCTTGCACAGAAACTGTATTAACACTATTTACTAGAATAAACACAGTCTTCATAAGAGAACAATATTATGTGATTATATCGTTAATAACAATCTTCTTTTTCCCTCCCTCCCAGAAAACACTTTATTTTTGCTAATATTGCCCAGCACTAAACATTCATATTTTGAGAACTTATGTACTATTAAGCTTTTGTAATTGGTGATTTATCAACAAAATTCATTAGTATAACAGGCACCAAGAGAGTTTTTTCTGTTTCCTATTCCAGTCATTGGAATCAGCAGAGAAATAATTGGTAATCAGTTCATAGCAAGTTTTGATCATCGGTTCATTACTACCAGCTACATGTATTAATATTTAAATTTAGAAACACCAGTCCCAATAAGATTGAACTAATCTCAGACATCACTCCTAGGAAAGCTCTCCAAGAGAGCTTTCCAAGGAATGCTGTCTGAGACTTTAATTTTACCATGCATAAAGCCATAAACTGAATCACTTCAAAGACTCCACCCCCTCCCTCCCCCCTCCCACTATTATTCCGGATTGTACTATTATTAAATTCATGCTATTTTTCCACCCTGTACTATTATTCTAGTCTTTACAAACCTAAACAGCAGTGGATGGTGGGGGTTCGAACTGATTTCTTCTGAGGTGCAGTTCGTAGAATTAAGTACTTAGATGCAACTATCCGATGAATAAGTAAACAATAGTGTTTGTCCCCCTCAAGGATTCCTTTATTTTCTAGTTGTTCTCACAAAGAAAACAATGCGTTAGGGTTTGTCTTCCTGATTTTGTGGGGACTTGTTTGTAATTGTTTTTCACTGAGAACAAAAGAAACAAGAGAAGGGGCCTGAGGGCGCTCACCTGACATGGTGGTCTAAATATCAACCCAGAGAATTGATTTCAACAAGTTGCATCTGCTCCTCCTAAGAAAAGCTTATACCAAATATCCAAACATTCTGACCAGTGGATCTAAAAAAAAAGAATATTCCTCATATTGAACTAAGTTATAATTCAAGCTCCCACAGGGAGCCCATATATGAACCCAGGGACTTGGCTTTAACAAACTTGAATCTCACCCCCCTAAGGATGCTGCACACCAAATATCAAAACATTCTGACTGCTGGATCTGAAGAAGATTTTTAAAGAAAATTCCTCATTTTGAAGTAAGTTACAATTCGAGCTCCCACAGTGAGTCCAAATATGGACCTAGGGACATGGCTTGAACAAACTTGAATCTCACCCCCTAAGGATGCTGCATACCAAATATCAGAACATTCTGACTGAAGGATCTGAAAAAGATTTTTAAAGAAAATTCCTCATTTTGAACTAAGTTATCATTCGGGCTCCCACAGTGAGTCCAAATATGGACCTAGGGACATGGCTTGAACAAACTTAAATCTCACCCCCCTAAGGATGCTGCATACCAAATATCAAAACATTCCAACTGCTGGATCTGAAGAAGATTTTTAAAGAAAATTCCTCATTTTGAACTAAGTTATAATTCGGGCTACCACAGTGAGCCCAAATATGAACCCAGGGACTTGGCTTGAACAAACTTGAATCTCACCCCCCTACGCATGGTGCATACCCAATTATAAAAAAGATTCTGTCTGCTGGATCTTGAGAAGAAGATTTTCAAAGAAATTTGCCTGAAATGCACTAAGTTCAAATTTGGGCTCCTATACTGAGCCCAAATATAGACCCAGGGGGGCCGATTTGAACAAACTTGAATCAGATCCACCCCACAATGTTGCATACCAAATATCAAAAGATTCTGCCTGCTGGATCTTGAGAAGATTTTTTAAGAAATTTGCCCGAAATGCACTAAGTTCGAATTCGGGCTTCTATAGTGAGCCCAAATATGAATCTAGGGAGCCGATTTGAACAAATTTGAATCAGATCCACCCCACAATGTTGCATACCAAATATCAAAAGATTCTGCCTGCAGGATCTGGAGAAGAATATTTTTTAACAAATTTGTCTGAAATGCACTAAGTTCAAATTTGGGCTCCTATACTGAGCCCAAATATAAACCCAGGGGGGCCGATTTGAACAAACTTGAATCAGATCCACCTCACAATGTTGCTTACCAAATATGAAAAGATTCTGCCTGCTGGATCTGGAGAAGATTTTTTATGAAATTTGCCTGAAATGCACTAAGTTCGAATTCGGGCTTCTATAGTGAGCCCAAATATGAATCCAGGGGCCCATTTGAACAAACTTGAATCAGAACCACCCCACAATGTTGCATACCAAATATCAAAAGATTCTGCCTGCTGGATCTGGAGAAGAAGATTTTTTAAGAAATTTGCCTGAAATGCACTAAGTTCGAAATCGGGCTCCTATACTGAGCCCAAATATGAACCCAGGGGATCGATTTGAACAAACTTGAATCAGATCCACCCTACAATGTTGCATACCAAATATCAAAAGATTCTGCCTGCTGGATCTGGAGAAGAAGATTTTTTATGAAATTTGCCTGAAATGCACTAAGTTCGAATTCGAGCTTCTAGAGTGAGCCCAAATATAAATCTATGAAGCCGATTCGAACAAACCTGAATCAGATCCACCCCACAATGTTGCATACCAAATATCAAAAGATTCTGCCTGCTGGATCTGGAGAAGAAGATTTTTTAAGAAATTTGCCTGAAATGCACTAAGTTCGAATTTGGGCTTCTATAATAAGCCCAAATATGAATTCAGAGGGCCCATTTGAACAAACTTGAATCAGATCCACCCCGCAATGTTGCATACCAAATATGAAAAGATTCTGCCCGCTGGATCTGGAGAAGAAGATTTTTGAAGAAATTTGCCTGAAATGCACTAAGTTCAAATTTGGGCTCCTATACTGAGCCCAAGTATAAACCTAGGGGGCCGATTTGAACAAACTTGAATCAGATCCACCCCACAATGTTGCATACCAAATATGAAAAGATTCTGCCTGCTGGATCTTGAGAAGATTTTTTAAGAAATTTGCCTGAAATGCACTAAGTTCGAATTCGAGCTTCTATAGTGAACCCAAATATGAATCTAGGGAGCCGATTTGAACAAATTTGTATCAGATCCAACCCACAATGTTGCATACCAAATATCAAAAGATTCTGCCTGCTGGATCTGGAGAAGAATATTTTTTAACAAATTTGTCTGAAATGCACTAAGTTCAAATTTGGGCTCCTATACTGAGCCCAAATATAAACCCAGGGGGGGCGATTTGAACAAACTTGAATCAGATCCACCTCACAATGTTGCTTACCAAATATGAAAAGATTCTGCCTGCTGGATCTGGAGAAGAAGATTTTTTATGAAATTTGCCTGAAATGCACTAAGTTCGAATTCGGGCTTCTATAGTGAGCCCAAATATGAATCCAGGGGCCCATTTGAACAAACTTGAATCAGAACCACCCCACAATGTTGCATACCAAATATCAAAAGATTCTGCCTGCTGGATCTGGAGAAGAAGATTTTTTAAGAAATTTGCCTGAAATGCACTAAGTTCAAAATCGGGCTCCTATACTGAGCCGAAATATGAACCCAGGGGGCCGATTTGAACAAACTTGAATCAAATCCACCCTACAATGTTGCATACCAAATATCAAAAGATTCTGCCTGCTGGATCTGGAGAAGAAGATTTTTTAATGTTTTTCCCATTGCCTACAGTGTTAAAAAGTGCTGACTCAGCACTTTTTCAAAGTCCTGAAAAAAGTACCTTGTGATCAAACCGATAGGGATTTTTTTTAACCAATCTATTCTACGGGATAAACGTAAGCTTTATACAAAATAAGAATTCTCTGTGCCGTGTAGTTTCGGAGATATGGCAGTTTTAAGGTTTTTCCTATTTTTATCTCCCGAGGTTCCCACGGGGTAATGAGAAAATTTTTTTTGCATCAATCAACTACTTATGACCCATTATCATCTCATATCAAATTTGGTTCAAATCAACCTCACGGTTCAGAAAATAGAAATTTTAGGCGCGGCTAAAATTTTTGCCCCTCCCATAACAAAGGCAAATAATGCCCGACAAACTTCTCTTAAACAAATTTGATTCTAAACCTCAAAAGGACTCTGTATACCACATATCAAGTCTCTGCTACTGGTGGTTCATTAGAAGAAGATTTTCAAAAAATTTGGTCATTTTTTCCTCACACGTCTGCTCAATATGAGCCGAAACCTAATTTGGATAAAAATCACAATGCCCCTATATAACCACTACTTACATGAAATTTAATTAAAATGTGGCCAGTGGTTTAGGAGAGAGAGGCTCAAACACCACCTTCACTCAGGATGACGGACGAAGAGTGATAAGAAAAGCTCACCCTGACTTTCAGTCAGGTGAGCTAAAAATGATGAGTGAATTGATTGAAACCTCCAACAATACAGCACACACATGCTGATGAGCCTTTTGGTACGGCCATATTTGATACTGCGCGCCGACACTGATACTGCCTTACACGCTAAAAATAGGGCCAGATCATTTTATTGGAAACACTGACGGCCTCGGCGTCGTATCCTGTAAAGCACATGCATTCAACAGTATAGCATGCAATTATAGATGAACCTTAGAGCGAGGTCTAGGGGTGAATGGAGGAAACGGGTAGCTAAGCCATCCAGCTTTGGTCCTCCACCAGTGCCATCGACCTTCACGCATACCAAATACTGATACGATCTCACGAATAAAACAGTGTGCACGTAGTATATTCGAACTGCACCCAGTTAGTGAAACACGTATTCTCACACGCAGCAGTTACTCAAAAACCAGAAACAACACGCTGTATCATGCGCTAAATACGTAATCCGTACCTAAGCTCAGCCTACAGCTGATGGAGCACAATCCATTTTCATAAGCAGTGAAAAGTTATATAACTCCACGGGTGGAAGTCCACCCATATGAGTGTCCGAAACATGGACCACAATCTATAACAATTCTCTGCCCATATACTCAGCGTGCAGAGAGCCGTGACCGCATACTCTGAGAGTATTGGAGGGGTACCACCCTCTCCACATACACACTATGTCGGACCCACCGAATGTCTCGCACTAAACGTGCAGTGGTAAACATGCAGCCACAAGACTAGCTCTTGAGACATCCTAACTCTCTCTTCGCAAAAAGTCATGTAACGGACTCCCACAACTGCCTGTAAGCATGCCTTTGTTTCTGCCTCCCCCGTTTCAATCAGATTTTTTATGAAATTTGCCTGAAATGCACTAAGTTCGAATTCGAGCTTCTAGAGTGAGCCCAAATATAAATCTAGGAAGCCGATTCGAACAAACCTGAATCAGATCCACCCCACAATGTTGCATACCAAATATCAAAAGATTCTGCCTGCTGGATCTGGAGAAGAAGATTTTTTAAGAAATTTGCCTGAAATGCACTAAGTTCGAATTTGGGCTTCTATAATAAGCCCAAATATGAATTCAGAGGGCCCATTTGAACAAACTTGAATCAGATCCACCCCGCAATGTTGCATACCAAATATGAAAAGATTCTGCCCGCTGGATCTGGAGAAGAAGATTTTTGAAGAAATTTGCCTGAAATGCACTAAGTTCAAATTTGGGCTCCTATACTGAGCCCAAGTATAAACCTAGGGGGCCGATTTGAACAAACTTGAATCAGATCCACCCCACAATGTTGCATACCAAATATGAAAAGATTCTGCCTGCTGGATCTTGAGAAGATTTTTTAAGAAATTTGCCTGAAATGCACTAAGTTCGAATTCGAGCTTCTATAGTGAACCCAAATATGAATCTAGGGAGCCGATTTGAACAAATTTGTATCAGATCCAACCCACAATGTTGCATACCAAATATCAAAAGATTCTGCCTGCTGGATCTGGAGAAGAATATTTTTTAACAAATTTGTCTGAAATGCACTAAGTTCAAATTTGGGCTCCTATACTGAGCCCAAATATAAACCCAGGGGGGCCGATTTGAACAAACTTGAATCAGATCCACCTCACAATGTTGCTTACCAAATATGAAAAGATTCTGCCTGCTGGATCTGGAGAAGAAGATTTTTTATGAAATTTGCCTGAAATGCACTAAGTTCGAATTCGGGCTTCTATAGTGAGCCCAAATATGAATCCAGGGGCCCATTTGAACAAACTTGAATCAGAACCACCCCACAATGTTGCATACCAAATATCAAAAGATTCTGCCTGCTGGATCTGGAGAAGAAGATTTTTTAAGAAATTTGCCTGAAATGCACTAAGTTCAAAATCGGGCTCCTATACTGAGCCGAAATATGAACCCAGGGGGCCGATTTGAACAAACTTGAATCAAATCCACCCTACAATGTTGCATACCAAATATCAAAAGATTCTGCCTGCTGGATCTGGAGAAGAAGATTTTTTAATGTTTTTCCCATTGCCTACAGTGTTAAAAAGTGCTGACTCAGCACTTTTTCAAAGTCCTGAAAAAAGTACCTTGTGATCAAACCGATAGGGATTTTTTTTAACCAATCTATTCTACGGGATAAACGTAAGCTTTATACAAAATAAGAATTCTCTGTGCCGTGTAGTTTCGGAGATATGGCAGTTTTAAGGTTTTTCCTATTTTTATCTCCCGAGGTTCCCACGGGGTAATGAGAAAATTTTTTTTGCATCAATCAACTACTTATGACCCATTATCATCTCATATCAAATTTGGTTCAAATCAACCTCACGGTTCAGAAAATAGAAATTTTAGGCGCGGCTAAAATTTTTGCCCCTCCCATAACAAAGGCAAATAATGCCCGACAAACTTCTCTTAAACAAATTTGATTCTAAACCTCAAAAGGACTCTGTATACCACATATCAAGTCTCTGCTACTGGTGGTTCATTAGAAGAAGATTTTCAAAAAATTTGGTCATTTTTTCCTCACACGTCTGCTCAATATGAGCCGAAACCTAATTTGGATAAAAATCACAATGCCCCTATATAACCACTACTTACATGAAATTTAATTAAAATGTGGCCAGTGGTTTAGGAGAGAGAGGCTCAAACACCACCTTCACTCAGGATGACGGACGAAGAGTGATAAGAAAAGCTCACCCTGACTTTCAGTCAGGTGAGCTAAAAATGATGAGTTTGCACAACGACGGCAAAACAAGCTTGAATGTGTGTCCATCACTGTGTAACATAATATTAATATCGAGACCAAGAAAGTATGTTATGTTCTATGATGCTGAGCCTTTTTTCATCGAAAAGTTCAAAGGAGGAAAAACAGAAGACCACAGAGAAAACAAAGACCTCTGTTAAAAGAGCTGAAACGGTTAATTGATTAATCAATGATCAACATCTTGATCGATCCAAAAAGTAATTGATCGATTAACCGTTACTTTGGAACTACTGTATTATATGGGTTAAAAGAACAAACTTGCTCAAAAACAGGCAAACATTGTCACACTGACTCACATCAACTAGATCGAGTTATTTGTATGCAAAGCACACAATGGTGTATCCCCGCATTTCCTAAGCAACACCTTAGCATAGTTTTAACGTTTCGAATTAAATACCCAAGGATCAATCAAAATTCCGAAACCTTCATGCACATCTAGAGATGCAAACTGACCATCTTATCATAGTTTAAATGCTTCGAATTAAATACCCTAGGAGCCTTTCGATGAAAATTGATTTTCTAACGATAAAAGTGGTCCCACTGGAACCACCTGGGGCCAAATCAAAATTCCAAAACCTTCATGCACATCTCGAGTTGCTACCTGAACACATTAGCATAGTTTAAACGTTTCGAATTAAATACCCTAGGAGCCTTTTGATGAAAACTGATTTTCTAATGTTAAAAGTGGTTCCACTGGAACCACTGGGGGCAAAATCAAAATTCCGAAACCTTCATGCACATCTAGAGATGTTACCTGAACACATTAGCATAGTTTATATGTTTCGAATTAAATACCCTAGGAGCCTTTCGATGAAAAAAAGTGGTTCCACTGGAACCACCTAGGGCCAAATCAAAATTCCGAAACCTTCATGCACATCTAGAGATGTTACCTGAACACATTAGCATAGTTTATATGTTTCGAATTAAATACCCTAGGAGCCTTTCGATGAAAAAAAGTGGTTCCACTGGAACCACCTAGGGCCAAATCAAAATTCCGAAACCTTCATGCACATCTAGAGATGTTACCTGAACACATTAGCATAGTTTAAACGTTTCGAATTAAATACTGTAGAAGCCTTTCGATGAAAACTGATTTTCTAATGATAAAAGTGGTTCCACTGGAACCATCTGGGGCCAAATCAAAATTCTGAAACCTTTATGCATATCTAGAGATGTTACCTGAACACATTAGTATAGTTTAAACGTTTCGAATTCCTAGGAGCCTTTCGATGAAGACTGATTTTCTAACGATAAAAGTGGTTCCACTGGAACAACCTAGGGCCAAATCAAAATTCCGAAACCTTCATGCACATCTAGAGATGTTACCAGAACACATTAGCATAGTGTAAACATTTCGAATTAAATACCCTGGGAGCCTTTCGAAGAAAACTGATTTTCCAACGATAAAAGTGGTTCCACTGGAACAACCTAGGGCCAAATCAAAATTCCGAAACCTTCATGCACATCTAGAGATGTTACCTGAACACATTAGCATTGTTTAAGCATTTCAAATTAAATACCCTAGGAGTTTTTCGATGAAAACTGATTTTCTAATGATAAAAGTGGTTCCACTGGAACCACCTGGGGCCAAATCAAAATTCCAAAACCTTCATGCACATCTCGAGTTGCTACCTGAACACATTAGCATAGTTTAAACGTTTCGAATTAAATACCCTAGGAGCCTTTTGATGAAAACTGATTTTCTAACGATAAAAGTGGTTCCACTGGAACCACCAGGGGCCAAATCAAAATTTTGAAATCTTCATGCATATCCACAGATGTTACCTGACCACATTAGCATAGTTACCTGACCACATTAGCATAGTTTAAGTGTTTTGAATTAAATACCCTAGGAGCCTTTCGATGAAAACTGATTTTCTAACGATAAAAGTGGTTCCACTGGGGGCAAAGTCAAAATTTCAAAACCTTCATGCACATCTAGAGATGTTACCTGAACACATTAGCATAGTTTAAAGGTTTCAAATTAAATACCCTAGGAGCCTTTCGATGAAAACTGATTTTCCAATGATAAAAGTGGTTCCACTGGAACCACCTGGGGCCAAATCAAAATTCCAAAACCCTCATGCACATCTAGAGATGTTACCTGAACACATTAGCATAGTTTAAAGATTTCGAATTAAATACCCTTGGAGCCTTTCGATGAAAACTGATTTTCTAACGATAAAAGTGGTTCCACTGGAACCACCTGGGGCCAAATGAAAATTCCGAAATCTTCATGCACATCTATAGTTGCTACCTGAACACATTAGCATAGTTTTAACATTTTGAATGAAATACCCTAGGAGCCTTTCGATGAAAACTGATTTTCTAACGATAAATGTGGTTTCACTGGAACCACCTGGGGCCAAATCAAAATTCCGAAACCTTCATGCATATCTGAATACATTAGCATAGTTTAAACATTTTGAATTGAATACCCTAGGAGCCTTTCAGGGTGTGACATACAGACGGACGGACGGAGATCATGACTATATCCCCGCATTTTTGAAAATGCGGGGATAATTATATGAGACAGAGTAAAGAATGCAAGTTCAATCATAATGACGAGAATGTTTCCAATTTTAAATATTAATAGCTGATGTACCTTTATTGAATTTTGTTCTTTGATGACAAATCTTGACAAATGGGAATTTAATAATCATACAGGTTGGAATAAGCATCATACAGGGCAGAAAAAGTCCACATGTATGATTATTTGGCACCCGCAAGTATACATGGCCATGTACCTAACATTAATATAAAATATTAACTATACATACTACACATTGTACAATATCTTCAGTAGCAGGCATCTAGTTCCACATGTAGTTCAACATCTGTGCCAGTTTTTAATTCATCTGCTTCTAGTCCAGCTGCCTTATGTGCAAAATCTAAGAAGGATCTGTCCACATAGTTTTCAAGTACCAATTTCATCTGGCATGCAGTCTTCTCTTGATGATAAACTTCTACTGGGATCAGATTAAGTACTAGTACTGTTGTATAATATGCAACACCGTTCAACAGATCTTCAAATTTGAAATATGCTAGGTGTGCCATACACCGCTTGCCTCTTTAAAAATCTACACATACATTTTTCAAATGGCTCTCCTCACAGAGAGAATGATAACCACAAATTTTAATATTGCTATACTTGCAGGCATACAACCGCCATTGCACACCTCAAAATTGGATGACTGGTTAAAATGTATTCCTTGGTAGATGTATTTTTAGTTGATGGCTCTACATACATATAGTCTTGGAAAGTTTGATTTGGTACCAGAAACTTCCAGAATTTGTCCACTTGGCATAAAGGGCATGCAGATTTCATATAGTTGTACAATGTAATAATGTACTGCTGCAGGAGAATATCATTGTATTCTTGTCTGTATCTGTACCTACAGGGGTATTATTAGTTACAATGTTTGTTGGTGGCCTAATATGGTATATATGGTGTCAGTTACTTTCATATTGGACGAGAGCGAAACTGTGTAACAAATATATCTTACCGACTGCTGCATCGATGCACAGAACTAATAACAACAGCGATCAAAATTAAATGAGAGAAATCTCACAATGTGTTCACGTGTCTTTGCCTTGTTACAATTTATGGGAGAGTGCCTACGAGCACTCTCCCATAAATTGTAACAAGGCAAATTCATAATAACAAACAGTTTCATTTTGAAGGTAACATGACACACATCCACAGAATATGAAGCCTTTTAAGTTGCCTAACCTGCACTTCAGACCAACTATAGACTTCCAACACTCAATCTTTCAAATTGAAGCGCATATCGACTGCCGCCATTTTGAATAATCAATGAACATAGGGGAAATTACCCATAGCTGTCAGCGTATATTGATGTTGACAGGCAGTATATGGTTTTATATGCAGTCTGCATGTGACGTTTTTGAACCAATGAAATTCCCAGATACTTGTAGGATGTAAGATATCATTGCATTCTTGTCTGTATCTGTACCTACAGGGGTATATTTATATTCAAGTTCAGATCCATAACTTGTATGTTTAACTGGTTGAGTGATGGGAGCCCTTATTGTGGTTTTTGCTCTCAAAACAGTTTTACAGAGGGTTTGAGCACCATTAAATGGTTAAAGTTAATACACTTTGTTAAAACTGAAAGGATACAAAATGAACAATAAGGCTCATAATTTCTATATCTTGTAATATGGGTGATATGGAAGTAATGAAAGTGTCAGTGACACTGTAGCTCAACTTGTTTAAGACATGTACATGTATAGTATGTGACACAGCAATGACAAACAACTAGGTAATGACCTGATAACAAAGGTACAAAAAAGTATTGTAACGGTACGTACATAAATGCTGACCATAGCCTGTAACAAATATATAGGAAAAGTATTGTAAAAGTGGGGTGACAGTTAGATGCTAAACTAGAAAAGAAATCTTTGAGTCCCAGAGTGGGTCTGACTGAACCCAAAAGTATTTGTTCTCATAGTACAGTGATAACAAAGGCACCCCAAAACACTCGTTCCTGTCACAAGGTGGTAACAAAGGTACCCCAATAAGTTTCGTGAAGATCAGTTCATAAATACAGACTCTAGCCCGAGCCGTATTGACATGTGCACTTACTGTGTATAAGTAGCACTGAACAAATCAAAGTTCATCTAATTTGCATAATTTCTGCACGAGAAAAAAACCTGTATTTCATGTGATGTATTCCATTTTACTAAACATTCCTACAAAAATTCATTCAAATCAGAACTTTCATACAGAAGTTCTATACAAAAAACTGATTGCACTAATTTTGGTACAAAAAGGCTGCTGGCGGCCATCTTGAATTTTGCACACCCAAAAACATTCGTTCTCGTCCCACGTTGATAACAAAGGTACCCAAGGAGTTTCGTAAAGATTGGTTCATAAATATGGCCTCTAGCCTGAGCCGTATAGAAGTTGTGTACAAAAAACTGATTGGATCTAATTTCAGTACAAAATGACCACTGGCAGCCACCTTGAATTTTGGACCGCACCCAGAAACACTCGTTCTCATCCCAAGGTGATAACAAAGGTACCCAATAAGTTTTGTGAAGATCGGTTCATAAATACAGCCTCTAGCCTGAGCCGTATTGACACATCACTTACTGTGTATAAGTAGCACTGAATAAATCAAAGTTCATCTAATTTGCATAATTTCTGCCCGAGAAAAAAACCTGTATTATATGTGATGTATTCCATGTTACTAAACATTCATACGGAAATTTATTCAAATCAAAACTTTCATACAGAAGTTCTGTACAAAAAACTGATTGCATTAATTTTGGTACAAAATGGCCGCCATCTTGAATTTCGGTCCGCACCCAAAAACACTTGTTCTCGTCCCAAGGTGATAACAAAGGTACCCAAGAAGTTTCGTGAAGATCGGTTCATAAATACAGCCTCCAGCCCTAGCCTTATTGACATGTGCACTTACAGTGTATAAGTGGTACTGAATAAATAAAAGTTCATCTAATTTTCATATCTGCATGAGAAAAAAATCCATATTATATGTGATGTATTCCATGTTACTAAGCATTCATACAAAAATTTATTCAAATCGGTTCAAATCAGAACTTCCATACAGAAGTTCTGTATAAAAAACTGATTGCACTAACTAAAGTCAGGGTTCCTGCACCAAATTGAGAAGTGAATTCCAGGAGTTTCCAGGAGGTTCAGATCAATTTTTCAAGGAGTTTCCAAGAGTCAGCTGGGTGAAATTCAAGGGTTTTCAAGGAATATAAAGCGACCATGTGTTGGGAAGAAGGAAAAATGTTAGGAGTTGAATTAATCCAGTGAGCAACCGACTCAATTTTTTCCAAAATTCAAGGAGTTTCCAGGAGGTGATTCAAAATTTAAGGAGTTTCCAGGTCCTTGGGAGGGGGTTTTGAAATTCAAGGACCTTCAAGGAATTCAAGGAGGCACAGGAACCCTGAAAGTACACTTAGATGTGAGTCTTCCATGGAAGACGTGTGTCGCCTGCACTATATTTTAATAGCGTGTCTTTAAATATTAACCTCAAACCTTGTTAATCAAGTTCTTCTATGTAAGTTATATGGAATTCCAAGTCGAAAAAGGGACATAACTCTGAAAAAATGTGTGGATGATAACGGTTGTATGTGGATATCCTTTCTCCCATCCTGGTTCATGTGCATACCAAATATCATTAAAATCCGCCTGACAATGACTGAGATATATACACTCCAAGGCGTTTCAGACAGAATTCTAAGTTGAAAAGGGGCATAACTCTGGAAAAAATACAGCAGATCAAAAAATATAATAGGAGGTGCACAATGCCATTATGTGATAAAGAATCACTGAAAGTTTCATCAAAATCCATTCATAGGTTAAAGAGGAGTGGCAGATAAGAGACACTCCAAGGCGTTTCAGACAGAATTCTAAGTGGAAAAGGGGCATAACTCTGGAAAAAATACAGCGGATCAAAAAATAAAATAGGAGGTGCACAATGCTATTATGTGATAAAGAATCACTGAAAGTTTCATCAAAATCCATTCATAGGTTAAAGAGGAGTGGCGGATAAGAGACACTCCAAGGCGTTTCATACAGAATTCTAAGTTGAAAAGGGGCATAACTCTGGAAAAAATACAGCGTCTTGAATTTCAGAGCGGACCCCAAAACACTCGTTCTCGTCTCACGGTGATAATAAAGGTACCCAAGAAGTTTTGTAAAGATTGGTTCATAAATCCGGCCTCTAGCCTGAGCCGTGTGTGCGGTACGATGGATGGACAGATGGACGGACAGCAGGCCATGACAATACCTCAAAATTGGCTTTGCCAAAGTTGAGCTAAAAATGAATTACTACTATATGAGTTAAGCCAACACAGCACCCCAAATGGACAGAAAATTAACCAAAAACCTACACAGCCTAAAATATCTAAAATTTGTCAATAAAGACATACAAATATTGATATTAGAGCTGCCTCGTCAATCCTGTTTTAATGCTTTCCATATTTGTATGGTCTTATTGAGATTTTTTTTTTCTTCAAAATATAAAATTTAAGAATTTTTGTAAATTGTTGTGTTAATTATGTAAAGGATTAACTACTTCTAAAAACATGTTGAAATTGGCTATCGATATTGGCCAGTTCGTAACTCCCATTATCAGTTGGTATTGCCCGTAAGTTTCCTCCATGGCAAATATTGTCAAATGCATATTTTTGCATAAAAATGTGGCATAAAATTTCTTATTTTCAACAATTCAGACTAAACATATTGGGGGATAATTTAATGCAAATACTGTAGTAAAATGAATTTTCAAATGTATATTTTTATTTCTCGAGTTTCGTTTTTTTTTCACTTTGCCCTGTTCATTTTCAACTTTCGTTTTCAAGACAGGCACGTCTGGCTTTGTTGTTGATTTTATATTTTAAACACTTGTATTCATTTAAGTAAGCACATCTATTATACTTGCTAACTTTGAAGTAACATTCTCTCAGAAAAAAAGGTTAAATTTTCTTGCAGATATTCAGAATTTCAATGCACACGTCACACATGTACATCATGTGTCAATGTCTTTACCAAGATATGAGCATCGGATCAGCCAATATCAAAATGGAAAAATATTGGTTAGCCATTACTAATAACATATGTATCGGCCCAGCTCTATTTTTTTTTAAATTTTAGGACCATTTAAAAAATAAATGGTGGATGCCTTTCCAGACGTCAAATTGCCAAAGTGTGAAAAATCAAGAGCAGTCCTGCTAGCCGGTGGAAAACCGGAGAGGTTGGTCAGATGCCTTTTGGAGGTGCTTTTCAGAATCATCTTGCAAATGGTTGTGCATTAGGTCGTAGATCAAACCATTTTGGGTGCTATTAAGGGTATGTATATTTACTATGTTTGGAAATGCAGGTCAAAGAGTAGAAAAAAATAACTTGCAGGGTATACTATAAACTGTGTCCAGGTATCCCAACACCAGTTTCAAACATTATCTTTGAAAAACTCAGAGAGTTTTCCCCGAAAAGTGTCAGAATCTGGTGTTTTCAGGGCAGATGCACTTAGTTTATGGCGATTATATAATAAGTTCCTACAATCTGTAATGTAGTTGAACTACTGAAATTCTTGCAACTTTTAAATGATTATGGTTTATGAATAATACAACAGAATAAGTTACATACATTCTCTGGCTTCTTATGGAAACTGTTTACACAACGCCACCATGCACCCACGTGGGCAATTTGGATGAAGTGTCCTACCCAAGGTACACAACACGGTTGCCACAGGTGGGATTTGAACCGATGACCTCTTGGCTTGCAGCCTGCATCTCTTTTATAACATCTAAAAATATGTACAAATATCAGACAAATGTGGATATAGCAGTTAAACAGGGGTCGATTTAATTTTTAAAAATTGAAGAGCAGTTTACTAACTTTGATAAATTTTGATTAGCATTTCCTATTATTTATGTTTTTATCATGTGAAATTGATTAGCTACAGTTGAAAATTGATTTGAAAATTGCTATGCGAATCCAGTTAAATCGAGCCCTGCAATTAAACAATATGTGTATATATGAGCACAAACATTAAACATCAAACTTATATCCCCCACCACCCCCATAAGCACACATATTCCCAAAAAGAGATAAATTAACTGCAAAAATAAACCTTCTTCTGTGCACATAACAACTAGTGCAAAGAAACTTTGGAACGTTCAACTGTTAACAAAATGCAAGTTTCTAAAGTTACTTCCCTTGGAAGTGCGTTCAGAATGTTTCGAACGTGAATTGTTAAAGTTAATAAATAATTAAACTTTCATAGTCATGTTAGGGTTGCGAACTTGAAAATTTTCAATACACATAAAAAATTAAACCCTTAATACAGCGTAGAACTCACAGAATTGAAAATCAGCCACAATAAGTCTAATTACAAACAAAACATCGAAGCCATCATTGGACGAATTACCGCAAAAATGGGAAATGAATTTGAAACAGTTATGACCAATACCCCCCCAAATTAATATATTTTTCTGCTGTTTTGAAATGAAATAAAGAAAGTGGCTAATGTTTGCATAATCTCATAAGCAACTAAGAAGCTCTGATAAGCAAATAAGAAGCTCTCTCCTGCATCTTTACCAACTGCGCCACCACACTCCTAGAAATTCACATATAACTAGAGCAACACTGTGGTTGGCATATACCCCTGCCTACAATACCATGGATAGCATTACAGACATGAAACATATATTACGGATGACAGATTGACCTTTGACAGATTATTGACCACTGGGACACTATCATAAAAACTATTAAATGTCACCATAGGGCGACACAAAAAAGTACCTCCACCTCGTTACTACATGTAAGATTGATTTGATTTGATAATATTTGCGAAAAAATATTTTTGCGCAAACATTATATATGTTGCACATCTCTCAAGCACAATGGCGGATACAGAGGGGGGGGGCGGTGGGGCAGTCGCCCCACCTTTAGCTCGTGTTTGTCTCGTATGTAGGGCATAGCCAGGATTTTCATTTGGGGACAATACATGAATTGAAGTAAAAACATACAACAACATTTATTTCCTCCATCACCATTCGCTATGGAAAACAAATATACCGTTGAAATTATGCAAAATATATCTACTGGTCGCCTCCATTTATAGCGTCACCGACACAGCATGATTTTGTGGTGTTACATGCCCCTAGCCTCAGGTACCCCATGGCTATGCCAGTTATGGGCCAGGATCTTAATTGGCATAGTCATGGCGTACCTAAGCCTAGAGAGCTGACTGCTGAAAACTTTCAAACGCTGGCAGATCGCAATGTTCTCCTGAGGTTAAGTCGGTTATGACTGTAAACAGTGTGTCCAAAATACAGTATTATGGTAAACGGATCTGAAGAGCATATTTCAAATTTTCTAATTCTGTCTTGAACAAATGACAGAATTTGAAATTCTGAAACATGCTGTTTAAAAAGTGTTAATTAGCCGTTCAAAAATTCAAGAGGATTTCCACCCCAGAAACCACCAGAATGCCCCATTTGGTCGCTCATTTCCTAAAAATTTCTGGGGGGAGAACCACCCCAGACCCCCCTACAAAAGCTCGTGCCTTCGGCACTTGCGGCAGGTGCCTTTGGCATCTGCACGATCTGCCTCCCCCCCCCCCTTTGAGAATTCCTGTATCCGCCACTGCTCAAGCATAATATATAACCATATCCTAAAGTTTCAACTGTATACGTGAGAGGCTGTGGGAGGAGTTGATTAGCTCATGAAGGTACGCTCAATTAAAAAACACTGGAAATTTTCTATGTCGATGAAGGGCAATAATTTTGTGAAGAAATATTTTCATTGCCAACTTTATAGATGTCGCACATCTTCAAGGCATGTGTAACCATATCTTTAAGTTTCAACTCTCTACATTAGCACAGTTGATAAAGGGTAATAATTGTGACAAAACACATGCATGGTATAATAAGCTGAATGTAGTTTTGCATTGTACAAAATTTCAGATGGCTGTCTTATTTGAAATGTGTGAATGAAGCGCATGATACAAATTTGGGACAGATGGACTGTGAGACATGCGGAATACTATATACCACTGGTGGGGGGTTTAAAAATATATAATGAATCTGAAAGTTTGTTTTACCCAGTGGACTTCTAATTGTAGGTTCAACTGGAGGTTCAGATAGTTATTGAAACATTGCTATTGGTTTTCACTAGAAGCTTGCAAATTAGTTTCAAGATTCGACATCAGCCATGGTTTTTGATATTGAACCATTGCATTGATTTGGAAATTTTCAAATCAGGGAATTTCGGCTGTTCTTCTTTTCTTGTGCAGTAATTCAACCATATACTTATGAAATAAGGTTATTTTTATACTGTATAGTAAACACTTATGGCTATATCACAACTATACATATATTATTTGTTCAAAAAGATATTTTCTCAATTTACTGGAATACATTCTACAGTAAATTGAGTGACGAGACAATATTATGTTTATGAACAAATAATAGTTAACGAGCATGTGAATTTCAACACTATTCAATAGTTGTGATGATAGTACCCAGCACACAATGCTGCAACACTACACAAAAATATAGATTATATGATTCCATTCAACTTATGATGCAATTCAATACCGATATCATACCCTGCTGTAATTTGATTTGCTCTGATCAGAAAATGTCTGCTTCATATGCCTCCAATTCATATGACAGTTTTCACATTAGAGAACAAAGCATTCACAGTGCAGAAGATGCATACCAAACTCAAGCAGCTTCTCTTCAGATATCACATGTCCAAGCCTCTCAAAAATAAGCTGCAGCGCAACCACCTATATATGGAGTTTGAAGGGAATTGACTATATATAATGTATCGCTGGTAAACAAACAGAGTCAGGTCACATTCTGATGCGACTCAGCTGCTTTAAATTTGTTTAATTTAATTTTTAATTTTTGTGTTTGCAGGTTTTGTTCCTAAGACACAAAAATGCAGAAGGAACACCAGCTATGATAGAGAAAGACTTTAAATGTGTTATCAATAGTAAATGTGCCACAACAAGAAGACATGTAAAGAGAGATAAACAATCTTTAAAACAATAACAGGCCTTTAAATTCATTTCTTTTGGGCACTCCTTTTTGCCCTAATTCATGCACATTAAAACCAGAAAAAACAGTTTTATTCTGTTATGTTATATTGCCATGCTTTTCTTCTGGATTTCTATGGTCATAGTATGATGGAAATTATTCTAAAATGTAAGAGAGTCACAGATTTTTTTTCTTTTCTGGATATCTTCACATCATCTCTAATTTGGTAACACCTGTAACGAGGGTGAAATTGGGGTGATCTGAAGGCCTGAATCCTACAGTGCCAAAAACCTTACTTGCCAGTGCCACATATGCTTAGCCTGAATGAATATTTAATAAATAACAAGAGATTCACTCAGAAGTGAGTATCCCCCTCCCCCCCCCACGTGGCAATGACCTTGATCTGTGACCTTGAAACAAAAAAATTTGTAAAAAGTTTAATATTTGTACTTTGGTTCCTTTCTGAGTTATGGCCGAGACACGAATATGGATGATTTTCAGTGTGACCTTGAAATGTGACCTTGACCTTACAGACCTGACTTTGGTGTGTGACACATCCACCCATTGTCCTTTATTATTGAGCGAAGTTATATGATTGTGGAGTTATGCTTGAGACACGATTTGTGACCCTGAGCATATGAAGGTCAATTGTGACCTTCACCTTGCAGATGTGGTGGAAACTATTATACGCGACACACCTTCTGACTGTCCTTAACATTTGTAAAAAGTTTAACAATTGTACTATGTTTGGTTTCTAAGTTATGGCTGAGACACAAATATTGACCGATATTTAGTGTGACCTTGGCCTCGAAGGTACGAACCCGGCTATGGTGTGTGACACATCCTCCCATGGTCCTTAAAAATTGTGTGAAGTTTGATGTCTGTGGCCCTAACAGTTTTCAAGTTATTGGCTCGGACACACACACACTTCAATCACTATATGCCACCCGACTTAAGTTGGGATGGGGGGAGGGGGGGGGGGAGGGGGGCATAAAAATCTGCTTAACTGGTTGAAGGCTAGATTATTTTTTGTAGTCAAAATTTGTTCTATTACAAATTATTGAAGAGTGCCCACTGACACTCTCCAATAATTTGTAACAACAAAACAAACTTATATAAACATAATATTATTTACGTTTGACTGAATATGAAACATGAGCAAGGAAAATGTTGGCTTTTCCACTGGAACCTCATTTCGTTTAAAGCCCTGATAGTGGCTTTTAGCACTTTACCAGTTAAGCGTTATGAAAATTGCATAACCAATTTCACTTGATTAACCCCAAAATAACATAAATGGATATAAATTTCACCAAAATAAAACCAACAAGCCAGGCAAATATGAATGGCATTGCAGTCAGCTCACTGAGACAGTTCCAATATCATTCATATTCGTAGGGACAAAAATTATTTTTTTTATTAGTACAGACTGAGAAAATGCTGATAGGATCACCGATCCAATGTCGAGTTGTGACAGCACAAAAGTGGGTTTAATCATTATCAACCTATCGTCCCGAAACCAATTGTTTACAATTTACTATGTGAAGGGTCACTATAAAATATATATAAAAGAAGACATCAGGGCAACAATAGAAGAAACTAAAGACCACAACAAAACCACGACGGCACTCATAGAACAACGCAACAGCCACAGCACTAACACTCCTGAAGCAGCAAGGACTCGACCATTCCACCCCAGTCAGTCCTCCATTATCAACAGCCCAACTACACCAACAACTACCACAGTCTCTCCTTCCCAGCCACCTCCACCCAAAAAGAAGAAAAAACGGCACAGACGACGCTAAAACCATCACAGACACCTGCCGAGTACCTGAACCTTCTCCTCCTTTGACACACCTAAACATATGAAACCAACCATCTACAGTCACCGAGGGTCGAAAGGGGCTTGTCCCCCAAATCGTCCCTGCGTGCCTTCGGCGCGTCAAACCATTTCGTTCGATGGAATAGCAACCATGCCAGAATCTTATTTTTCTGTAAGGGCAGCAGAAATTGTGAGATCCATGTACACCTGTTACCAATAATAGTTTGTGTCAATCAGACCATTGTCATGGGAGTTATGAAATTATTGACTTTGTTTTTCAGCAAAAACATAATTTACCCTCACACCCCCAGAGGTAACTGTGAAAACCAGAAACACCAGTTACTGAAGTCTAGTGATGATAGGACCATCCACATAAAAGATATAGAACAAAGACATAATGTCCCATGTGGGGAGGTGATTTGGAAGTATGTTCTTTGTTTAATTACAGGAACATGACTCATGTGAAAGCCTTTCCCATAAACAATCTTCATTCCAAATTTCATTGAAATCTGATAACCAAAACCTGAGATACGAGGCGAACAGACAGAAAATTGACTATTTTGTATATTCAAAGGGCCATAACTTAAAAAACTATTCCAACAGCTAAACGACTGATGCTCCTAAAAGATCTCCTGATAGAGAACATCTGTATGAAATGCCATTGAAATCTGAGGAGTAATGTTTAATATATAACTCGAACAGACATAGGAGGGTGGATGGACTTGCACAGGGACAGACAGATGGACAGATGGACAGATGCAATCCAGTACACCTCACTTTTTAAAAAAAGTGGGGGGTATAATAATAGAATGCATGTAAGAAAATGTGACTAAAACGCTATGAATTATGCTGAGACTCAACAGTAGTGAGCTTCACTTCAAATGTTGGCAAGCAATATACAGCATGCCTCCCATTTTCAAAATACAAAGAATAACATTTAATTCATCATCTCTGATGTTTGTAAACAAAATGAGTTAACAATTCCTATACATGTATACACTAATACTTGCAACATGATACAGATCCTTGGAAAGCTCTCTTGGAGAGCTTTTCAAGGATCCGAGTCAAATGCATGTACTCTCGTGGATAAAAAACATAATTTATTCAATCAAAATACCCGTACGTGTCTAATAATAGTGATATCTGAATAATAGTGATGGATAGGATTGGAAATAATAATAGTGATGACATTTTCCTACTATCTCTCCCTCACTGCCAAATAATAATGATTGCTGGGATTTTTTCTCTCAAATTAAAAATGGTGTCGACACTATTATTAGGCAGGTGAGAGTATGTAAAAAAAAAACCACTAGATTATAAGGAACACATTTGTGATCAAAATGAGGCATTGGATTACCCAAACAATAGTTTCCAAGGACTTTTTCCATGAAAGTATGATTTTTATGCACTTTTGAGGGTCTTGGAACTTCAATTTTTAATTCAACAAGAAGGATGCCAATGCCCTATAGCTCACCAACATTCCTCTTTGATAGTAACTTTGGCAAACACAAGAACTGTATCAAACAGGCTCATAACATGCGACAAAGCTTACCTAAACACAAACTCTTAAAAGTAAAACACAGAAACTGACATAAACACTAAGTTAAACATGAAATTCTGAGCTAAACAGAAAAATAAATGCAACTAAAAATGTCAAGAAAAATGTTTAAAATGCAGAGTATGAGGGGTTAATCATGGAACAATGATACTGAGGAACATGTATGATGAATATAAGTGCCATGGGAAGAGAAAGAGCACAGCAGCTGACCTAAACACTTAGTTAAACATGAAATTCCGAGCTAAACAGAAAACTAAACACAACTAAAAATGTCAAGAAAAATGTCTAAAATGCAGAGTATGAGGGGTTAATCATACAACAATGATACTGAGGAACATGTATGATGAATATAAGTGCCATGGGAAGAGAAGGAGCACAGCAGCTGACCTAAACACTTAGATGAACATGAAATTCTGAGCTAAACAGAAAACTAAACACAACTAAAAATGTCAAGAAAAATGTTTAAAATGCAGAATATGAGGGGTTAATCATGGAACAATGATACTGAGGAACATGTATGATGAATATAAGTGCCATGGGAAGAGGAGCACAGCAGCTGATCTAAACACTAAGTTAAACATGAAATTCTGAGCTAAACAGAAAACTAAATGCAACTAAAAAGGTAAAGAAAAATGTTTAAAATGCAGAGTATAAGGAGTTAATCATGGAACAATGATACTGAGGAACATGTATAATGAATATAAGTGCCATGGGAAGAGAAGGAGCACAGCAGCTGACCTGAACACTAAGTTAAACATGGAATTCCGAGCTAAACAGAAAACTAAACGCAACTAAAAATGTCAAGAAAAATGTTTAAAATGCAGAGTATGAGGGGTTAATCATGGAACAATGATACCGAGGAACACGTATGATGAATATAAGTGCCATGGGAAGAGAAGGAGCACAGCAGCTGACCTATAAACACTTAGTTAAACATGAAATTCTGAGCTAAACAGAAAACTAAACGCAACTAAAAATGTTGAGAAAAATGTTTAAAATGCAGGGTATGAGGAGGTTAAATCATGGTAGAATGATAATAATCATCATATAGCAGCATTATAAAGGCCATGATATGGAAATAGGGCGAGTAAGTGACCTAAACAGAAGCTTTAACATTATTGGACATGTACACTGACGTCGACCGAGTGAGCCATGCCATAAGCTCACACAACTGAAGATGGTGAACTAAAAACTTTCAAGGATGTGCATTAACCCTCCTACCAACTGAGTGATACACTTCTGAAAACATTTTGGCAAAACAGCAAAAACAATGCAAATATAAAAAATACCAAGAACATAACATGAAAAATCTCATGAACTAGAAATGTCAGTGTAGTATCTCTTGGTATTAAGCCTGGCTACCAACGTCAAGGTGGATACCTTCAACCAGGGTTCTTTTTTTTTTCATATGTTATCAGTTACCTAACTGCTACCAGAAATGAGGCGGTAGAATCTCTTATGGTCATCGGTATGATGGATTAGTTCACTCTCTAATAAATTTGTATCAAGCAAGCCTGGAAATAAGCAGCCTGTCATTTGGAAAAGTGAGGTGAGGGTGAATTTGATGATACTATCCCATATAGTGGGCTAGAATCTCAATTTATCCTCTGGATACCTCTTTCTGTTTAGGCCTGAGACCTTGATTAGACTGAGGTTCACAGAGGGTAAATTGAGCGATGCTGCCCAGCTCCACAGGGTAGCATAGCGAAATTTACCCTCTAGTGACCTCATTCTGCAGATGACAATTCATTATTTCCAGGTTTGGTAACAACACAAATCCATTTCATTAAATTCTGACTAACCAAATTAATCTAGTTTTCTAACTTGTTCTAATGAGAGGTCATAAGCCATATTTTCACTGCCCAAATTGAAAATAAAAATTACAATGTGGAAATAATTTTTAAGTTAGCCTAAGGCAGGGTGAACTCTCTTTTCAAGGGACAAATTCGAAGTTTAAACAGCAGGATTCAAGACTTTTCAAGGACACCCCAACACACGTGGTGATTCAGTAGATCTACCCATGCTGTCATCAGATGAATTTCCCAACATTTGCTATTTTAAAGACTTTTCAAGCCCCATACTTCAAATTCAAGACTTTTTAAGGGTATTAATTTTTTTTAAATCTAAATTTAACATTTTTCAACACCCCATAATGTTGATTTTTTTTCAATATATATCCTAAAGGTTTAACAAAAACATACTTTCAAAAGTCTAGAACATCTTTTGTGATTTAAATGGTTAAGTGCCATGTTATTTTTATAAAGTGATGTGCAACAAGCATTTTTTGCTGATATACCAAAAAGAAGGGAAGCCCTAGTTTAACAAGATTTTGGCCAACAAAATTAATTGTTTTGTTATGATTCAATGGTGAGATAATAATGCTGGCATTCTCCATTAAAATATAACAAATTTTTCTCATATGTCAAGCAATTATCAAACTCTCTAAGGTGGCTCTCAGCACTTTTCAATAGAGTTATGATAGTGGCTTCAAGCACTCAACCAGTCAACAGTTTTTTTTCACATGAATAAACTTATCATTACAATGGATCAGTATACATATCAAGGGAAGAGAAAATGGCCTATAAGGCTTTACAGTGATTCAACAATTTTTCTGTTATTTGCATTTAACAACACTTTCAACAGCTAGGGTCACCTCATGTGAGACAGTTTTACGGGTGAAGGAAGACAAAGTACCTGGAGCAACCACCGAATATTCATAAGCAACTGTCAGACTCCCTGTACAAGTAGGGTTAGTATTGGTTGAAGACAAGTGCATCACATCAACATGCTATTCGTCTTAGTACACAACACCACTGTGTTGACGACCCCCCCCCCCCCCCCCCCCAAACCCCTACTCTGCCCAAGGACACACTGGTGGAAACTTAAGTGCAATGGCCTAACCACTGAGCCACCGCCTTCCCGATTCAACATATTTAATTTTGATTATATGAGATTTTAATTCTGTGAACGTTTTATTTAAATAAAGACTACATTCAGCCAGTGCTTCAATTTTATTTTAAGCATTGCAACCAAAACATATCTTATAACACGTCATTGGAATGAGCTTAAAGAGTTTATACCAATGAGGGTCATAAGGCAAGTTTTGGAAGTTATTTAAATTTTTTTCTGCAAGTTCTGTCCTCTGGTTGTGTAGGTAAAGGGTTCATGTAGGACTGTTATTTGACATAACTGTCTCATATGAGGTGTTATGTGACATTCTGCTGGAAAGAGCCCTTTGATACCTTTCCATCTGTATAAACATAGCAAAAACGCAAATGCAAGAATGCAAATTCTATTAACCCTCTGCATACCGATGCAAAAATATACAAAATTTCAACCTGCATTTTTTTCCCATAATGCAAGTCAAAATTTAATCTTGTTCGACAGGGCTCATTGAAAATACACAAGAAATTAACCCTTTAGCCAACGTAATGGCCAAAACTGGCTAGCGCTATTCTCGCCAATCAAGTTTCATTATTTTTTAATTTTTTGTCTCAAAAACATAGGTTATGACCCCTCATTTGAATGAGCTCATTGGGCTCGTTCCAATTAGGGGTCATAACCTTTGTTTTGGAGACAAAAAATGAAAAAAATTGGTTATTCAGGAATTTTTTTGCAAGTGTTGTCTGCTTTTCATGTTAGGTAAAGGGTTAAAGTAAAAGAGGATGTTATTTTATTTTCATTTGTTTTTCTTCCCCCAAAACAGATCGTATTCCTACTCACCAAAAATGATATTCCACTCCCAGCATCATATTCCACTCTCAGTGATAACAGACTATTTTTCTTTTTTTTTTTTTGGACATGTTTTGAAAGTAACCATGGATTTAATTATAAAGGGGCCATGCCGATTATTAACTCAGTTAATGCCTCATGAAATAATCCTCCGTGCACCCACTCGAGGATAAATGAATGAGCAATGAACTCTATCTATCTTGGTACGTAACTGATAACATACTACTGTTCTAAATGAACAGCTACAGCACATAAAAGAACCTTATATGTGATCACTGACAAGACCACATATAAGAAAGAAAAAACTGATTAAGCTGTTTGATAAGGCCTACAAAAAGGTTAAAAATCTGTTTCTCAGGACCTATGATCATTTTGACTGCTGTCCTCTCTCTTTTTATTTCCAGCACAAACTTAAAACCGATTGTCACATATTTTACCAAGTTAATGTTCATGGAGTGCCACAAGGCTCTGCAATGCTTTAGCCCCAACTACACAACTATCTACACAACTATCCATGTTATTTAGTGATAAACTGATGTTTTCTAATCTTATCTGACATTGGCCGATTATAAGCCATTGGTTGACCATCGGTAGAAGTGTTTGAACATCAGTTTGTGCTGATGGTTACAAGGAACACCACAGGATCAAAATTGTTTGTATTTATGTTCGATTCACGATATCATACAAGCTTAATAAGTTGCCACAATGATTGGCGGGAATCATGATTGGTCTAATTTCATTTATTGGTCTTATCTTCCCCTTGATAGCTGCTCAAGACACACATGCCACATGTTGTGTGATGACTATGAAATCTGACATCAGTAGAAACAAGTAAACAGCACGGCATCTTTGATCAAAGATGCCACGCTGTCAACTTGTTTCCACTGATGTCGTATTTTTATTTTAATGCATGCTCTTGAGGTCAACTAACCAATTAACCTGACTGTACTGTAAAATTAACCCTATTTAATGTATTCTTGAACATATTACTCCTTTTGGTTGTGACTATCTGACATCGGCACGCACAATTGACCAATTGTGTGCTCAACTAATTGGCAAGCAGATGACGGTTGCAAATCCTTATCAGTTAATCACTAATGTTATTCTGTAGATTATGAGGCCTAAAACATAAAACCACTCCAAATATGAACTTCTGATAGAAATAATAATTACAAAAATAAAAACACTGCCCACCCACATTAGGCCTGACAATTTGAGGCGAATGGCCATTTGGGTTGTGCAAAGGTTATCTAAAATGAAGAACACATGAACGAAAAATGGGTTGCGCCAAACTGTCACTGGGTGACACAAAATTTGTGCCAAGCTGAATGATGTAGTAAAAGTGAACGATGGAATGATGTTGAGTATCAACCAATCATTAGCAGCATAGGTGTTTGCATCAGACTGAAGAATAGCTGCTCTGTTGGTCAAATATTGGCCAACAGAGCAGCTATACTTCAGGCAGATGCAAACAAATATGCTGCTGATTGGTTGATGCTCAACATTATTTTAAGCTTTTTATCACCTTAAGATGTAACACAGGTACAAAATCCAGAAATGGCAATAATTCATGTCTCTACCACAAACAGTGATTATGGATGCCATATTCTTCGGCTGCATGCTAGGCCCATGCCAAGATTAGGTGGCTATATTTGTAACTAATTTGTGTCTGAATTGATGCAACATAGCCTCATTATTGTGCCTGAAGATTTATTTTTATTCACCACGATATTGGCTAAGATACAAAAGTTCAGAATAGTTGCCACAAATCTAAATTTAGGTTACCTAAGGAGAAACTTGAATCAAGTTCAGGAAATGAATGATAGGTTACCAAAGCTCAGACCAGGTGAATGATAAATGGGTTAGGCAAACTTCTGAAAACAGGCCTGCACATGCATTTTTACAAAAATTTTGAGCTGAATGCCTGACGTCCCAAAGCAATGATAACAATAATCAGGAAATATATTACTGCATATGGCATATTATTTTTCTCTCCCCTTCTGGTCCCTTCTTGCTAAACCCATGCCAACCATTTCAGTTCTCCAAGTTAAAATTGCGTAATGTCTGTCAGCCAGGTTATAGTTTCCACTGAGGTAATATTTCCAGTAAGCCTTTCATCTTCTGCTTTGAATACAATAAAGGCTTCCATAATTTTCATACCTGCCTGGTGACCACCTAAGCCATTTATAACAATCAGGAAATGTATTTTTTAATAAGGCATATTGTTATTTTTCTCTCTCCTGGTGAACCTTCTTCCTAAACCCATGGCAACCATTTCAGTTCTCCAAGGAAAGAATGTGTAATGTCTGTCAGTGTGGTTATAGTTTCCAATGAGGTCTTCATATTTCCATTAAGCCTTTCATCTTCCGCTTTGAAAACAATATAGGCTTCCATAATTTTTCCACCAGCTAGGTGACGTCCTAGACCATTGACAACAATAATCAGGAACTATATTCCCTGATGAGACATGTTGTTATTTTTCTCTTTCCATCTGGTCCCTTCTTGCTAAACCCATGGCAACCATTTCATTTCTCTAAGTAAAAAATGCATGATGTCTGTCAGTCGGGTTATAGTTTGCACTGAGATCTTGATATTTCAAGTAAGCCTTTCATCTGCTTTGAATACAATATAGGCTTCCGTAATTTTCCCACCAGCTAAATGCCTGGTGACCACCTAAGCCATTTTTAACAATCAGGAAATATATTCCTTGATGTGGCATATTGTTATTTTTCTCTCCCCTGGTGGACCCTTCTTGCTAAGCCCATGGCAACCATTTGAGTTCTTCAAGGAAAGAATGCGTAATATCTGTCAATGTGGTTATAGTTTCCACTGAGGTCTTGATATTTCTAGTAAGTCCAGGTAAGGCTTTCATCTTCTGCACAAAATACAAGCGAGGCTTCCATAATTTCCTCACTACCTGAATGCCTGCTGACATCCTAAGCCATTTATAACAATAATCAGGAAATATATTCCTTGACGAAGCATATTATTTTTCTCTCTCCATCTGGTCCCTTCTTGTTAGACCCATGGCAACCATTTCAGTTCTCCAAGTTAAAAAAGCGTAATGTCTGTCAGTTGGGTTATAGTTTCCACTGAGATCTTGATATTTCAAGTAAGCCTTTCATCTGCTTTGAATACAATATAGGCTTCCATAGTTTTATATGGAGAATGTTTGTGGCCACATTAATAGCAACTCAGCAAAAATTCATATTGTCTCAAATTCAGCATCTGTAAACTGCATTATGGCCTCTTTCAGCCTTGACAGATTCTTTCATGAGTATAATTGCACCCTGTAAGCCCAATGCATACAAGTGTCCATGTCCTGTTTCTCAGCCTGGGGCTCCTTTAACTCCTTCAAACTGTTATGCATAAATATTTCAATAAAACGAAAACACTGGCAGTTGACGAGAAAAGAAAATAAATACCAAACTGGGATGGGGATCAGTAATAATTTTATCCTGTAGGGCTGAAGGATTAAATGATTACTGAACCTTTCTACAAATACAATAAAGCGGCATCCATTTACCTGATGACACTTGTACATAATCTTATACCATCCATCAAATCAGTATTGAGAGTGAGAATAGTAATTTAATCCATTGATTTATAGTTCAGCATTGGCAGTTTAATCCATCCTAGCAATAAGGAAATATATTCCTAGATCAGACAGGTTATTGTTCCTCTCAGATGTTGTCCATTGTGACGGCTCTCATTGCAAAAATATTAAGTTTTTTTCTAATAGAAGCAACCCTGCCAATGGTAAATGAGGCCCTTGGCATATGTGGTTTTCATTCATATTTCAAACTTTCCACATATCATATCTTTGACTTCCATTTTGTATACTCTTTTGTTGTCTCACAATGTGCTAATTGAATGTGTATTGACGAGACGTACAACTTTCACACCCTCATGAAAGAAAATTCACCAACAGAGAGTACGAAGAACACCTTTGTGAAACAAAATCTGCCCGGACAAATAACAGTATGTTTGCAGAATTGATGTCCAACATCCGGTCAGGTAATTATAGCCAGCTGCATCATTGGATGCTTCTTTTCAGCATGCTGAAATTCTTCCTGGAAGAGCAGCAAATACAGATCTCAGTTTTGAGCTGAATGCCTGGAGACGTCCTAAGCCATTGATAACAATAATCAGGAAATATATCCATTGATGAGGCAGATTGTTATTTTTCTCTCGCCTTCTGGTCCCTTCTTGCTAAACCCATGCCAACCATCTGAGTTCTCCAAGGAAAACATTCGTAATGTCTGTCAGTCCGGCTGTAGTTTCCACTGAGGTCTTGATATTTCCAGTAAGCCTTTCATCTTCTGCTTTGAATACAATATAGGCTTCCATAATTTTCACCCCAGCTAAATGCCTGGTGCCCATCTAAGCCATTTTTAACAATCAGGAAATATATTCCTTAATGAGGCATATTGTTATTTTTCTCTCCCCTGGTGGACCCTTCTTGCTAAGCCCATGACAACCAATTGGGTTCTTCATGGAAAGAATGCGTAATGTCTGTCAGTGTGGTTATAGTCTCCACTGAGGTCTTGATATTTCCAGTAAGCCCAGGTAAGCCTTTCATCTTCTGCATTGAAAACAAGAGTGCTGACGTCCTAAGCCATTTATAACAATAATCAGGAAATATATTCCTTGATGAAGCATATTATTTTTCTCTCTCCATTTGGTCCCTTCTTGCTAAACCTATGGCAAACATTTCAGTTCTCCAAGTTAAAAGTGCGTAATGTCTGTCAGTCAGGTTATAGTTTCCACTGAGGTCTTGATATTTCCAGAAAGGCCTTCATCCTCTGCTTTGAATACAATATAGGCTTCCATAATTTTATATGGAGAATGTTTGTGGCCTCATTAATAGCAACTCAGCAAAAATTCATATTGTCTCAAATTCAGCATTTGTAAACTGCATTACGGCCTCTTTCAGCCTTGACAGATTCTTTCAGGAGCATAATTCCACCCTGTAAGTCAAATGCATACAGGTGTCCATTTCCTGTTGCTCAACCTGGGGTGCCCTTAACCCCTTCAAACTGTTATGCATAAATATTTCAATAAAAGGAAAACACTGGCAGTTGGCGAGGAAAGAAAATAAACATCAAACTGGGATGGGTATCAGTAATAATTTTATTCTGAAGGTCTGAAGGATTAAATAATTACTGAACCTTTCTACAAATACAACAAAGTGGCATCCATCATTTACCTGATGACACTTGTACACAATCTATATTCCTAGATCAGGCAGGTTATTATTCTTCTCAGATGTTGTCCATTCTGGCTGCTCTCATGGCAACCATATTAAGTTTTCTAATAGAAGCAACCCTGCCAATGAAAAAAAGAGGCCCTTGGCATATGTGGTTCTCATTCATATTTCAAACTTTCCACTTATCATATCTTCAACTTCCATTTTGTATACTCTTTTGTTTTCTCACAATATTCACACTAAATGTGTATGGATGAGACATACAACTTTCACAACCACATGAAAAATCCACCAACAGAGTGTGAAGAACACCATTGCAAAAGAAAATTTGCCCTGACAAATAACAGTATGTTTGCAGAATTGATATCAACACTCACAATATTCACAATGAAAGTGTATTGATGAGATGTACAACTTTCACACCCTCAGGAAACAAAATCCACCAACAGAGAGCATGAAGAACACCCCTGTCAAACAAAATCTGCCCAGACAAATAACAGTATGTTTCAAGAATTGATGTCCAACATCCGGCCAGGTAATTATAGCCAGCTGCATCATTGGATGATTCTTTTCAGCATGCTGAAATTCTTCCTGGAAAAGAAGCAAATACAGGTCTCAGTTTTGAGCTGAATGCCTGGTGACGTCCAAAGCCACGGATGAAAATAATCAGGAAATATATTCCTTGATGAGGCATATTGTTATTTTTCTCTCTCCTTCTGTCCCTTCTTGCTAAACCCTTGGCAACCATTTCAGTTCTCCAAAGAAAAAATGTGTAATGTCTGTCAGTGTGGTGGCAACCATTTCAGTTCTCCAGATTAAAAATGCGTAATGTCTGTCAGTCGGGTTATAGTTTCCACTGAGATCTTGATATATAGTTTCCAATGAGTTCTTCATATTTCCATTGCGCCTTTCATCTTCTGCTTTGAATACAATATAGGCTTCCATAATTTTCTCACCAGCTGAATGCCTGTTGACCACCTATTTATAACAATCATGAAATGTATTTCTTGATAAGGCATATTGTTATTTTTCTCTCTCCTGGTGGAACATTCTTGCTGAACCCATGGCAATCATTTGAGTTCTTCAAGGAAAGAATGCATAATGTCTGTCACTGTGGTTATAGTTTCCGCTGAGGTATTGATATTTTCGGTAAGCCTTTCATCTTATGCTTTGAATACATTATAGGCTTCCATAATTTTCGCACCAGCTAAATGCCTAGTGACGTCCTAGACCATTGACAACAATAATCAGGAAGTATATTCCCTGATGAGACATATTGTTATTTTCATCTTTCCATCTGGTCCCTTCTTGCTAAACCCATGGCAACCATTTCATTTCTCCATGTTAAAAATGCATGATGTCTATCAGTCGGGTTATAATTTCCACTGAGGTCTCGATATTTCCAGAAAGCCTTTCATCTTCTACTTTGAATACAATATAGGCTTCCATAATTTTATATGGAGAATGTTTTTGGCCTCAATATTAGCAACTCAGCATAAATTCATGTTTTTTCAAATCCAGCATCTGTAAAATGCATTATGGCCTCTTTCAACCTTGACAGATTCTTTCATGAGCATAATTCCACCCTGTAAGCCCAATGCATACAGGTGTCCATTTCCTTTTTCTCAGCCTGGGGCTACTTTAACCCCTTCAAACTGTTATGCATAAATATTTCAATAAAAGGAAAACACTGGCAGTTGACAAGCAAAGAAAATAAATATCAAACTGGGATGGGTATCAGTAATAATTTTATCCTGTAGGGCTGAAGGATTAAATAATTACTGAACCTTTCTACAAATACAACAAAGTAGCATCCATCATTTACCTGATGACACTTGTACATAATCTTATACCATCCATCAAATCAGCATTGAGCATGAGAATAGTAAATTAATCCATTGATTTATAGTTCAGCATTGGCAGTTTAATCCATCCTAGCAATAAGTAAGGAAATATATTCCTAGATCAGGAAGGTTATTATTCTTCTCAGATGTTGTCCATTCTGACTGCTCTCATGGCAACCATATTAAGTTTTCTAATAGAAGCAACCCTGCCAATGATAAAAGAGGCCCTTGGCATATGTGGTTTTCATTCATATTTCAAACTTTCCACATATCATATCTTCGACTTCCATTTTGTATACTCTTTTGTTGTCTCACAATATTCACATTGAATGTGTATGGATGAGGCATACAACTTTCACACCCTCATGAAACAAAATCCACCAACAGAGTGTGAAGAACACCATTGCAAAAGAAAATTTGCCCTGACAAATAACAGTATGTTTGCAGAAGTGATGTCAACAGTCTTTTGTTGTCTCACAATATTCACACTGAAAGTGTATTGATGAGACATACAACTTTCACACCCTCATGAAACTAAATCCTCAAACAGAGAGCATGAAGAACACCCTTGTCAAACAAGATTTGCCCAGACAAATACCAGTACGTTTACAGAATTGATGTCCAACATCCGGACAGGTAATTACAGCCAGCTGCATCATTGGATGATTTTTTTGAGCATGCTGAAATTCTTCCTGGAAAAGAAGGAAATGCAGGTCACAGTTTTGAGCTGAATGCCTGGAGACATCCAAATCCACTGATGACAATAATCAGGAAAGATATTGCTTCATGAGGCATATTGTTATTTTTCTCTCTCCTTCGGTCCCTTCTTGCTAAACCCTTGGCAACCATTTCAGTTCTCCAAGGAAAGAATGTGTAATGTCGGTCAGTGTGGTTATAGTTTCCAATGAGGTCTTCATATTTCCATTAAGCCTTTCATCTTCTGCTTTGAATACAATATAGGCTTTCATAATTTTCTCACCAGTTGAATGCCTGTTGACCACCTAAGCCATTTATAACAATCAGGAAATGTATTTCTTAATAAAGCATATTGTTATTTTTCTCTCTCCTGGAGGAACCTTCTTGCTAAACCCATGGCAACCATTTGAGTTCTTCAAGGAAAGAATGCATAATGTCTGTCATTGCGGTTATAGTTTCCGCTGAGGTATTGATATTTTCGGTTAGCATTTCATCTTCCGCTTTGAATACAATCTAGGCTTCCATAATTTTCCCACTAGCTAAATGCTTGGTGATGTCCTAGACCATAGACAACAATAATGAGGAACTATATTCCCTGATGAGATATGTTGTTATTTTCCTCTTTCCATCTGGTCCCTTCTCGCTAAACCCATGGCAACCATTTCAATTCTCCAAGTTAAAAATGCATGATGTCTGTCAGTCGGGTTATAGTTTCCACTGAGGTCTCGATATTTCCAGTAAGCCTTTCATCTTCTACTTTGAATACAATATAGGCTTCCATAATTTTATATGGAGAATGTTTGTGGCCTCAGTATTAACAACTCAGCATAAATTCATGTTTTTTTCAAATCCAGCATCTGTAAAATGCATTATGGCCTCTTTCAGCCTTGACAGATTCTTTCATGAGCATATTTCCACCCTGTAAGCCCAATGCATACAAGTGTCCATGTCCTGTTTCTCAGCCTGGGGCTCCTTTAACCCCTTCAAGCTTATTATGCATAAATATTTCAATAAAACAAAAACACTGGCAGTTGACGAGAAAAGAAAATAAATACCAAACTGGGATGGGGATCAGTAATAATTTTATCCTGTAGGGCTGAAGGATTAAATAATTACTGAACCTTTCTACAAATACAATAAAGCGGCATCCATTTACCTGATGACACTTGTACATAATCTTATACCATCCATCAAATCAGTATTGAGAGTGAGAATAGTAATTTAATCCATTGATTTATAGTTCAGCATTGGCAGTTTAATCCATCCTAGCAATAAGGAAATATATTCCTAGATCAGGCAGGTTATTGTTCCTCTCAGATGTTGTCCATTGTGACGGCTCTCATTGCAAAAATATTAAGTTTTTTTCTAATAGAAGCAACCCTGCCAATGGTAAATGAGGCCCTTGGCATATGTGGTTTTCATTCATATTTCAAACTTTCCACATATCATATCTTTGACTTCCATTTTGTATACTCTTTTGTTGTCTCACAATGTGCTAATTGAATGTGTTTGACGAGACGTACAACTTTCACACCCTCATGAAAGAAAATTCACCAACAGAGAGTATGAAGAACACCTTTGTGAAACAAAATCTGCCTGTACAAATGACAGTATGTTTGCAGAATTGGTGTCCAACATCCGGTCAGGTAATTATAGCCAGTTGCATCATTGGATGCTTCTTTTCAGCATGCTGAAATTCTTCCTGGAAGAGCAGCAAATACAGATCTCAGTTTTGAGCTGAATGCCTGGAGACGTCCTAAGCCATTGATAACAATAATCAGGAAATATATCCCTTGATGAGGCATATTATTATTTTTCTCTCGCCTTCTGGTCCCTTCTTGCTAAACCCATGCCAACCATCTGAGTTCTCCAAGGAAAACATTCGTAATGTCTGTCAGTCCGGTTGTAGTTTCCACTGAGGTCTTGATATTTCCAGTAAGCCTTTCATCTTCTCCTTTCAATACAATATAGGCTTCCATAATTTTCCCCCCAGCTAAATGCCTGGTGCCCACCTAAGCCATTTTTAACAATCAGGAAATATATTCCTTGATGAGGCATATTGTTATTTTTCTCTCCTGTGGTGGACCCTTCTTGCTAACCCATGACAACCATTTGGGTTCTTCATGGAAAGAATACGTAATGTCTGTCAGTGTGGTTATAGTTTCCACTGAGGTCTTGATATTTCCAGTAAGCCCAGGTAAGCCTTTTATCTTCTGCATTGAAAAAAAAGGGAGGCTTCCATAATTTCCTCACTAGCTGAACGCCTGCTGACGTCCTAAGCCGTTTATAACAATAATCAGGAAATATATTCCTTGATGAAGCATATTATTTTTCTCTCTCCATCTGGTCCCTTCTTGCTAAACCCATGGCCAACATTTCAGTTCTCCAAGTTAAAAGTGCGTAATGTCTGTCAGTCGGGTTATAGTTTCCACTGAGGTCTTGATATTTCCAGAAAGGCTTTCATCTTCTGCTTTGAATACAATATAGGCTTCCATAATTTTATATGGAGAATGTTTGTGACCTCATTAATAGCAACTCAGCAAAAATTAATATTGTCTCAAATTCAGCATCGGTAAACTGCATTACAGCCTATTTCAGCCTTGACAGATTCTTTCAGGAGCATAATTCCACCCTGAAAGCCAAATGCATGCAGGTGTCCATTTCCTGTTGCTCAACCTGGGGCTCCCTTAACCCCTTCAAACTGTTATGTATATATATTTCAATAAAAGGAAAACACTGGAAGTTGACAAGCAAAGAAAATAAACATCAAACTGGGATGGGTATCAGTAATAATTTTAATCTGTAGGGCTGAAGGATCAAGTAATTACTGAACCTTTCTACAAATACAACAAAGCGTCATCCATCATTTACCTGATGACACTTGTACATAATATTATACCATCCATCAAATCAGCATTGAGTGTGAGAATTATAATTTAATCCATTGATTTATAGTTCAGCTTTGGCAGTTTAATCCATCCTAGCAATAAGGAAATATATTCCTAGAGCAGGCAGGTTACTGTTCCTCTCAGATGTTGTCCATTGTGACTGCTCTCATTGCAAAAATATTAAGTTTTTTTTTCTCATAGAAGCAACCCTGCCAATGGTAAATGAGGCCCTTGGCATATGTGGTTTTCATTCATATTTCAAACTTTCCACATATGAAAAATTTGACTTCCATTTTGTATATTCTTTTGTTGTCTCACAATATTCTAATTGAATGTGTATGGATGAGACGTAGAAATTTCACACCCTTATGAAAGAAAATTTACCAACAGAGACTATGAAGACCACCATTGTAAAACAAAATCTGCCTGGACAAATAACAGTATGTTTGCAGAATTGATGTCCAACATCCGGTCAAGTAATTATAGCCAGCTGCATCATTGGATGATTCTTTTCAGCATGCTGAAATTCTTCATGGAAGAGCAGCAAATACAGATCTCAGTTTTGAGCTGAATGCCTGGAGACGTCCTAAGCCATTGATAACAATAATCAGGAAATATATCCCTTGATGAGGCATATTGTTATTTTTCTCTTGCCTTCTGGTCCCTTCTTGCTAAACCCATGCCAACCATTCGAGTTCTCCAAGGAAAATATTCGTAATGTCTGTCAGTCTGTTTATAGTTTCCACTGAGGTCTTGATATTTCCAGTAAGCCTTTCATCTTCTGCTTTGAATACAATATAAGCTTCCATAATTTTCCCACCAGCTAAATGCCTGGTGGCCAAATAAGCCATTTTTAACAATCAGGAAAGAAATCCCTTGACGAGGCATATTGTTATTTTTCTCGCCCCTGGTGGACCCTTCTTGCTATGCCCATGACAACCATTTGAGTTCTTAAAGGAAAGAATGCGTAATGTCTGTCAGTGTGGTTATAGTTTCCACTGAGGTCTTGATATTTCCAGTGAGCCCAGGCAAGCCTTTCATCTTCTGCATTGAAAACAAGCGAGGCTTCCATAATTTCCTCACTAGCTGAATGCCTGCTGATGTCCTAAGCCATTTATAAAAATAATAAGGAAATATATTCCTTGATGAAGCATATTATTTTTCTCTCTCCATCTGGTCCCTTCTTGCTAAACCAATGGCAACCATTTCAGTTCTCCAGATTAAAAATGCATAATGTCTGTCAGTCGGGTTATAGTTTCCACTGAGATCTTGATATTTCCAGTAAGCCTTTCATCTTCTACTTTGAATACAATATAGGCTTCCATAATTTTATATGGAGAATGTTTGTGACCTCATTAATAGCAAGTCAGCAAAAATTCATATTGTCTCAAATTCAGCATCTGTAAACTGCATTACGGCCTCTTTCAGCCTAGACAGATTCTTTCATGAGCATAATTCCACCCTGTAAGCCCAATGCATACAGGTGTCCATTTCCTGTTTCTCAGCCTGGGGCTCCTTTAACCCCTACACACTGTTATGCATAAATATTTCAATAAAACAAAAACACTGGCAGTTGACGAGAAAAGAAAATAAATACCAAACTGGGATGGGGATCTGTAATAATTTTATCCTGTAGGGCTGAAGGATTAAATAATTACTGAACCTTTCTACAAATACAACAAAGCGGCATCCATTTACCTGATGACACTTGTACATAATCTTATACCATCCATCAAATCAGTATTGAGAGTGAGAATAGTAAATTAATCCATTGATTTATAGTTCAGCATTGGCAGTTTAATCCATCCTAGCAATAAGTAAGGAAATATATTCCTCAGGGGTTGAAATTGGATTTTTTTCCAGGTCACCAAAGTGTCTTCCTAGGCCCTAAATCTGGTCGCCAATTTTGTAATCAGATCACCACATGAAAAGACGTGTACTGAAGCAGAGGCCGAAGGCGTCTGCAGCGAGTACCAAAGGCATGAGCAATTTTTGAGGGGTTTGGGGGGGGTCGTCCCCCCAATAAAATTTTGAAATCTTCGATTAAATGGAGCCTTCTGGCGGCTTTTGGGCTGAAAAATTCACCTTATTTTTTGGCCGGCAAAATGTCGTTTTCAGCAGCATGCTTGAAATTTGCAAGTTCAGCGGTGGGAGTCCTGTGAGCTTCACTTATAAGTTTTTGACTGCACAATTCTTGACAGTTGACTAATATTGTTTGATACAAAATTATTACACGGAATTTGTTGACAGAAAATAATCTCATCGTGCCATTCATTATTAACGAATGGAATGGTGAGGTTCTTTTCTATCAATGAATCGTTATAATTGCAACGACTTCTGTAAAGTTATGTTTGTACTGTACCAGTGTTTGTGTAACAGTGTATGTGTGTATAATGTGAAAGTTGGGTTTGCGAATGCATCCTGGATGTTGACGAAAATTACCACAGCTCTTGCACTGATTCTTTCGATTGTTAAAGAAAAAATATAGGATACTTGTCCCAAAAATAATACTGGTATATGTTTCTTCCCACATAATGTGTTATTTTATGTAGGTATTGGTGTTTATATCCGACAGATGTGAAAAAATTTATGGTCGTCTAAGTGGCGACCACGTAACGCAAGTAAGTCGCTAATCATGAGAGCCAGTCGCATTTGGTGACCTGGCGCCCGCTAATTTCAACCCCTGTTCCTAGATCAGGCAGGTTATTATTCTTCTCAGATGTCCATTCTGACTGCTCTCATGGCAACCATATTAAGTTTTCTAATAGAAGCAACCCTGGCAATGATAAAAGAGGCCCTTGACATATGTGGTTTTCATTCATATTTCAAACTTTCCACAAATCATACCTTCATCTTCCATTTTGTATACTCATTTGTTGTCTCACAATATTCACATTGAATGTGTATGGATGAGACGTACAACTTTCACACTCTCATGAAACAAAATCCACCAACAGAGAGTATGAAGAACACCCTTGTCAAACAAAATCTGCCCAGACAAATAACAGTATGTTTACAGAATTGATGTCTAACATCCGGCCATGTAATTACAGCCAGCTGCATCATTGGATGATTCTGTTCAGCATGCTGAAATTCTTCCTGGAAAAAGAAGGAAATGCAGATCTCAGTTTTGAGCCGAATGCCTGTAGACGTCCAAAGCCACTGATGACAATAATCAGGAAACATATTCCTTGATGAGGCATATTGTTATTTTTCTCTCTCCTTCTGTCCCTTCTTTCTAAACCCTTGGCAACCATTTCAGTTCTCCAAAGAAAGAATGTGTAATGTCTGTCAGTGTGGTTATAGTTTCCAATGAGTTCTTCATATTTCCATTAAGCCTTTCATCTTCTGCTTTGAATACAATATAGGCTTCCATAATTTTCTCACCAGCTGAATGCCTGTTGACCACCTATTTATAACAATCATGAAATGTATTTCTTGATAAGGCATATTGTTATTTTTCTCTCTCCTGGTGGAACCTTCTTGCTGAACCCATGGCAACCATTTGAGTTCTTCAAGGTAAGAATGCATAATGTCTGTCACTGTGGTTATAGTTTCCGCTGAGGTATTGATATTTTCGGTAAGCCTTTCATCTTATGCTTTGAATACATTATAGGCTTCAATAATTTTCGCACCATCTAAATGCCTAGTGACGTCCTAGACCATTGACAACAATAATCAGGAAGTATATTCCCTGATGAGACATGTTGTTATTTTCCTCTTTCCATCTGGTCCCTTCTTGCTAAACCCATGGCAACCATTTCATTTCTCCAAGTTAAAAATGCATGATGTCTGTCAGTCGGGTTATAGTTTCCACTGAGGTCTCGATATTTCCAGTAAGCCTTTCATCTTCTGCTTTGAATACAATATAGGCTTCCATAATTTTATATGGAGAATGTTTGTGACCTCATTAATAGCAACTCAGCAAAAATTCATGCTTTTTTTCAAATCCAGCATCTGTAAAATGCATTATGGCCTCTTTCAGCCTTGACAGATTCTTTCATGAGCATAATTCCACCCTGTAAGCCCAATGCATAAAGGTGTCCACTTCTTGTTTCTCAGCCTGGGGCTCCCTTAACCCCTTCAAAGTGTTATGCATAAATATTTCAATAAAACGAAAACACTGGCAGTTGACGAGAAAAGAAAATAAATACCAAACTGGGATGGGGATCAGTAATAATTTTATCCTGTAGGGCTGAAGGATTAAATAATTACTGAACCTTTCTACAAATACAACAAAGCGACATCCATTTACCTGAAGACACTTGTACATAATCTTATACCATCCATCAAATCAGTACTGAGAGTGAGAATAGTAATTTAATCCATTGATTTATAGTTCAGCTTTGGCAGTTTAATCCATCCTAGCAATAAGGAAATATATTCCTAGATCAGGCAGGTTATTGTTCCTCTCAGATGTTGTCCATTGTGACTGCTCTCATTGCAAAAATATTAAGTTTTTTTTTCTAATAAAAGCAACCCTGCCAATGGTAAATGAGGCCCTTGGCATATGTGGTTTTCATTCATATTTCAAACTTTCCACATATGGTATATTTGACTTCCATTTTGTATACTCTTTTGTTGTCTCACAATATTCTAATTGAATGTGCATGGATGAGACGTAGAACTTTCACACCCTTATGAAAGAAAATTTACCAACAGAGACTATGAAGACCACCATTGTGAAACAAAATCTGCCCGGACAAATAACAGTATGTTTGCAGAATTGATGTCCAACATCCGGTCAGGTAATTATAGCCAGCTGCATCATTGGATGATTCTTTTCAGCATGCTGAAATTCTTCCTGGAAGAGCAGCAAATACATATCTCAGTTTTGAGCTGAATGCCTGGAGACGTCCTAAGCCATTGATAACAATAATCAGGAAATATATCCCTTGATGAGGCATATTGTTATTTTTCTCTCGCCTTCTGGTCCCTTCTTGCTAAACCCATGCCAACCATCTGAGTTCTCCAAGAAAAATATTCGTAATGTCTGTCAGTCTGGTTATAGTGTCCACTGAGGTCTTGATATTTCCAGTAAGTCTTTCATCTTCTGCTTTGAATACAATATAAGCTTCCATAAATTTCCCACCAGCTAAATGCCTGGTGGTCACCTAAGCCATTTTTAACAATCAGGCAAGAAATTCCTTGAGAAGGCATATTGTTATTTTTCTCGCCCCTGGTGGACCCTTCTTGCTAAGCCCATGACAACCATTTGAGTTCTTAAAGGAAAGAATGCGTAATGTCTGTCAGTGTGGTTATAGTTTCCACTGAGGTCTTGATATTTCCAGTAAGCCTTTCATCTTCTACTTTGAATACAATATAGGCTTCCATAATTCTAGATGGAGAATGTTTGTGGCCTCAATATTAGTAACTCAGCATAAATTCATGTTTTTTCAAATCCAGCATCTGTAAAATGCATTATGGCCTCTTTCAGACTTGACAGATTCTTTCATGAGCATAATTCCACCCTGTAAGCCCAATGCATACAGGTGACCATTTCCTGTTTCTCAGCCTGGGGCTCCCTTAACCCCTTCAAACTGTTATGCATAAATATTTTAATAAAACGAAAACACTGGCAGTTGACGAGAAAAGAAAATAAATACCAAACTGGGATAGGGGTCAGTAATAATTTTATCCTGCAGGGCTGAAGGATTAAATAATTACTGAACCTTTCTACAAATACAACAAAGCACTTATACATAATCTTATACCATCTATCACATCAGCATTGAGAGTGAGAATAGTAATTTAATCCATTGATTTATAGTTCAGCATTGGCAGTTTAACCCATCCTAGCAATAAGTAAGGAAATATATTCCTAGATCAGGAGGGTTATTATTCTTCTCAGATGTTGTCCATTCTGACTGCTCTCGTGGCAACCATATTAAGTTTTCTAATAGAAGCAACCCTGCCAATGATAAAAGAGGCCCTTGGCATATGTGGTTTTCATTCATATTTCTAACTTTCCACATATCATATCTTCGACTTCCATTTTGTATACTCTTTGTTGTTTCACAATATTCACGTTGAATGTGTATGGATGAGACATACAACTTACACACCCTCAGGAAACAAAATCCACCAACAGAGTGTGAAGAACACCATTACAAAAGAAAATTTGCCCTGAAAAATAACAGTATGTTTGCAGAATTGATGTCAATACTCTTTTGTTGTCTCACAATATTCACAATGAAAGTGTATTGATGAGACGTACAACTTTCACACCCTCATGAAACAAAATCCTCCAACAGAGAGCATGAAGAACACCCTTGTCAAACAAAATCTGCCCAGACAAATAAGAGCATGTTTACAGAATTGATGTCCAACATCCGGCCATGTAATTACAGCCAGCTGCATCATTGGATGATTCTGATCAGCATGCTGAAATTCTTCCTGGAAAAGAAGCAAATGCAGGTCTCAGTTTTGAGCTGAATGACTGGAGAGGTCCAAAGCCACTGATGACAATAATCAGGAAAGATATTCCTTCATGAGGCATATTGTTATATTTCTCTCTCCTTCAATCCCTTCGTGCTAAACCCTTGGCAACCATTTCAGTTCTCCAAGGAAAGAATGTGTAATGTCTGTCGTGTGGTTATGGTTTACAATGAGTTCTGCATATTTCCATTAAGCCTTTCATCTTCTGCTTTGAATACAATATAGGCTTCCATAATTTTCTCACCAGGTGAATGCCTGTTGACCACCTAAGCCATTTATAACGATCAGGAATTGTATTTTTTAATAAGGCATCTTGTTATTTTTCTCTCTCCTGGTGAACTTTCTTCCTAAACCCATGGCAACCATTTCAGTTCTCCAAGGAAAGAATATGTAATGTCTGTCAGTGTGGTTATAGTTTCCAATGAGGTCTTCATATTTCCAATAAGCCTTCCATCTTCCGCTTTGAATACAATATAGGCTTCCATAATGTTTCCACCAGCTAAATGCCTGGTGACGTCCTAGACCATTGACAACAATAATCAGGAACTATATTCCCTGATGAGACATTTTGTTATTTTTCTCTTTCCATCTGGTCCCTTCTTGCTAAAGACATGGCAACCATTTCATTTCTCCAAGTTAAAAATGCATGATGTCTGTCAGTCGGGTTATAATTTCCACTGAGGTCTCGATATTTCCAGTAAGCCTTTCATCTTCTACTTTGAATACAATATAGGCTTCCATAATTTGATATGGAGAATGTTTGTGGCCTCAATATTAGTAACTCAGCAAAAATTCATGTTTTTTCAAATCCAGCATCAGTAAAATGCATTATGGCCTCTTTCAGCCTTGACAGATTCTTTCTTGAGCATAATTCCACCCTGTAAGCCCAATGGATACAGGTGTCCATTTCCGGTTTCTCAGCCTGGGGCTCCTTTAACCCCTTCAAACTCTTATGAATAAATATTTCAATAAAACGAAAACGGGAGTGCGGTGGCTCAGTAGGTAGAGGTGCAGGCTGCAGGCCGAGAGGTCCTTGGTTCGAATCCCACCTGCGGCAACCACATTGTGTCCTTGGGCAAGACACTTCATCTCCATTGCCCACGTGGGGGCACGATGATGCCATGTACTAAGGCGTACTGCACGTCGATGGTACGCATGTCTTCAACCAATCTAACCCTGCCTGTGCTGCAGTGCAGAGTTACGATGTTGGAAAGCTGGCAGCTGCTCGTCGTTGCTTGGTGGTTCTCTCTGGGTACTCCGGCTTCCTCCACCCATAAAACTGTCACGGTCATGATTAGCTATTGTGCATAAATATGGGACCTTAAACATCAATAAATAAATAAATATATAAAACGAAAACACTGGCAGTTGGCGAGAAAAGAAAATAAATACCAAACTGGGATGGGGATCAGTAATAATTTTATCCTGTAGGGCTGACAGATTAAATAATTACTGAACCTTTCTACAAATACAACAAAGCGGCATCCATTTACCTGATGACACTTGTACATAATCTTATACCATCCATCAAATCAGTATTGAGAGTGAGAATAGTAATTTAATCCATTGATTTATAGTTCAGCATTGGCAGTTTAATCCATCCTAGCAATAAGGAAATATATTCCTAGATCAGGCAGGTTATTGTTCCTCTCAGATGTTGTCCATTGTGACTGCTCTCTTTGCAAAAATATTAAGTTTTTTTCTAATAGAAGCAACCCTGCCAATGGTAAATGAGGCCCTTGGCATATGTGGTTTTCATTCATATTTCAAACTTTCCACATATCATATCTTTGACTTCCATTTTGTATACTCTTTTGTTGTCTCACAATGTGCTAATTGAATGTGTATTGATGAGACGTACAACTTTCACACCCTCATGAAAGAAAATTCACCAACAGAGAGTATGAAGAATACCTTTCTGAAACAAAATCTGCCAGGACAAATAACAGTATGTTTGCAGAATTGATGTCCAACATCTGGTCAGGTAATTATAGCTAGCTGCATCATTGGATACTTCTTTTCAGCACGCTGAAATTCTTCCTGGAAGAGCAGCAAATACAGATCTCAGTTTTGAGCTGAATGCCTGGAGACGTCCTAAGCCATTGATAACAATAATCAGGAAATATATCCCTTGATGAGGCATATTGTTATTTTTCTCTCGCCTTCTGGTCCCTTCTTGCTAAACCCATGCCGACCATTTGAGTTTTCCAAGGAAAATATTTGTAATGTCTGTCAATCTGGTTATAGTTTCCACTGAGGTCTTGATATTTCCAGTAAGCCTTTCATCTTCTGCTTTGAATACAATATAGGCTTCCATAATTTTCCCACAGCTAAATGCCTGGTGACCACCTAAGCCATTTTTGACAATCAGGAAATATATTCCTTGATGAGGCATACTGTTATTTTTCTCTCCCCTGGTGGACCCTTCTTTCTAAGCCCATGACAACCATTTGGTTGCTTCATGGAAAGAATGCGTAATCTCTGTCAGTGTGGTTATAGTTTCCACTGAGGTCATGATATTTCCAGTAAGCCCAGGTAAGCTTTTCATCTTCTGCATTGAAAACAAGCGAGGCTTCCATAATTTCTTCGCTAACTGAACGCCTGCTGACGTCCTAAGCCATTTATAACAATAATCAGGAAATATATTCCTTGATGAAGCATATTATTTTTCTCTCTCCATCTGGTCTCTTCTTGCTAAACCCATGGCAACCATTTCATTTCTCCAAGTAAAAAATGCATGATGTCTGTCAGTCGGGTTATAGTTTCCACTGAGGTCTTGATATTTCCAGTAAGCCTTTCATCTTCTGCTTTAATACAATGTAGGCTTCCATGATTTTATATGGAGAATGTTTGTGACCTCATTAATAGCAACTCAGCAAAAATTCATATTGTCTCAAATTCAGCATCGGTAAACTGCATTACAGCCTCTTTCAGCCTTGACAGATTCTTTCAGGAGCATAATTCCACCCTGTAAGCCAAATGCATACAGGTGTCCATTTCCTGTTGCTCAACCTGGACCTTCCTTAACCCCTTCAAACTGTTATGCATATATATTTCAATAAAAGGAAAACACTGGCAGTTGACGAACAAAGAAAATAAACATCAAAGTGGGATGGGAATCAGTAATAATTTTATCCTGTAGGGCTAAAGGATTAAATAATTACTGAACCTCTCTGCCAATACAACAAAGCGGCATCCATCATTTACCTGATGACACTTGTACATAATCTTATACCATCCATCAAATCAGCATTCAGTGTGAGAATAGTAATGTAATCCATTGATTTATAGTTCAGCACTGGTAGTTTAATCCATCCTAGCAATGAGGAAATATATTCCTAGATCAGGCAGGTTATTATTCTTCTCAGATGCTGTCCATTCTGACTGCTCGCATGGCAACCATATTGAGTTTTCGTATAGAAGTAACCCTGCCAATGATAAAAGAGGCCCTTGGCATATGTGGTTTTCATTCATATTTCAAACTATCCACATATCATATCTTCGACTTCCATTTTGTATACTCTTTTGTTGTCTCACAATATTCACATTGAATGTGTATGGATGAGATGTACAACTTTCACACTCTCATGAAACAAAATCCACCAACAGAGTGTGAAGAACATCATTGGAAAAGGAAATTTGCCCTGACAAATAACAGTACATTTGCAGAACTGATGTCAACACTCTTTTGTTGTCTCACAATATTCACAATGAAAGTGTATTGATGAGACGTACAACTTTCACACCCTCATGAAACAAAATCCTCAAACAGAAAGCATGAAGAACACCCTTGTCAAAAAAAATCTGCCCTGACAAATAACAGTACGTTCACAGAATTGATGTCCAGCATCCGGCCAGGTAATTAAAGCCAGCTGCATCATTGGATGATTCTGTTCAGCATGCTGAAATTCTTCCTGGAAAAGAAGCAAATGCAGGTCACAGTTTTGAGCTCAATGCCTGGAGACGTCAAAAGCCAGAGATGACAATAATCAGGAAAGATATTCCTTGATGAGGCATATTGTTATTTTTCTATCTCCTTCTGTCCCTTCTTGCTAAACCCTTGGCAACCATTTCAGTTCTCCAAGGAAACAATGTGTAATGTCTGTCAGTGTGGTTCTAGTTTCCAATGAGTTCTTCATATTTCCATTAAGCCTTTCATCTTCTGCTTTGAATACAATATAGGTTTCCATAATTTTCTCACCAGGTGAATGCCTTTTGTCCACCTAAGCCATTTATAACAATCAGGAATTGTATTTTTTAATAAGACATATTGTTATTTTTCTCTCTCCTGGTGAACCTTCTACCTAAACCCATGGCAACCATTTCAGTTCTCCAAGGAAAGAATATGTAATGTCTGTCAGTGTGGTTATAGTTTCCAATGAGGTCTTCATATTTCCAATAAGCCTTCCATCTTCCGCTTTGAATACAATATAGGCTTCCATAATGTTTCCACCAGCTAAATGCCTGGTGACGTCCTAGACCATTGACAACAATAATCAGGAACTATATTCCCTGATGAGACATTTTGTTATTTTTCTCTTTCCATCTGGTCCCTTCTTGCTAAAGACATGGCAACCATTTCATTTCTCCAAGTTAAAAATGCATGATGTCTGTCAGTCGGGTTATAATTTCCACTGAGGTCTCGATATTTCCAGTAAGCCTTTCATCTTCTACTTTGAATACAATATAGGCTTCCATAATTTGATATGGAGAATGTTTGTGGCCTCAATATTAGTAACTCAGCAAAAATTCATGTTTTTTCAAATCCAGCATCAGTAAAATGCATTATGGCCTCTTTCAGCCTTGACAGATTCTTTCTTGAGCATAATTCCACCCTGTAAGCCCAATGGATACAGGTGTCCATTTCCGGTTTCTCAGCCTGGGGCTCCTTTAACCCCTTCAAACTCTTATGAATAAATATTTCAATAAAACGAAAACGGGAGTGCGGTGGCTCAGTAGGTAGAGGTGCAGGCTGCAGGCCGAGAGGTCCTTGGTTCGAATCCCACCTGCGGCAACCACATTGTGTCCTTGGGCAAGACACTTCATCTCCATTGCCCACGTGGGGGCACGATGATGCCATGTACTAAGGCGTACTGCACGTCGATGGTACGCATGTCTTCAACCAATCTAACCCTGCCTGTGCTGCAGTGCAGAGTTACGATGTTGGAAAGCTGGCAGCTGCTCGTCGTTGCTTGGTGGTTCTCTCTGGGTACTCCGGCTTCCTCCACCCATAAAACTGTCACGGTCATGATTAGCTATTGTGCATAAATATGGGACCTTAAACATCAATAAATAAATAAATATATAAAACGAAAACACTGGCAGTTGGCGAGAAAAGAAAATAAATACCAAACTGGGATGGGGATCAGTAATAATTTTATCCTGTAGGGCTGACAGATTAAATAATTACTGAACCTTTCTACAAATACAACAAAGCGGCATCCATTTACCTGATGACACTTGTACATAATCTTATACCATCCATCAAATCAGTATTGAGAGTGAGAATAGTAATTTAATCCATTGATTTATAGTTCAGCATTGGCAGTTTAATCCATCCTAGCAATAAGGAAATATATTCCTAGATCAGGCAGGTTATTGTTCCTCTCAGATGTTGTCCATTGTGACTGCTCTCTTTGCAAAAATATTAAGTTTTTTTCTAATAGAAGCAACCCTGCCAATGGTAAATGAGGCCCTTGGCATATGTGGTTTTCATTCATATTTCAAACTTTCCACATATCATATCTTTGACTTCCATTTTGTATACTCTTTTGTTGTCTCACAATGTGCTAATTGAATGTGTATTGATGAGACGTACAACTTTCACACCCTCATGAAAGAAAATTCACCAACAGAGAGTATGAAGAATACCTTTCTGAAACAAAATCTGCCAGGACAAATAACAGTATGTTTGCAGAATTGATGTCCAACATCTGGTCAGGTAATTATAGCTAGCTGCATCATTGGATACTTCTTTTCAGCACGCTGAAATTCTTCCTGGAAGAGCAGCAAATACAGATCTCAGTTTTGAGCTGAATGCCTGGAGACGTCCTAAGCCATTGATAACAATAATCAGGAAATATATCCCTTGATGAGGCATATTGTTATTTTTCTCTCGCCTTCTGGTCCCTTCTTGCTAAACCCATGCCGACCATTTGAGTTTTCCAAGGAAAATATTTGTAATGTCTGTCAATCTGGTTATAGTTTCCACTGAGGTCTTGATATTTCCAGTAAGCCTTTCATCTTCTGCTTTGAATACAATATAGGCTTCCATAATTTTCCCACAGCTAAATGCCTGGTGACCACCTAAGCCATTTTTGACAATCAGGAAATATATTCCTTGATGAGGCATATTGTTATTTTTCTCTCCCCTGGTGGACCCTTCTTTCTAAGCCCATGACAACCATTTGGTTGCTTCATGGAAAGAATGCGTAATCTCTGTCAGTGTGGTTATAGTTTCCACTGAGGTCATGATATTTCCAGTAAGCCCAGGTAAGCTTTTCATCTTCTGCATTGAAAACAAGCGAGGCTTCCATAATTTCTTCGCTAACTGAACGCCTGCTGACGTCCTAAGCCATTTATAACAATAATCAGGAAATATATTCCTTGATGAAGCATATTATTTTTCTCTCTCCATCTGGTCTCTTCTTGCTAAACCCATGGCAACCATTTCATTTCTCCAAGTAAAAAATGCATGATGTCTGTCAGTCGGGTTATAGTTTCCACTGAGGTCTTGATATTTCCAGTAAGCCTTTCATCTTCTGCTTTAATACAATGTAGGCTTCCATGATTTTATATGGAGAATGTTTGTGACCTCATTAATAGCAACTCAGCAAAAATTCATATTGTCTCAAATTCAGCATCGGTAAACTGCATTACAGCCTCTTTCAGCCTTGACAGATTCTTTCAGGAGCATAATTCCACCCTGTAAGCCAAATGCATACAGGTGTCCATTTCCTGTTGCTCAACCTGGACCTTCCTTAACCCCTTCAAACTGTTATGCATATATATTTCAATAAAAGGAAAACACTGGCAGTTGACGAACAAAGAAAATAAACATCAAAGTGGGATGGGAATCAGTAATAATTTTATCCTGTAGGGCTAAAGGATTAAATAATTACTGAACCTCTCTGCCAATACAACAAAGCGGCATCCATCATTTACCTGATGACACTTGTACATAATCTTATACCATCCATCAAATCAGCATTCAGTGTGAGAATAGTAATGTAATCCATTGATTTATAGTTCAGCACTGGTAGTTTAATCCATCCTAGCAATGAGGAAATATATTCCTAGATCAGGCAGGTTATTATTCTTCTCAGATGCTGTCCATTCTGACTGCTCGCATGGCAACCATATTGAGTTTTCGTATAGAAGTAACCCTGCCAATGATAAAAGAGGCCCTTGGCATATGTGGTTTTCATTCATATTTCAAACTATCCACATATCATATCTTCGACTTCCATTTTGTATACTCTTTTGTTGTCTCACAATATTCACATTGAATGTGTATGGATGAGATGTACAACTTTCACACTCTCATGAAACAAAATCCACCAACAGAGTGTGAAGAACATCATTGGAAAAGGAAATTTGCCCTGACAAATAACAGTACATTTGCAGAACTGATGTCAACACTCTTTTGTTGTCTCACAATATTCACAATGAAAGTGTATTGATGAGACGTACAACTTTCACACCCTCATGAAACAAAATCCTCAAACAGAAAGCATGAAGAACACCCTTGTCAAAAAAAATCTGCCCTGACAAATAACAGTACGTTCACAGAATTGATGTCCAGCATCCGGCCAGGTAATTAAAGCCAGCTGCATCATTGGATGATTCTGTTCAGCATGCTGAAATTCTTCCTGGAAAAGAAGCAAATGCAGGTCACAGTTTTGAGCTCAATGCCTGGAGACGTCAAAAGCCAGAGATGACAATAATCAGGAAAGATATTCCTTGATGAGGCATATTGTTATTTTTCTATCTCCTTCTGTCCCTTCTTGCTAAACCCTTGGCAACCATTTCAGTTCTCCAAGGAAACAATGTGTAATGTCTGTCAGTGTGGTTCTAGTTTCCAATGAGTTCTTCATATTTCCATTAAGCCTTTCATCTTCTGCTTTGAATACAATATAGGTTTCCATAATTTTCTCACCAGGTGAATGCCTTTTGTCCACCTAAGCCATTTATAACAATCAGGAATTGTATTTTTTAATAAGACATATTGTTATTTTTCTCTCTCCTGGTGAACCTTCTACCTAAACCCATGGCAACCATTTCAGTTCTCCAAGGAAAGAATGTGTAATGTCTGTCAGTGTGGTTATAGTTTCCAATGAGGTCTTCATATTTCCATTAAGCCTTTCATCTTCCGCTTTGAATACAATATAGGCTTCCATAATTTTTCCACCAGCTAGGTGACGGCCTAGACCATTGACAACAATAATCAGGAACTATATTCCCTGATGAAACATGTTGTTATTTTTCTCTTTCCATCTGGTCCCTTCTTGCTAAACCCATGGCAACCATTTCATTTCTCCAAGTTAAAAATGCATGATGTCTGTCAGTCGGGTTATAGTTTCCACTGAGGTCTCGATATTTCCAGTAAGCCTTTCATCTTCTACTTTGAATACAATATAGGTTTCCATAATTTTATACGGAGAATGTTTGTGGCCTCAATATTAGTAACTCGGCTAAAATTCATGTTTTTTCAAATCCAGCATCAGTAAAATGCATTATGGCCTCTTTCAGCCTTGACAGATTCTTTCATGAGCATAATTCCACCCTGTAAGCCCAATGCATACAGGTGTCCATTTCCTGTTTCTCAGCCTGGGGCTCCCTTAACCCCTTCAAACTGTTATGCATAAGTATTTCAATAAAACGAAAACACTGGCAGTTGATGAGAAAAGAAAATAAATACCAAACTGGGATGGGGATCAGTAATAATTTTATCCTGTAGGGCTGAAGGATTAAATAATTACTGAACCTTTCTACAAATACAACCAAGCGGCATCCATTTAACTGATGACACTTGTACATAATCTTATAACATCCATCAAATCAGTATTGAGAGTGAGAATAGTAATTTAATCCATTACTTTATAGTTCAGCATTGGCAGTTTAATCCATCCTAGCAATAAGGAAATATATTCCTAGATCAGGCAGGTTATTGTTCCTCTCAGATGTTGTCCATTGTGACTGCTCTCATTGCAAAAATATTTTCTAATAGAAGCAACCCTGCCAATGGTAAATGAGGCCCTTGGCATATGTGGTTTTCATTCATATTTCAAACTTTCCACATATCGACTTCCATTTTGTATACTCTTTTGTTGTCTCACAATGTTCTAATTGAATGTGTATTGATGAGACGTACAACTTTCACACCCTCATGAAAGAAAATTCACCAAAAGAGAGTATGAAGAACACCTTTGTGAAACAAAATCTGCCCGGACAAATAACAGTATGTTTGCAGAATTGATGTGCAACATCCGGTCAGGTAATTATAGCTAGCTGCATCATTGGATTCTTCTTTTCAGCACGCTGAAATTCTTCCTGGAAGAGCAGCAAATACAGATCTCAGTTTTGAGCTGAATGCCTGGAGACGTCCTAAGCCATTGATAACAATAATCAGGAAATATATCCCTTGATGAGGCATAGTTATTTTTCTCTCGCCTTCTGGTCACTTCTTGCTAAACCCATGCCGACCATTTGAGTTTTCCAAGGAAAATATTTGTAATGTCTGTCAGTCTGGTTATAGTTTCCACTGAGGTCTTGATATTTCCAGTAAGCCTTTCATCTTCTGCTTTAATACAATGTAGGCTTCCATGATTTTATATGGAGAATGTTTGTGACCTCATTAATAGCAACTCAGCAAAAATTCATATTGTCTCAAATTCAGCATCGGTAAACTGCATTACAGCCTCTTTCAGCCTTGACAGATTCTTTCAGGAGCATAATTCCACCCTGTAAGCCAAATGCATACAGGTGTCCATTTCCTGTTGCTCAACCTGGGGCTCCCTTAACCTCTTCAAACTGTTATGCATATATATTTCAATAAAAGGAAAACACTGGCAGTTGACGAACAAAGAAAATAAACATCAAACTGGGATGGGAATCAGTAATAATTTTATCCTGTAGGGCTAAAGGATTAAATAATTACTGAACCTCTCTGCCAATACAACAAAGCGGCATCCATCATTTACCTGATGACACTTGTACATAATCTTATACCATCCATCAAATCAGCATTCAGTGTGAGAATAGTAATTTAATCCATTGATTTATAGTTCAGCACTGGTAGTTTAATCCATCCTAGCAATGAGGAAATATATTCCTAGATCAGGCAGGTTATTATTCTTCTCAGATGCTGTCCATTCTGACTGCTCGCATGGCAACCATACTGAGTTTCCGTATAGAAGTAACCCTGCCAATGATAAAAGAGGCCCTTGGCATATGTGGTTTTCATTCATATTTCAAACTATCCACATATCATATCTTCGACTTCCATTTTGTATACTCTTTTGTTGTCTCACAATATTCACATTGAATGTGTATGGATGAGATGTACAACTTTCACACTCTCATGAAACAAAATCCACCAACAGAGTGTGAAGAACATCATTGGAAAAGGAAATTTGCCCTGACAAATAACAGTACATTTGCAGAACTGATGTCAACACTCTTTTGTTGTCTCACAATATTCACAATGAAAGTGTATTGATGAGACGTACAAGTTTCACACCCTCATGAAACAAAATCCTGAAACAGAAAGCATGAAGAACACCCTTGTCAAACAAAATCTGCCCTGACAAATAACAGTACGTTCACAGAATTGATGTCCAGCATCCGGCCAGGTAATTAAAGCCAGCTGCATCATTGGATGATTCTGTTCAGCATGCTGAAATTCTTCCTGGAAAAGAAGCAAATGCAGGTCACAGTTTTGAGCTCAATGCCTGGAGACGTCAAAAGCCAGAGATGACAATAATCAGGAAAGATATTCCTTGATGAGGCATATTGTTATTTTTCTATCTCCTTCTGTCCCTTCTTGCTAAACCCTTGGCAACCATTTCAGTTCTCCAAGGAAACAATGTGTAATGTCTGTCAGTGTGGTTCTAGTTTCTAATCAGTTCTTCATATTTCCATTAAGCCTTTCATCTTCTGCTTTGAATACAATATAGGTTTCCATAATTTTCTCACCAGCTGAATGCCTGTTGACCACCTAAGCCATTTATAACAATCATGAAATGTATTTCTTGATAAGGCATATTGTTATTTTTCTCTCTCCTGGTGGAACCTTCTTGCTAAACCCATGGCAACCATTTGAGTTCTTCAAGCAAAGAATGCGTAATGTCTGTCATTGTGGTTATAGTTTCCGCTGAGGTATTGATATTTTCAGTAAGCCTTTCATCTTCCGCTTTCAATACAATATAGGCTTCCATAATTTTCCCACCAGCTAAATGCCTAGTGATGTCCTAGACCATTGACAACAATAATCAAGAACTATATTCCCTGATGAGACATGTTGTTATTTTTCTCTTTCCATCTGGTCCCTTCTTGCTAAACCCATGGCAACCATTTCATTTCTCCAAGTTAAAAATGCATGATGTCTGTCAGTCGGGTTGAAATTTCCACTGAGGTCTCGATATTTTCAGTAAGCCTTTCATCTTCTACTTTGAATACAATATAGGCTTCCATAATTTTATATGGAGAATGTTTGTGGCCTCAATATTAGTAACTCGGCAAAAATTCATGTTTTTTCAAATCCAGCATCAGTAAAATGCATTATGGCCTCTTTCAGCCTTGACAGATTCTTTCATGAGCATAATTCCACCCTGTAAGCCCAATGCATACAGGTGTCCATTTCCTGTTTCTCAGCCTGGGGCTCCTTTAACCCCTTCAAACTGTTATGCATAAGTATTTCAATAAAACGAAAACACTGGCAGTTGATGAGAAAAGAAAATAAATACCAAACTGGGATGGGGATCAGTAATAATTTTATCCTGTAGGGCCGAACGATTAAATAATTACTGAACCTTTCTACAAATACAACAAAGCGGCATGCATTTACCTGATGACACTTGTACATAATCTTATACCATCCATCAAATCAGTATTGAGAGTGAGAATAGTAATTTAATCCATTGCTTTATAGTTCAGCATTGGCAGTTTAATCCATCCCAGCAATAAGGAAATATATTCCTAGATCAGGCAGGTTATTGTTCCTCTCAGATGTTGTCCATTGTGACTGCTCTCATTGCAAAAATATTTTCTAATAGAAGCAACCCTGCCAATGGTAAATGAGGCCCTTGGCATATGTGGTTTCCATTCATATTTCAAACTTTCCACATATCATATCTTTGACTTCCATTTTGTATACTCTTTTGTTGTCTCACAATGTTCTAATTGAATGTGTATTGATGAGAAGTACAACTTTCACACCCTCATGAAAGAAAATGCACCAAAAGAGAGTATGAAGAACACCTTTGTGAAACAAAATCTGCCCGGACAAATAACAGTATGTTTGCAGAATTGATGTTCAACATCCGGTCAGGTAATTATAGCTAGCTGCATCATTGGATTCTTCTTTTCAGCATGCTGAAATTCTTCCTGGAAGAGCAGCAAATACAGATCTCAGTTTTGAGCTGAATGCCTGGAGACGTCCTAAGCCATTGATAACAATAATCAGGAAATATATCCCTTGATGAGGCATAGTTATTTTTCTCTCGCCTTCTGGTCCCTTCTTGCTAAACCCATGCCGACCATTTGAGTTTTCCAAGGAAAATATTTGTAATGGCTGTCAGTCTGGTTATAGTTTCCACTGAGGTCTTGATATTTCCAGTAAGCCTTTCATCTTCTGCTTTAATACAATGTAGGCTTCCATGATTTTATATGGAGAATGTTTGTGACCTCATTAATAGCAACTCAGCAAAAATTCATATTGTCTCAAATTCAGCATCGGTAAACTGCATTACAGCCTCTTTCAGCCTTGACAGATTCTTTCAGGAGCATAATTCCACCCTGTAAGCCAAATGCATCCAGGTGTCCATTTCCTGTTGCTCAACCTGGGGCTCCCTTAACCTCTTCAAACTGTTATGCACATATATTTCAATAAAAGGAAAACACTGGCAGTTGACGAACAAAGAAAATAAACATCAAACTGGGATGGGAATCAGTAATAATTTTTATCCTGTAGGGCTAAAGGATTAAATAATTACTGAACCTCTCTGCCAATACAACAAAGCGGCATCCATCATTTACCTGATGACACTTGTACATAATCTTATACCATCCATCAAATCAGCATTCAGTGTGAGAACAGTAATTTAATCCATTGATTTATAGTTCAGCACTGGTAGTTTAATCCATCCTAGCAATGAGGAAATATATTCCTAGATCAGGCAGGTTATTATTCTTCTCAGATGCTGTCCATTCTGACTGCTCGCATGGCAACCATATTGAGTTTCCGTATAGAAGTAACCCTGCCAATGTAAAAGAGGCCCTTGGCATATATGGTTTTCATTCATATTTCAAACTATCCACATATCATATCTTCGACTTCCATTTTGTATACTCTTTTGTTGTCTCACAATATTCACATTGAATGTGTATGGATGAGATGTACAACTTTCACACTCTCATGAAACAAAATCCACCAACAGAGTGTGAAGAACATCATTGGAAAAGGAAATTTGCCCTGACAAATAACAGTACGTTTGCAGAACTGATGTCAACACTCTTTTGTTGTCTCACAATATTCACAATGAAAGTGTATTGATGAGACGTACAAGTTTCACACCCTCATGAAACAAAATCCTGAAACAGAAAGCATGAAGAACACTCTTGTCAAACAAAATCTGCCCTGACAAATAACAGTACGTTCACAGAATTGATGTCCAGCATCCGGCCAGGTAATTAAAGCCAGCTGCATCATTGGATGATTCTGTTCAGCATGCTGAAATTCTTCCTGGAAAAGAAGCAAATGCAGGTCACAGTTTTGAGCTCAATGCCTGGAGATGTCAAAAGCCAGAGATGACAATAATCAGGAAAGATATTCCTTGATGAGGCATATTGTTATTTTTCTATCTCCTTCTGTCCCTTCTTGCTAAACCCTTGGCAACCATTTCAGTTCTCCAAGGAAACAATGTGTAATGTCTGTCAGTGTGGTTCTAGTTTCTAATCAGTTCTTCATATTTCCATTAAGCCTTTCATCTTCTGCTTTGAATACAATATAGGTTTCCATAATTTTCTCACCAGCTGAATGCCTGTTGACCACCTAAGCCATTTATAACAATCATGAAATGTATTTCTTGATAAGGCATATTGTTATTTTTCTCTCTCCTGGTGGAACCTTCTTGCTAAACCCATGGCAACCATTTGAGTTCTTCAAGGAAAGAATGCGTAATGTCTGTCATTGTGGTTATAGTTTCCGCTGAGGTATTGATATTTTCAGTAAGCCTTTCATCTTCTGCTTTCAATACAATATAGGCTTCCATAATTTTCCCACCAGCTAAATGCCTAGTGATGTCCTAGACCATTGACAACAATAATCAGGAACTATATTCCCTGATGAGACATGTTGTTATTTTTCTCTTTCCATCTGGTCCCTTCTTGCTAAACCCATGGCAACCATTTCATTTCTCCAAGTTAAAAATGCAAGATGTCTGTCAGTCGGGTTGAAATTTCCACTGAGGTCTCGATATTTTCAGTAAGCCTTTCATCTTCTACTTTGAATACAATATAGGCTTCCATAATTTTATATGGAGAATGTTTGTGGCCTCAATATTAGTAACTCGGCAAAAATTCATGTTTTTTCAAATCCAGCATCAGTAAAATGCATTATGGCCTCTTTCAGCCTTGACAGATTCTTTCATGAGCATAATTCCACCCTGTAAGCCCAATGCATACAGGTGTCCATTTCCTGTTTCTCAGCCTGGGGCTCCTTTAACCTCTTCAAACTGTTATGCATAAGTATTTCAATAAAACGAAAACACTGGCAGTTGATGAGAAAAGAAAATAAATACCAAACTGGGATGGGGATCAGTAATAATTTTATCCTGTAGGGCCGAACGATTAAATAATTACTGAACCTTTCTACAAATACAACAAAGCGGCATGCATTTACCTGATGACACTTGTACATAATCTTATACCATCCATCAAATCAGTATTGAGAGTGAGAATAGTAATTTAATCCATTGCTTTATAGTTCAGCATTGGCAGTTTAATCCATCCTAGCAATAAGGAAATATATTCCTAGATCAGGCAGGTTATTGTTCCTCCCAGATGTTGTCCATTGTGACTGCTCTCATTGCAAAAATATTTTCTAATAGAAGCAACCCTGCCAATGGTAAATGAGGCCCTTGGCATATGTGGTTTTCATTCATATTTCAAACTTTCCACATATCCTATCTTTGACTTCCATTTTGTATACTCTTTTGTTGTCTCACAATATTCTAATTGAATGTGTATTGATGAGACGTACAACTTTCACACCCTCATGAAAGAAAATTCACCAAAAGAGAGTATGAAGAACACCTTTGTGAAACAAAATCTGCCCGGACAAATAACAGTATGTTTGCAGAATTGATGTTCAACATCCGGTCAGGTAATTATAGCTAGCTGCATCATAGGATTCTTCTTTTCAGCACGCTGAAATTCTTCCTGGAAGAGCAGCAAATACAGATCTCAGTTTTGAGCTGAATGCCTGGAGACGTCCTAAGCCATTGATAACAATAATCAGGAAATATATCCGTTGATGAGGCATATTGTTATTTTTCTCTCGCCTTCTGGTCCCTTCTTGCTAAACCCATGCCGACCATTTGAGTTTTCCAAGGAAAATATTTGTAATGTCTGTCAGTCTGGTTATAGTTTCCACTGAGGTCTTGATATTTCCAGTAAGCCTTTCATCTTCTGCTTTGAATACAATATAGGCTTCCATAATTTTCCCACCAGCTAAATGCCTGGTGACCACCTAAGCCATTTTTGACAATCAGGAAATATATTCCTTGATGAGGCATATTGTTATTTTTCTCTCCCCTGGTGGACCCTTCTTTCTAAGCCCATGACAACCATTTGGGTGCTTCATGGAAAGAATGCGTAATCTCTGTCAGTGTGGTTATAGTTTCCACTGAGGACATGATATTTCCAGTAAGCCCAGGTAAGCCTTTCATCTTCTGCATTGAAAACAAGCGAGGCTTCCATAATTTCCTCACTAGCTGAATGCCTGCTAACGTCCTAAGCCATTTATAACAATAATCAGGAAATATACTCCTTGATGAAGCATATTATTTTTCTCTCTCCATCTGGTCCCTTCTTGCTAAACCAATGGCAACCAATAGTTCAGCACTGGTAGTTTAATCCATCCTAGCAATGAGGAAATATATTCCTAGATCAGGCAGGTTATTATTCTTCTCAGATGCTGTCCATTCTGACTGCTCGCATGGCAACCATATTGAGTTTCCGTATAGAAGTAACCCTGCCAATGATAAAAGAGGCCCTTGGCATATGTGGTTTTCATTCATATTTCAAACTATCCACATATAATATCTTCGACTTCCATTTTGTATACTCTTTTGTTGTCTCACAATATTCACATTGAATGTGTATGGATGAGATGTACAACTTTCACACTCTCATGAAACAAAATCCACCAACAGAGTGTGAAGAACATCATTGGAAAAGGAAATTTGCCCTGACAAATAACAGTACATTTGCAGAACTGATGTCAACACTCTTTTGTTGTCTCACAATATTCACAATGAAAGTGTATTGATGAGACGTACAACTTTCACACACTCATGAAACAAAATCCTCAAACAGAAAGCATGAAGAACACCCTTGTCAAACAAAATCTGCCCTGATAAATAACAGTACGTTCACAGAATTGATGTCCAGCATCCGGCCAGGTAATTAAAGCCAGCTGCATCATTGGATGATTCTGTTCAGCATGCTGAAATTCTTCCTGGAAAAGAAGCAAATGCAGGTCACAGTTTTGAGCTCAATGCCTGGAGACGTCAAAAGCCAGAGATGACAATAATCAGGAAAGATATTCCTTGATGAGGCATATTGTTATTTTTCTATCTCCTTCTCTCCCTTCTTGCTAAACCCTTGGCAACCATTTCAGTTCTCCAAGGAAACAATGTGTAATGTCTGTCAGTGTGGTTCTAGTTTCTAATCAGTAATTCATATTTCCATTAAGATTAAGTCTTTCATCTTCTGCTTTGAATACAATATAGGTTTCCATAATTTTCTCACCAGCTGAATGCCTGTTGACCACCTAAGCCATTTATAACAATCATGAAATGTATTTCTTGATAAGGCTTTTTATAACAATCATGAAATGTATTTCTTGATAAGGCTTTTTCTCTCTCCTGGTGGAACCTTCTTGCTAAACCCATGGCAACCATTTGAGTTCTTCAAGGAAAGAATGCGTAATGTCTGTCATTGTGGTTATAGTTTCCGCTGAGGTATTGATATTTTCAGTAAGCCTTTCATCTTCCACTTTGAATACAATATAGGCTTCCTTAATTTTCCCACCAGCTAAATGCCTAGTGATGTCCTAGACCATTGACAACAATAATCAGGAACTATATTCCCTGATGAGACATGTTGTTATTTTTCTCTTTCCATCTGGTCCCTTCTTGCTAAACCCATGGCAACCATTTCATTTCTCCAAGTTAAAAATGCATGATCTCTGTCAATCGGGTTGAAATTTCCACTGAGGTCTCGATATTTTCAGTAAGCATTTCATCTTCTACTTTGAATACAATATAGGCTTCCATAATTTTATATGGAGAATGTTTGTGGCCTCAATATTAGTAACTCAGCATAAATTCATGTTTTTTCAAATCCAGCATCTGTAGAAAGCATTATGGCCTCTTTCAGCCTTGACAGATTCTTTCATGAGCATAATTCCACCCTGTAAGCCCAATGCATACAGGTGACCATTTCCTGTTTCTCAGCCTGGGGCTCCCTTAACCCCTTCAAACTGTTATGCATAAATATTTCAATAAAAGGAAAACACTGACAGTTGACGAGAAAAGAAAATAAATACCAAACTGGGATAGGGGTCAGTAATAATTTTATCCTGTAGGTCTGAAGGATAAAATAATTACTGAACCTTTCTACAAATACAACAAAGCACTTGTACATAATCTTATACCATCTATCACATCAGCATTGAGCGTGAGAATAGTAATTTAATGCATTGATTTATAGTTCAGCATTGGCAGTTTAATCCATCCTAGCAATAAGGAAATATATTCCTAGATCAGGAAGGTTATTATTCTTCTCAGATGTTGTCCATTCTGACTGCTCTCGTGGCAACCATATTAAGTTTTCTGATAGCAGCAACCCTGCCAATCATAAAAGAGGCCCTTGGCATATGTGGTTTTCATTCATATTTCAAACTTTCCACATAACATATCTTCGACTTCCATTTTGTACACTTAATTGTTGTTTCACAATATTCACGTTGAATGAGTATGGATGAGACATACAACTTTCACACCCTCAGGAAACAAAATCCACCAACAGAGTGTGAAGAACACCATTGCAAATGAAAATTTGCCCTGAAAAATAACAGTATGTTTGCAGAATTGATGTGAATACTCTTTTGTTGTCTCACAATATTCACAATAAAAGTGTATTGATGAGACGTACAACTTTCAAACCCTCATGAAACAAAATCCTCCAACAGAGAGCATGAAGAACACCCTTCTCAAACAAAATCTGCCCAGACAAATAAGAGCATGTTTACAGAATTGATGTACAACATCCAGCCATGTAATTACAGCCAGCTGCATCATTGGATAATTCTCTTCATCATGCTGAAATTCTTCCTGGAAAAGAAGCAAATGCAGGTTGCAGTTTTGAGCTGAATGACTGGAGAGGTCCAAAGCCACTGATGACAATAATCAGGAAAGATATTCCTTGATGAGGCATATTGTTATATTTCTCTCTCCGTCTTTCCCTTCGTGCTAAACCCTTGGCAACCATTTCAGTCCTCCAAGGAAAGAATGTGTAATGTCTGTCGTGTGGTTATAGTTTCCAATGAGTTCTTCATATTTCCATTAAGCCTTTCATCTTCTGCTTTGAATACATTATAGGCTTCCATAATTTTCCCACCAGGTGAATGCCTGTTGACCACCTAAACCATTTATAACAATCAGGAATTGTATTTTTTAATAAGGCATATTGTTATTTTTCTCTCTCCTGGTGAACCTTCTTCCTAAACCCATGGCAACCATTTCAGTTCTCCAAGGAAAGAATGTGTAATGTCTGTCAGTGTGGTTATAGTTTCCAATGAGGTCTTCATATTTCCATTAAGCCTTTCATCTTCCGCTTTGAATACAATATAGGCTTCCATAATTTTTCCACCAGCTAGGTGACGTCCTAGACCATTGACAACAATAATCAGGAACTATATTCCCTGATGAGACATGTTGTTATTTTTCTCTTTCCATCTGGTCCCTTCTTGCTAAACCCATGGCAACCATTTCATTTCTCTAAGTAAAAAATGCATGATGTCTGTCAGTCGGGTTATAGTTTGCACTGAGGTCTCGATATTTCCAGTAAGCCTTTCATCTTCTACTTTGAATACAATATAGGCTTCCATAATTTTATATGGAGAATGTTTGTGGCCTCAATATTAGTAACTCGGCAAAAATTCATGTTTTTTCAAATCCAGCATCAGTAAAATGCATTATGGCCTCTTTCAGCCTTGACAGATTCTTTCATGAGCATAATTCCACCCTGTAAGCCCAATGCATACAGGTGTCCATTTCCTGTTTCTCAGCCTGGGGCTCCTTTAACCCCTTCAAAGTGTTATGCATAAGTATTTCAATAAAACGAAAACACTGGCAGTTGATGAGAAAAGAAAATAAATACCAAACTGGGATGGGGATCAGTAATAATTTTATCCTGTAGGGCTGAACGATTAAATAATTACTGAACCTTTCTACAAATACAACAAAGCGGCATCCATTTACCTGATGACACTTGTACATAATCTTATACCATCCATCAAATCAGTATTGAGAGTGAGAATAGTAATTTAATCCATTGCTTTATAGTTCAGCATTGGCAGTTTAATCCATCCCAGCAATAAGGAAATATATTCCTAGATCAGGCAGGTTATTGTTCCTCTCAGATGTTGTCCATTGTGACTGCTCTCATTGCAAAAATATTTTCTAATAGAAGCAACCCTGTCAATGGTAAATGAGGCCCTTGGCATATGTGGTTTCCATTCATATTTCAAACTTTCCACATATCATATCTTTGACTTCCATTTTGTATACTCTTTTGTTGTCTCACAATGTTCTAATTGAATGTGTATTGATGAGACGTAGAACTTTCACACCCTCATGAAAGAAAATTCACCAAAAGAGAGTATGAAGAACACCATTGTGAAACAAAATCTGCCCGGACAAATAACAGTATGTTTGCAGAATTGATGTTCAACATCCGGTCAGGTAATTATAGCTAGCTGCATCATTGGATTCTTGTTTTCAGCACGCTGAAATTCTTCCTGGAAGAGCAGCAAATACAGATCTCAGTTTTGAGCTGAATGCCTGGAGACGTCCTAAGCCATTGATAACAATAATCAGGAAATATATCCCTTGATGAGGCATAGTTATTTTTCTCTCGCCTTCTGGTCCCTTCTTGCTAAACCCATGCCGACCATTTGAGTTTTCCAAGGAAAATATTTGTAATGTCTGTCAGTCTGGTTATAGTTTCCACTGAGGTCTTGATATTTCCAGTAAGCCTTTCATCTTCTGCTTTAATACAATGTAGGCTTCCATGATTTTATATGGAGAATGTTTGTGACCTCATTAATAGCAACTCAGCAAAAATTCATATTGTCTCAAATTCAGCATCGGTAAACTGCATTACAGCCTCTTTCAGCCTTGACAGATTCTTTCAGGAGCATAATTCCACCCTGTAAGCCAAATGCATACAGGTGTCCATTTCCTGTTGCTCAACCTGGGGCTCCCTTAACCTCTTCAAACTGTTATGCATATATATTTCAATAAAAGGAAAACACTGGCAGTTGACGAACAAAGAAAATAAACATCAAACTGGGATGGGAATCAGTAATAATTTTATCCTGTAGGGCTAAAGGATTAAATAATTACTGAACCTCTCTGCCAATACAACAAAGCGGCATCCATCATTTACCTGATGACACTTGTACATAATCTTATACCATCCATCAAATCAGCATTCAGTGTGAGAATAGTAATTTAATCCATTGATTTATAGTTCAGCACTGGTAGTTTAATCCATCCTAGCAATGAGGAAATATATTCCTAGATCAGGCAGGTTATTATTCTTCTCAGATGCTGTCCATTCTGACTGCTCGCATGGCAACCATATTGAGTTTCCGTATAGACGTAACCCTGCCAATGATGAAAGAGGCCCTTGGCATATGTGGTTTTCATTCATATTTCAAACTATCCACATATCATATCTTCGACTTCCATTTTGTATACTCTTTTGTTGTCTCACAATATTCACATTGAATGTGGATGGATGAGATGTACAACTTTCACACTCTCATGAAACAAAATCCACCAACAGAGTGTGAAGAACATCATTGGAAAAGGAAATTTGCCCTGACAAATAACAGTACGTTTGCAGAACTGATGTCAACACTCTTTTGTTGTCTCACAATATTCACAATGAAAGTGTATTGATGAGACGTACAAGTTTCACACCCTCATGAAACAAAATCCTGAAACAGAAAGCATGAAGAACACCCTTGTCAAACAAAATCTGCCCTGACAAATAACAGTACGTTCACAGAATTGATGTCCAGCATCCGGCCAGGTAATTAAAGCCAGCTGCATCATTGGATGATTCTGTTCAGCATGCTGAAATTCTTCCTGGAAAAGAAGCAAATGCAGGTCATAGTTTTGAGCTCAATGCCTGGAGACGTCAAAAGCCAGAGATGACAATAATCAGGAAAGATATTCCTTGATGAGGCATATTGTTATTTTTCTATCTCCTTCTGTCCCTTCTTGCTAAACCCTTGGCAACCATTTCAGTTCTCCAAGGAAACAATGTGTAATGTCTGTCAGTGTGGTTCTAGTTTCTAATCAGTTCTTCATATTTCCATTAAGCCTTTCATCTTCTGCTTTGAATACAATATAGGTTTCCATAATTTTCTCACCAGCTGAATGCCTGTTGACCACCTAAGCCATTTATAACAATCATGAAATGTATTTCTTGATAAGGCATATTGTTATTTTTCTCTCTCCTGGTGGACCCTTCTTGCTAAACCCATGGCAACCATTTGAGTTCGTCAAGGAAAGAATGCGTAATGTCTGTCATTGTGGTTATAGTTTCCGCTGAGGCATTGATATTTTCAGTAAGCCTTTCATCTTCCGCTTTGAATACAATATAGGCTTCCATAATTTTCCCACCAGCTAAATGCCTAGTGATGTCCTAGACCATTGACAACAATAATCAGGAACTATATTCCCTGATGAGACATGTTGTTATTTTTCTCTTTCCATCTGGTCCCTTCTTGCTAAACCCATGGGAAACATTTCATTTCTCCAAGTTAAAAATGCATGATGTCTGTCAGTCGGGTTATAGTTTCCACTGAGGTCTCGATATTTCCAGTAAGCCTTTCATCTTCTACTTTGAATACAATATAGGCTTCCGTAATTTTATAGGGAGAATGTTTGTGGCCTCAATATTAGTAACTCGGCTAAAATTCATGTTTTTTCAAATCCAGCATCAGTAAAATGCATTATGGCCTCTTTCAGCCTTGACAGATTCTTTCATGAGCATAATTCCACCCTGTAAGCCCAATGCATACAGGTGTCCATTTCCTGTTTCTCAGCCTGGGGCTCCCTTAACCCCTTCAAACTGTTATGCATAAGTATTTCAATAAAACGAAAACACTGGCAGTTGATGAGAAAAGAAAATAAATACCAAACTGGGATGGGGATCAGTAATAATTTTATCCTGTAGGGCTGAAGGATTAAATAATTACTGAACCTTTCTACAAATACAACCAAGCGGCATCCATTTAACTGATGACACTTGTACATAATCTTATAACATCCATCAAATCAGTATTGAGAGTGAGAATAGTAATTTAATCCATTACTTTATAGTTCAGCATTGGCAGTTTAATCCATCCTAGCAATAAGGAAATATATTCCTAGATCAGGCAGGTTATTGTTCCTCTCAGATGTTGTCCATTGTGACTGCTCTCATTGCAAAAATATTTTCTAATAGAAGCAACCCTGCCAATGGTAAATGAGGCCCTTGGCATATGTGGTTTTCATTCATATTTCAAACTTTCCACATATCGACTTCCATTTTGTATACTCTTTTGTTGTCTCACAATGTTCTAATTGAATGTGTATTGATGAGACGTACAACTTTCACACCCTCATGAAAGAAAATTCACCAAAAGAGAGTATGAAGAACACCTTTGTGAAACAAAATCTGCCCGGACAAATAACAGTATGTTTGCAGAATTGATGTGCAACATCCGGTCAGGTAATTATAGCTAGCTGCATCATTGGATTCTTCTTTTCAGCACGCTGAAATTCTTCCTGGAAGAGCAGCAAATACAGATCTCAGTTTTGAGCTGAATGCCTGGAGACGTCCTAAGCCATTGATAACAATAATCAGGAAATATATCCCTTGATGAGGCATAGTTATTTTTCTCTCGCCTTCTGGTCACTTCTTGCTAAACCCATGCCGACCATTTGAGTTTTCCAAGGAAAATATTTGTAATGTCTGTCAGTCTGGTTATAGTTTCCACTGAGGTCTTGATATTTCCAGTAAGCCTTTCATCTTCTGCTTTAATACAATGTAGGCTTCCATGATTTTATATGGAGAATGTTTGTGACCTCATTAATAGCAACTCAGCAAAAATTCATATTGTCTCAAATTCAGCATCGGTAAACTGCATTACAGCCTCTTTCAGCCTTGACAGATTCTTTCAGGAGCATAATTCCACCCTGTAAGCCAAATGCATACAGGTGTCCATTTCCTGTTGCTCAACCTGGGGCTCCCTTAACCTCTTCAAACTGTTATGCATATATATTTCAATAAAAGGAAAACACTGGCAGTTGACGAACAAAGAAAATAAACATCAAACTGGGATGGGAATCAGTAATAATTTTATCCTGTAGGGCTAAAGGATTAAATAATTACTGAACCTCTCTGCCAATACAACAAAGCGGCATCCATCATTTACCTGATGACACTTGTACATAATCTTATACCATCCATCAAATCAGCATTCAGTGTGAGAATAGTAATTTAATCCATTGATTTATAGTTCAGCACTGGTAGTTTAATCCATCCTAGCAATGAGGAAATATATTCCTAGATCAGGCAGGTTATTATTCTTCTCAGATGCTGTCCATTCTGACTGCTCGCATGGCAACCATATTGAGTTTCCGTATAGAAGTAACCCTGCCAATGATAAAAGAGGCCCTTGGCATATGTGGTTTTCATTCATATTTCAAACTATCCACATATCATATCTTCGACTTCCATTTTGTATACTCTTTTGTTGTCTCACAATATTCACATTGAATGTGTATGGATGAGATGTACAACTTTCACACTCTCATGAAACAAAATCCACCAACAGAGTGTGAAGAACATCATTGGAAAAGGAAATTTGCCCTGACAAATAACAGTACGTTTGCAGAACTGATGTCAACACTCTTTTGTTGTCTCACAATATTCACAATGAAAGTGTATTGATGAGACGTACAAGTTTCACACCCTCATGAAACAAAATCCTGAAACAGAAAGCATGAAGAACACTCTTGTCAAACAAAATCTGCCCTGACAAATAACAGTACGTTCACAGAATTGATGTCCAGCATCCGGCCAGGTAATTAAAGCCAGCTGCATCATTGGATGATTCTGTTCAGCATGCTGAAATTCTTCCTGGAAAAGAAGCAAATGCAGGTCACAGTTTTGAGCTCAATGCCTGGAGACGTCAAAAGCCAGAGATGACAATAATCAGGAAAGATATTCCTTGATGAGGCATATTGTTATTTTTCTATCTCCTTCTGTCCCTTCTTGCTAAACCCTTGGCAACCATTTCAGTTCTCCAAGGAAACAATGTGTAATGTCTGTCAGTGTGGTTCTAGTTTCTAATCAGTTCTTCATATTTCCATTAAGCCTTTCATCTTCTGCTTTGAATACAATATAGGTTTCCATAATTTTCTCACCAGCTGAATGCCTGTTGACCACCTAAGCCATTTATAACAATCATGAAATGTATTTCTTGATAAGGCATATTGTTATTTTTCTCTCTCCTGGTGGAACCTTCTTGCTAAACCCATGGCAACCATTTGAGTTCTTCAAGGAAAGAATGCGTAATGTCTGTCATTGTGGTTATAGTTTCCGCTGAGGTATTGATATTTTCAGTAAGCCTTTCATCTTCCGCTTTCAATACAATATAGGCTTCCATAATTTTCCCACCAGCTAAATGCCTAGTGATGTCCTAGACCATTGACAACAATAATCAGGAACTATATTCCCTGATGAGACATGTTGTTATTTTTCTCTTTCCATCTGGTCCCTTCTTGCTAAACCCATGGCAACCATTTCATTTCTCCAAGTTAAAAATGCATGATGTCTGTCAGTCGGGTTGAAATTTCTACTGAGGTCTCGATATTTTCAGTAAGCCTTTCATCTTCTACTTTGAATACAATATAGGCTTCAATAATTTTATATGGAGAATGTTTGTGGCCTCAATATTAGTAACTCGGCAAAAATTCATGTTTTTTCAAATCCAGCATCAGTAAAATGCATTATGGCCTCTTTCAGCCTTGACAGATTCTTTCATGAGCATAATTCCACCCTGTAAGCCCAATGCATACAGGTGTCCATTTCCTGTTTCTCAGCCTGGGGCTCCTTTAACCCCTTCAAACTGTTATGCATAAGTATTTCAATAAAACGAAAACACTGGCAGTTGATGAGAAAAGAAAATAAATACCAAACTGGGATGGGGATCAGTAATAATTTTATCCTGTAGGGCCGAACGATTAAATAATTACTGAACCTTTCTACAAATACAACAAAGCGGCATGCATTTACCTGATGACACTTGTACATAATCTTATACCATCCATCAAATCAGTATTGAGAGTGAGAATAGTAATTTAATCCATTGCTTTATAGTTCAGCATTGGCAGTTTAATCCATCCTAGCAATAAGGAAATATATTCCTAGATCAGGCAGGTTATTGTTCCTCCCAGATGTTGTCCATTGTGACTGCTCTCATTGCAAAAATATTTTCTAATAGAAGCAACCCTGCCAATGGTAAATGAGGCCCTTGGCATATGTGGTTTTCATTCATATTTCAAACTTTCCACATATCATATCTTTGACTTCCATTTTGTATACTCTTTTGTTGTCTCACAATATTCTAATTGAATGTGTATTGATGAGACGTACAACTTTCACACCCTCATGAAAGAAAATTCACCAAAAGAGAGTATGAAGAACACCTTTGTGAAACAAAATCTGCCCGGACAAATAACAGTATGTTTGCAGAATTGATGTTCAACATCCGGTCAGGTAATTATAGCTAGCTGCATCATAGGATTCTTCTTTTCAGCACGCTGAAATTCTTCCTGGAAGAGCAGCAAATACAGATCTCAGTTTTGAGCTGAATGCCTGGAGACGTCCTAAGCCATTGATAACAATAATCAGGAAATATATCCGTTGATGAGGCATATTGTTATTTTTCTCTCGCCTTCTGGTCCCTTCTTGCTAAACCCATGCCGACCATTTGAGTTTTCCAAGGAAAATATTTGTAATGTCTGTCAGTCTGGTTATAGTTTCCACTGAGGTCTTGATATTTCCAGTAAGCCTTTCATCTTCTGCTTTGAATACAATATAGGCTTCCATAATTTTCCCACCAGCTAAATGCCTGGTGACCACCTAAGCCATTTTTGACAATCAGGAAATATATTCCTTGATGAGGCATATTGTTATTTTTCTCTCCCCTGGTGGACCCTTCTTTCTAAGCCCATGACAACCATTTGGGTGCTTCATGGAAAGAATGCGTAATCTCTGTCAGTGTGGTTATAGTTTCCACTGAGGACATGATATTTCCAGTAAGCCCAGGTAAGCCTTTCATCTTCTGCATTGAAAACAAGCGAGGCTTCCATAATTTCCTCACTAGCTGAATGCCTGCTAACGTCCTAAGCCATTTATAACAATAATCAGGAAATATACTCCTTGATGAAGCATATTATTTTTCTCTCTCCATCTGGTCCCTTCTTGCTAAACCAATGGCAACCAATAGTTCAGCACTGGTAGTTTAATCCATCCTAGCAATGAGGAAATATATTCCTAGATCAGGCAGGTTATTATTCTTCTCAGATGCTGTCCATTCTGACTGCTCGCATGGCAACCATATTGAGTTTCCGTATAGAAGTAACCCTGCCAATGATAAAAGAGGCCCTTGGCATATGTGGTTTTCATTCATATTTCAAACTATCCACATATAATATCTTCGACTTCCATTTTGTATACTCTTTTGTTGTCTCACAATATTCACATTGAATGTGTATGGATGAGATGTACAACTTTCACACTCTCATGAAACAAAATCCACCAACAGAGTGTGAAGAACATCATTGGAAAAGGAAATTTGCCCTGACAAATAACAGTACATTTGCAGAACTGATGTCAACACTCTTTTGTTGTCTCACAATATTCACAATGAAAGTGTATTGATGAGACGTACAACTTTCACACCCTCATGAAACAAAATCCTCAAACAGAAAGCATGAAGAACACCCTTGTCAAACAAAATCTGCCCTGATAAATAACAGTACGTTCACAGAATTGATGTCCAGCATCCGGCCAGGTAATTAAAGCCAGCTGCATCATTGGATGATTCTGTTCAGCATGCTGAAATTCTTCCTGGAAAAGAAGCAAATGCAGGTCACAGTTTTGAGCTCAATGCCTGGAGACGTCAAAAGCCAGAGATGACAATAATCAGGAAAGATATTCCTTGATGAGGCATATTGTTATTTTTCTATCTCCTTCTCTCCCTTCTTGCTAAACCCTTGGCAACCATTTCAGTTCTCCAAGGAAACAATGTGTAATGTCTGTCAGTGTGGTTCTAGTTTCTAATCAGTAATTCATATTTCCATTAAGATTAAGTCTTTCATCTTCTGCTTTGAATACAATATAGGTTTCCATAATTTTCTCACCAGCTGAATGCCTGTTGACCACCTAAGCCATTTATAACAATCATGAAATGTATTTCTTGATAAGGCTTTTTATAACAATCATGAAATGTATTTCTTGATAAGGCTTTTTCTCTCTCCTGGTGGAACCTTCTTGCTAAACCCATGGCAACCATTTGAGTTCTTCAAGGAAAGAATGCGTAATGTCTGTCATTGTGGTTATAGTTTCCGCTGAGGTATTGATATTTTCAGTAAGCCTTTCATCTTCCACTTTGAATACAATATAGGCTTCCTTAATTTTCCCACCAGCTAAATGCCTAGTGATGTCCTAGACCATTGACAACAATAATCAGGAACTATATTCCCTGATGAGACATGTTGTTATTTTTCTCTTTCCATCTGGTCCCTTCTTGCTAAACCCATGGCAACCATTTCATTTCTCCAAGTTAAAAATGCATGATCTCTGTCAATCGGGTTGAAATTTCCACTGAGGTCTCGATATTTTCAGTAAGCATTTCATCTTCTACTTTGAATACAATATAGGCTTCCATAATTTTATATGGAGAATGTTTGTGGCCTCAATATTAGTAACTCAGCATAAATTCATGTTTTTTCAAATCCAGCATCTGTAAAAAGCATTATGGCCTCTTTCAGCCTTGACAGATTCTTTCATGAGCATAATTCCACCCTGTAAGCCCAATGCATACAGGTGACCATTTCCTGTTTCTCAGCCTGGGGCTCCCTTAACCCCTTCAAACTGTTATGCATAAATATTTCAATAAAAGGAAAACACTGACAGTTGACGAGAAAAGAAAATAAATACCAAACTGGGATAGGGGTCAGTAATAATTTTATCCTGTAGGTCTGAAGGATAAAATAATTACTGAACCTTTCTACAAATACAACAAAGCACTTGTACATAATCTTATACCATCTATCACATCAGCATTGAGCGTGAGAATAGTAATTTAATGCATTGATTTATAGTTCAGCATTGGCAGTTTAATCCATCCTAGCAATAAGGAAATATATTCCTAGATCAGGAAGGTTATTATTCTTCTCAGATGTTGTCCATTCTGACTGCTCTCGTGGCAACCATATTAAGTTTTCTGATAGCAGCAACCTTGCCAATCATAAAAGAGGCCCTTGGCATATGTGGTTTTCATTCATATTTCAAACTTTCCACATAACATATCTTCGACTTCCATTTTGTACACTTAATTGTTTCACAATATTCACGTTGAATGAGTATGGATGAGACATACAACTTTCACACCCTCAGGAAACAAAATCCACCAACAGAGTGTGAAGAACACCATTGCAAATGAAAATTTGCCCTGAAAAATAACAGTATGTTTGCAGAATTGATGTGAATACTCTTTTGTTGTCTCACAATATTCACAATAAAAGTGTATTGATGAGACGTACAACTTTCAAACCCTCATGAAACAAAATCCTCCAACAGAGAGCATGAAGAACACCCTTCTCAAACAAAATCTGCCCAGACAAATAAGAGCATGTTTACAGAATTGATGTACAACATCCAGCCATGTAATTACAGCCAGCTGCATCATTGGATAATTCTCTTCATCATGCTGAAATTCTTCCTGGAAAAGAAGCAAATGCAGGTTGCAGTTTTCAGCTGAATGACTGGAGAGGTCCAAAGCCACTGATGACAATAATCAGGAAAGATATTCCTTGATGAGGCATATTGTTATATTTCTCTCTCCTTCTTTCCCTTCGTGCTAAACCCTTGGCAACCATTTCAGTCCTCCAAGGAAAGAATGTGTAATGTCTGTCGTGTGGTTATAGTTTCCAATGAGTTCTTCATATTTCCATTAAGCCTTTCATCTTCTGCTTTGAATACATTATAGGCTTCCATAATTTTCTCACCAGGTGAATGCCTGTTGACCACCTAAGCCATTTATAACAATCAGGAATTGTATTTTTTAATAAGGCATATTGTTATTTTTCTCTCTCCTGGTGAACCTTCTTCCTAAACCCATGGCAACCATTTCAGTTCTCCAAGGAAAGAATGTGTAATGTCTGTCAGTGTGGTTATAGTTTCCAATGAGGTCTTCATATTTCCATTAAGCCTTTCATCTTCCGCTTTGAATACAATATAGGCTTCCATAATTTTTCCACCAGCTAGGTGACGTCCTAGACCATTGACAACAATAATCAGGAACTATATTCCCTGATGAGACATGTTGTTATTTTTCTCTTTCCATCTGGTCCCTTCTTGCTAAACCCATGGCAACCATTTCATTTCTCTAAGTAAAAAATGCATGATGTCTGTCAGTCGGGTTATAGTTTGCACTGAGGTCTCGATATTTCCAGTAAGCCTTTCATCTTCTACTTTGAATACAATATAGGCTTCCATAATTTTATATGGAGAATGTTTGTGGCCTCAATATTAGTAACTCGGCAAAAATTCATGTTTTTTCAAATCCAGCATCAGTAAAATGCATTATGGCCTCTTTCAGCCTTGACAGATTCTTTCATGAGCATAATTCCACCCTGTAAGCCCAATGCATACAGGTGTCCATTTCCTGTTTCTCAGCCTGGGGCTCCTTTAACCCCTTCAAACTGTTATGCATAAGTATTTCAATAAAACGAAAACACTGGCAGTTGATGAGAAAAGAAAATAAATACCAAACTGGGATGGGGATCAGTAATAATTTTATCCTGTAGGGCTGAACGATTAAATAATTACTGAACCTTTCTACAAATACAACAAAGCGGCATCCATTTACCTGATGACACTTGTACATAATCTTATACCATCCATCAAATCAGTATTGAGAGTGAGAATAGTAATTTAATCCATTGCTTTATAGTTCAGCATTGGCAGTTTAATCCATCCCAGCAATAAGGAAATATATTCCTAGATCAGGCAGGTTATTGTTCCTCTCAGATGTTGTCCATTGTGACTGCTCTCATTGCAAAAATATTTTCGAATAGAAGCAACCCTGTCAATGGTAAATGAGGCCCTTGGCATATGTGGTTTCCATTCATATTTCAAACTTTCCACATATCATATCTTTGACTTCCATTTTGTATACTCTTTTGTTGTCTCACAATGTTCTAATTGAATGTGTATTGATGAGACGTACAACTTTCACACCCTCATGAAAGAAAATTCACCAAAAGAGAGTATGAAGAACACCATTGTGAAACAAAATCTGCCCGGACAAATAACAGTATGTTTGCAGAATTGATGTTCAACATCCGGTCAGGTAATTATAGCTAGCTGCATCATTGGATTCTTCTTTTCAGCACGCTGAAATTCTTCCTGGAAGAGCAGCAAATACAGATCTCAGTTTTGAGCTGAATGCCTGGAGACGTCCTAAGCCATTGATAACAATAATCAGGAAATATATCCCTTGATGAGGCATAGTTATTTTTCTCTCGCCTTCTGGTCCCTTCTTGCTAAACCCATGCCGACCATTTGAGTTTTCCAAGGAAAATATTTGTAATGTCTGTCAGTCTGGTTATAGTTTCCACTGAGGTCTTGATATTTCCAGTAAGCCTTTCATCTTCTGCTTTAATACAATGTAGGCTTCCATGATTTTATATGGAGAATGTTTGTGACCTCATTAATAGCAACTCAGCAAAAATTCATATTGTCTCAAATTCAGCATCGGTAAACTGCATTACAGCCTCTTTCAGCCTTGACAGATTCTTTCAGGAGCATAATTCCACCCTGTAAGCCAAATGCATACAGGTGTCCATTTCCTGTTGCTCAACCTGGGGCTCCCCTAACCTCTTCAAACTGTTATGCATATATATTTCAATAAAAGGAAAACACTGGCAGTTGACGAACAAAGAAAATAAACATCAAACTGGGATGGGAATCAGTAATAATTTTATCCTGTAGGGCTAAAGGATTAAATAATTACTGAACCTCTCTGCCAATACAACAAAGCGGCATCCATCATTTACCTGATGACACTTGTACATAATCTTATACCATCCATCAAATCAGCATTCAGTGTGAGAATAGTAATTTAATCCATTGATTGATAGTTCAGCACTGGTAGTTTAATCCATCCTAGCAATGAGGAAATATATTCCTAGATCAGGCAGGTTATTATTCTTCTCAGATGCTGTCCATTCTGACTGCTCGCATGGCAACCATATTGAGTTTCCGTATAGAAGTAACCCTGCCAATGATGAAAGAGGCCCTTGGCATATGTGGTTTTCATTCATATTTCAAACTATCCACATATCATATCTTCGACTTCCATTTTGTATACTCTTTTGTTGTCTCACAATATTCACACTGAATGTGGATGGATGAGATGTACAACTTTCACACTCTCATGAAACAAAATCCACCAACAGAGTGTGAAGAACATCATTGGAAAAGGAAATTTGCCCTGACAAATAACAGTACGTTTGCAGAAATGATGTCAACACTCTTTTGTTGTCTCACAATATTCACAATGAAAGTGTATTGATCAGACGTACAAGTTTCACACCCTCATGAAACAAAATCCTGAAACAGAAAGCATGAAGAACACCCTTGTCAAACAAAATCTGCCCTGACAAATAACAGTACGTTCACAGAATTGATGTCCAGCATCCGGCCAGGTAATTAAAGCCAGCTGCATCATTGGATGATTCTGTTCAGCATGCTGAAATTCTTCCTGGAAAAGAAGCAAATGCAGGTCATAGTTTTGAGCTCAATGCCTGGAGACGTCAAAAGCCAGAGATGACAATAATCAGGAAAGATATTCCTTGATGAGGCATATTGTTATTTTTCTATCTCCTTCTGTCCCTTCTTGGTAAACCCTTGGCAACCATTTCAGTTCTCCAAGGAAACAATGTGTAATGTCTGTCAGTGTGGTTCTAGTTTCTAATCAGTTCTTCATATTTCCATTAAGCCTTTCATCTTCTGCTTTGAATACAATATAGGTTTCCATAATTTTCTCACCAGCTGAATGCCTGTTGACCACCTAAGCCATTTATAACAATCATGAAATGTATTTCTTGATAAGGCATATTGTTATTTTTCTCTCTCCTGGTGGACCCTTCTTGCTAAACCCATGGCAACCATTTGAGTTCTTCAAGGAAAGAATGCGTAATGTCTGTCATTGTGGTTATAGTTTCCGCTGAGGCATTGATATTTTCAGTAAGCCTTTCATCTTCCGCTTTGAATACAATATAGGCTTCCGTAATTTTCCCACCAGCTAAATGCCTAGTGATGTCCTAGACCATTGACAACAATAATCAGGAACTATATTCCCTGATGAGACATGTTGTTATTTTTCTCTTTCCATCTGGTCCCTTCTTGCTAAACCCATGGCAACCATTTCATTTCTCCAAGTTAAAAATGCATGATGTCTGTCAGTCGGGTTATAGTTTCCACTGAGGTCTCGATATTTCCAGTAAGCCTTTCATCTTCTACTTTGAATACAATATAGGCTTCCATAATTTTATATGGAGAATGTTTGTGGCCTCAAAATTAGTAACTCGGCTAAAATTCATGTTTTTTCAAATCCAGCATCAGTAAAATGCATTATGGCCTCTTTCAGCCTTGACAGATTCTTTCATGAGCATAATTCCACCCTGTAAGCCCAATGCATACAGGTGTCCATTTCCTGTTTCTCAGCCTGGGGCTCCCTTAACCCCTTCAAACTGTTATGCATAAGTATTTCAATAAAACGAAAACACTGGCAGTTGATGAGAAAAGAAAATAAATACCAAACTGGGATGGGGATCAGTAATAATTTTATCCTGTAGGGCTGAAGGATTAAATAATTACTGAACCTTTCTACAAATACAACCAAGCGGCATCCATTTACCTGATGACACTTGTACATAATCTTATACCATCCATCAAATCAGTATTGAGAGTGAGAATAGTAATTTAATCCATTACTTTATAGTTCAGCATTGGCAGTTTAATCCATCCTAGCAATAAGGAAATATATTCCTAGATCAGGCAGGTTATTGTTCCTCTCAGATGTTGTCCATTGTGACTGCTCTCATTGCAAAAATATTTTCTAATAGAAGCAACCCTGCCAATAGTAAATGAGGCCCTTGGCATATGTGGTTTTCATTCATATTTCAAACTTTCCACATATCGACTTCCATTTTGTATACTCTTTTGTTGTCTCACAATGTTCTAATTGAATGTGTATTGATGAGACGTACAACTTTCACACCCTCATGAAAGAAAATTCACCAAAAGAGAGTATGAAGAACACCATTGTGAAACAAAATCTGCCCGGACAAATAACAGTATGTTTGAAGCAACCCTGCCAATGGTAAATGAGGCCCTTGGCATATGTGGTTTTCATTCATATTTCAAACTTTCCACATATCATATCTTTGACTTCCATTTTGTATACTCTTTTGTTGTCTCACAATATTCTAATTGAATGTGTATTGATGAGACGTACAACTTTCACACCCTCATGAAAGAAAATTCACCAAAAGAGAGTATGAAGAACACCTTTGTGAAACAAAATCTGCCCGGACAAATAACAGTATGTTTGCAGAATTGATGTTCAACATCCGGTCAGGTAATTATAGCTAGCTGCATCATAGGATTCTTCTTTTCAGCACGCTGAAATTCTTCCTGGAAGAGCAGCAAATACAGATCTCAGTTTTGAGCTGAATGCCTGGAGACGTCCTAAGCCATTGATAACAATAATCAGGAAATATATCCGTTGATGAGGCATATTGTTATTTTTCTCTCGCCTTCTGGTCCCTTCTTGCTAAACCCATGCCGACCATTTGAGTTTTCCAAGGAAAATATTTGTAATGTCTGTCAGTCTGGTTATAGTTTCCACTGAGGTCTTGATATTTCCAGTAAGCCTTTCATCTTCTCCTTTAATACAATGTAGGCTTCCATGATTTCATATGGAGAATGTTTGTGACCTCATTAATAGCAACTCAGCAAAAATTCATATTGTCTCAAATTCAGCATCGGTAAACTGCATTACAGCCTCTTTCAGCCTTGACAGATTCTTTCAGGAGCATAATTCCACCCTGTAAGCCAAATGCATACAGGTGTCCATTTCCTGTTGCTCAACCTGGGGCTCCCTTAACCTCTTCAAACTGTTATGCATATATATTTCAATAAAAGGAAAACACTGGCAGTTGACGAACAAAGAAAATAAACATCAAACTGGGATGGGAATCAGTAATAATTTTATCCTGTAGGGCTAAAGGATTAAATAATTACTGAACCTCTATGCCAATACAACAAAGCGGCATCCATCATTTACCTGATGACACTTGTACATAATCTTATACCATCCATCAAATCAGCATTCAGTGTGAGAATAGTAATTTAATCCATTGATTTATAGTTCAGCACTGGTAGTTTAATCCATCCTAGCAATGAGGAAATATATTCCTAGATCAGGCAGGTTATTATTCTTCTCAGATGCTGTCCATTCTGACTGCTCGCATGGCAACCATATTGAGTTTCCGTATAGAAGTAACCCTGCCAATGATAAAAGAGGCCCTTGGCATATGTGGTTTTCATTCATATTTCAAACTATCCACATATATCTTCGACTTCCATTTTGTATACTCTTTTGTTGTCTCACAATATTCACATTGAATGTGTATGGATGAGATGTACAACTTTCACACTCTCATGAAACAAAATCCACCAACAGAGTGTGAAGAACATCATTGGAAAAGGAAATTTGCCCTGACAAATAACAGTACGTTTGCAGAACTGATGTCAACACTCTTTTGTTGTCTCACAATATTCACAATGAAAGTGTATTGATGAGACGTACAAGTTTCACACCCTCATGAAACAAAATCCTGAAACAGAAAGCATGAAGAACACCCTTGTCAAACAAAATCTGCCCTGACAAATAACAGTACGTTCACAGAATTGATGTCCAGCATCCGGCCAGGTAATTAAAGCCAGCTGCATCATTGGATGATTCTGTTCAGCATGCTGAAATTCTTCCTGGAAAAGAAGCAAATGCAGGTCACAGTTTTGAGCTCAATGCCTGGAGACGTCAAAAGCCAGAGATGACAATAATCAGGAAAGATATTCCTTGATGAGGCATATTGTTATTTTTCTATCTCCTTCGGTTGCTTCTTGCTAAACCCTTGGCAACCATTTTAGTTCTCCAAGGAAACAATGTGTAATGTCTGTCAGTGTGGTTCTAGTTTCTAATGAGTTCTTCATATTTCCATTACGCCTTTCATCTTCTGCTTTGAATACAATATAGGTTTCCATAATTTTCTCACCAGCTGAATGCCTGTTGACCACCTAAGCCATTTATAACAATCATGAAATGTATTTCTTGATAAGGCATATTGTTATTTTTCTCTATCCTGGTGGAACCTTCTTGCTAAACCCATGGCAACCATTTGAGTTCTTCAAGGAAAGAATGCGTAATGTCTGTCATTGTGGTTATAGTTTCCGCTGAGGAATTGATATTTTCAGTCAGCCTTTCATCTTCCGCTTTGAATACAATATAGGCTTCCATAATTTTCCCACCAGCTAAATGCCTAGTGACGTCCTAGACCATTGACAACAATAATCAGGAACTATATTCCTTGATGAGACATGTTGTTATTTTTCTCTTTCCATCTGGTCCCTTCTTGCTAAACCCATGGCAACCATTTCATTTCTCCAAGTTAAAAATGCATGATGTCTGTCAGTCGGGTTGAAATTTCCACTGAGGTCTCGATATTTTCAGTAAGCATTTCATCTTCTACTTTGAATACAATATAGGCTTCCATAATTTTATATGGAGAATGTTTGTGGCCTCAATATTAGTAACTCAGCATAAATTCATGTTTTTACAAATCCAGCATCTGTAAAAAGCATTATGGCCTCTTTCAGCCTTGACAGATTCTTTCATGAGCATAATTCCACCCCGTAAGCCCAATGCATACAGGTGTCCATTTCCTGTTTCTAAGCCTGGGGCTCCCTTAACCCCTTCAAACTGTTATGCATAAATATTTCAATAAAACGAAAACACTGGCAGTTGACGAGAAAAGAAAATAAATACCAAACTGGGATAGGGGTCAGTAATAATTTTATCCTGCAGGGCTGAAGGATTAAATAATTACTGAACCTTTCTACAAATACAACAAAGCACTTGTACATAATCTTATACCATCTATCACATCAGCATTGAGTGTGAGAATAGTAATTTAATCCATTGATTTATAGTTCAGCATTGGCAGTTTAATCCATCCTAGCAATAAGGAAATATATTCCTAGATCAGGAAGGTTATTATTCTTCTCAGATGTTGTCCATTCTGACTGCTCTCGTGGCAACCATATTAAGTTTTCTGATAGAAGCAACCCTGCCAATCATAAAAGAGGCCCTTGGCATATGTGGTTTTCATTCATATTTCAAACTTTCCACATAACATAACTTCGACTTCCATTTTGTATACTTTTTTGTTGTTTCACAATATTCACGTTGAATGAGTATGGATGAGACATACAACTTTCACACCCTCAGGAAACAAAATCCACCAACAGAGTGTGAAGAACGCCTTTCCAAATGAAAATTTGCCCTGAAAAATAACAGTATGTTTGCAGAATTGATGTGAATACTCTTTTGTTGTCTCACAATATTCACAATAAAAGTGTATTGATGAGACGTACAACTTTCAAACCCTCATGAAACAAAATTCTCCAACAGAGAGCATGAAGAACACCCTTTTCAAACAAAATCTGCCCAGACAAATAAGAGCATGTTTACAGAATTGATGTACAACATCCGGCCATGTAATTACAGCCAGCTGCATCATTGGATAATTCTGTTCATCGTGCTGAAATTTTTCCTGGAAAAGAAGCAAATGCAGGTCGCAGTTTTGAGCTGAATTCCTGGAGACGTCAAAAGCCAGAGATGACAATAATCAGGAAAGATATTCCTTGATGAGGCATATTATTATTTTTCTATCTCCTTCTGTCCCTTCTTGCTAAACCCTTGGCAACCATTTCAGTTCTCCAAGGAAACAATGTGTAATGTCTGTCAGTGTGGTTCTAGTTTCTAATCAGTTCTTCATATTTCCATTAAGCCTTTCATCTTCTGCTTTGAATACAATATAGGTTTCCATAATTTTCTCACCAGCTGAATGCCTGTTGACCACCTAAGCCATTTATAACAATCAGGAATTGTATTTTTTAATAAGGCATATTGTTATTTTTCTCTCTCCTGGTGAACCTTCTTCCTAAACCCATGGCAACCATTTCAGTTCTCCAAGGAAAGAATGTGTAATGTCTGTCAGTGTGGTTATAGTTTCCGCTGAGGTATTGATATTTTCAGTAAGCCTTTCATCTTCCGCTTTGAATACAATATAGGCTTCCATAATTTTCCCACCAGCTAAATGCCTAGTGACATCCTAGACCATTGACAACAATAATCAGGAACTATATTCCCTGATGAGACATGTTGTTATTTTTCTCTTTCCATCTGGTCCCTTCTTGCTAAACCCATGGCAACCATTTCATTTCTCCAAGTTAAAAATGCATGATGTCTGTCAGTCGGGTTGAAATTTCCACTGAGGTCTCGATATTTTCAGTAAGCCTTTCATCTTCTACTTTGAATACAATATAGGCTTCCGTAATTTTATATGGAGAATGTTTGTGGCCTCAATATTAGTAACTCGGCTAAAATTCATGTTTTTTCAAATCCAGCATCAGTAAAATGCATTATGGCCTCTTTCAGCCTTGACAGATTCTTTCATGAGCATAATTCCACCCTGTAAGCCCAATGCATACAGGTGTCCATTTCCTGTTTCTCAGCCTGGGGCTCCTTTAACCCCTTCAAACTGTTATGCATAAGTATTTCAATAAAACGAAAACACTGGCAGTTGATGAGAAAAGAAAATAAATACCAAACTGGGATGGGGATCAGTAATAATTTTATCCTGTAGGGCTGAACGATTAAATAATTACTGAACCTTTCTACAAATACAACAAAGTGGCATCCATTTACCTGATGACACTTGTACATAATCTTATACCATCCATCAAATCAGTATTGAGAGTGAGAATAGTAATTTAATCCATTGCTTTATAGTTCAGCATTGGCAGTTTAATCCATCCCAGCAATAAGGAAATATATTCCTAGATCAGGCAGGTTATTGTTCCTCTCAGATGTTGTCCATTGTGACTGCTCTCATTGCAAAAATATTTTCTAATAGAAGCAACCCTGCCAATGGTAAATGAGGCCCTTGGCATATGTGGTTTCCATTCATATTTCAAACTTTCCACATATCATATCTTTGACTTCCATTTTGTATACTCTTTTGTTGTCTCACAATGTTCTAATTGAATGTGTATTGATGAGAAGTACAACTTTCACACCCTCATGAAAGAAAATGCACCAAAAGAGAGTATGAAGAACACCTTTGTGAAACAAAATCTGCCCGGACAAATAACAGTATGTTTGCAGAATTGATGTTCAACATCCGGTCAGGTAATTATAGCTAGCTGCATCATAGGATTCTTCTTTTCAGCACGCTGAAATTCTTCCTGGAAGAGCAGCAAATACAGATCTCAGTTTTGAGCTGAATGCCTGGAGACGTCCTAAGCCATTGATAACAATAATCAGGAAATATATCCGTTGATGAGGCATATTGTTATTTTTCTCTCGCCTTCTGGTCCCTTCTTGCTAAACCCATGCCGACCATTTGAGTTTTCCAAGGAAAATATTTGTAATGTCTGTCAGTCTGGTTATAGTTTCCACTGAGGTCTTGATATTTCCAGTAAGCCTTTCATCTTCTGCTTTAATACAATGTAGGCTTCCATGATTTTATATGGAGAATGTTTGTGACCTCATTAATAGCAACTCAGCAAAAATTCATATTGTCTCAAATTCAGCATCGGTAAACTGCATTACAGCCTCTTTCAGCCTTGACAGATTCTTTCAGGAGCATAATTCCACCCTGTAAGCCAAATGCATACAGGTGTCCATTTCCTGTTGCTCAACCTGGGGCTCCCTTAACCTCTTCAAACTGTTATGCATATATATTTCAATAAAAGGAAAACACTGGCAGTTGACGAACAAAGAAAATAAACATCAAACTGGGATGGGAATCAGTAATAATTTTATCCTGTAGGGCTAAAGGATTAAATAATTACTGAACCTCTCTGCCAATACAACAAAGCGGCATCCATCATTTACCTGATGACACTTGTACATAATCTTATACCATCCATCAAATCAGCATTCAGTGTGAGAATAGTAATTTAATCCATTGATTTATAGTTCAGCACTGGTAGTTTAATCCATCCTAGCAATGAGGAAATATATTCCTAGATCAGGCAGGTTATTATTCTTCTCAGACGCTGTCCATTCTGACTGCTCGCATGGCAACCATATTGAGTTTCCGTATAGAAGTAACCCTGCCAATGATGAAAGAGGCCCTTGGCATATGTGGTTTTCATTCATATTTCAAACTATCCACATATCATATCTTCGACTTCCATTTTGTATACTCTTTTGTTGTCTCACAATATTCACATTGAATGTGGATGGATGAGATGTACAACTTTCACACTCTCATGAAACAAAATCCACCAACAGAGTGTGAAGAACATCATTGGAAAAGGAAATTTGCCCTGACAAATAACAGTACGTTTGCAGAACTGATGTCAACACTCTTTTGTTGTCTCACAATATTCACAATGAAAGTGTATTGATGAGACGTACAAGTTTCACACCCTCATGAAACAAAATCCTGAAACAGAAAGCATGAAGAACACCCTTGTCAAACAAAATCTGCCCTGACAAATAACAGTACGTTCACAGAATTGATGTCCAGCATCCGGCCAGGTAATTAAAGCCAGCTGCATCATTGGATGATTCTGTTCAGCATGCTGAAATTCTTCCTGGAAAAGAAGCAAATGCAGGTCATAGTTTTGAGCTCAATGCCTGGAGACGTCAAAAGCCAGAGATGACAATAATCAGGAAAGATATTCCTTGATGAGGCATATTGTTATTTTTCTATCTCCTTCTGTCCCTTCTTGCTAAACCCTTGGCAACCATTTCAGTTCTCCAAGGAAACAATGTGTAATGTCTGTCAGTGTGGTTCTAGTTTCTAATCAGTTCTTCATATTTCCATTAAGCCTTTCATCTTCTGCTTTGAATACAATATAGGTTTCCATAATTTTCTCACCAGCTGAATGCCTGTTGACCACCTAAGCCATTTATAACAATCATGAAATGTATTTCTTGATAAGGCATATTGTTATTTTTCTCTCTCCTGGTGGACCCTTCTTGCTAAACCCATGGCAACCATTTGAGTTCTTCAAGGAAAGAATGCGTAATGTCTGTCATTGTGGTTATAGTTTCCGCTGAGGCATTGATATTTTCAGTAAGCCTTTCATCTTCCGCTTTGAATACAATATAGGCTTCCATAATTTTCCCACCAGCTAAATGCCTAGTGATGTCCTAGACCATTGACAACAATAATCAGGAACTATATTCCCTGATGAGACATGTTGTTATTTTTCTCTTTCCATCTGGTCCCTTCTTGCTAAACCCATGGCAACCATTTCATTTCTCCAAGTTAAAAATGCAAGATGTCTGTCAGTCGGGTTGAAATTTCCACTGAGGTCTCGATATTTTCAGTAAGCATTTCATCTTCTACTTTGAATACAATATAGGCTTCCATAATTTTATATGGAGAATGTTTGTGGCCTCAATATTAGTAACTCAGCATAAATTCATGTTTTTTCAAATCCAGCATCTGTAAAAAGCATTATGGCCTCTTTCAGCGTTGACAGATTCTTTCATGAGCATAATTCCACCCTGTAAGCCCAATGCATACAGGTGACCATTTCCTGTTTCTCAGCCTGGGGCTCCCTTAACCCCTTCAAACTGTTATGCATAAATATTTCAATAAAATGAAAACACTGGCAGTTGACGTGAAAAGAAAATAAATACCAAACTGGGATAGGGGTCAGTAATAATTTTATCCTGTAGGGCTGAAGGATTAAATAATTACTGAACCTTTCTACAAATACAACAAAGCACTTGTACATAATCTTATACCATCTATCACATCAGCATTGAGCGTGAGAATAGTAATTTAATCCATTGATTTATAGTTCAGCATTGGCAGTTTAATCCATCCTAGCAATAAGGAAACATATTCCTAGATCAGGAAGGTTATTATTCTTCTCAGATGTTGTCCATTCTGACTGCTCTCGTGGCAACCATATTAAGTTTTCTGATAGCAGCAACCCTGCCAATCATAAAAGAGGCCCTTGGCATATGTGGTTTTCATTCATATTACAAACTTTCCACATAACATATCTTCGACTTCCATTTTGTACACTTAATTGTTGTTTCACAATATTCACGTTGAATGAGTATGGATGAGACATACAACTTTCACACCCTCAGGAAACAAAATCCACCAACAGAGTGTGAAGAACACCATTGCAAATGAAAATTTCCCCTGAAAAATAACAGTATGTTTGCAGAATTGATGTGAATACTCTTTTGTTGTCTCACAATATTCACAATAAAAGTGTATTGATGAGACGTACAACTTTCAAACCCTCATGAAACAAAATCCTCCAACAGAGAGCATAAAGAACACCCTTCTCAAACAAAATCTGCCCAGACAAATAAGAGCATGTTTACAGAATTGATGTACAACATCCGGCCATGTAATTACAGCTAGCTGCATCATTGGATAATTCTGTTCATCATGCTGAAATTCTTCCTGGAAAAGAAGCAAATGCAGGTTGCAGTTTTGAGCTGAATGACTGGAGAGGTCCAAAGCCACTGATGACAATAATCAGGAAAGATATTCCTTGATGAGGCATATTGTTATATTTCTCTCTCCTTCTTTCCCTTCGTGCTAAACCCTTGGCAACCATTTCAGTCCTCCAAGGAAAGAATGTGTAATGTCTGTCGTGTGGTTATAGTTTCCAATGAGTTCTTCATATTTCCATTAAGCCTTTCATCTTCTGCTTTGAATACATTATAGGCTTCCATAATTTTCTCACCAGGTGAATGCCTGTTGACCACCTAAGCCATTTATAACAATCAGGAATTGTATTTTTTAATAAGGTATATTGTTATTTTTCTCTCTCCTGGTGAACCTTCTTCCTAAACCCATGGCAACCATTTCAGTTCTCCAAGGAAAGAATGTGTAATGTCTGTCAGTGTGGTTATAGTTTCCAATGAGGTCTTCATATTTCCATTAAGCCTTTCATCTTCCGCTTTGAAAACAATATAGGCTTCCATAATTTTTCCACCAGCTAGGTGACGTCCTAGACCATTGACAACAATAATCAGGAACTATATTCCCTGATGAGACATGTTGTTATTTTTCTCTTTCCATCTGGTCCCTTCTTGCTAAACCCATGGCAACCATTTCATTTCTCTAAGTAAAAAATTCATGATGTCTGTCAGTCGGGTTATAGTTTGCACTGAGGTCTCGATATTTCCAGTAAGCCTTTCATCTTCTACTTTGAATACAATATAGGCTTCCATAATTTTATATGGAGAATGTTTGTGGCCTCAATATTAGTAACTCGGCAAAAATTCATGTTTTTTCAAATCCAGCATCAGTAAAATGCATTATGGCCTCTTTCAGCCTTGACAGATTCTTTCATGAGCATAATTCCACCCTGTAAGCCCAATGCATACAGGTGTCCATTTCCTGTTTCTCAGCCTGGGGCTCCTTTAACCCCTTCAAACTGTTATGCATAAGTATTTCAATAAAACGAAAACACTGGCAGTTGATGAGAAAAGAAAATAAATACCAAACTGGGATGGGGATCAGTAATAATTTTATAGTGTAGGGCTGAACGATTAAATAATTACTGAACCTTTCTACAAATACAACAAAGCGGCATCCATTTACCTGATGACACTTGTACATAATCTTATACCATCCATCAAATCAGTATTGAGAGTGAGAATAGTAATTTAATCCATTGCTTTATAGTTCAGCATTGGCAGTTTAATCCATCCTAGCAATAAGGAAATATATTCCTAGATCAGGCAGGTTATTGTTCCTCCCAGATGTTGTCCATTGTGACTGCTCTCATTGCAAAAATATTTTCTAATAGAAGCAACCCTGCCAATGGTAAATGAGGCCCTTGGCATATGTGGTTTTCATTCATATTTCAAACTTTCCACATATCATATCTTTGACTTCCATTTTGTATACTCTTTTGTTGTCTCACAATGTTCTAACTGAATGTGTATTGATGAGACGTACAACTTTCACACCCTCATGAAAGAAAATTCACCAAAAGAGAGTATGAAGAACACCTTTGTGAAACAAAATCTGCCCGGACAAATAACAGTATGTTTGCAGAATTGATGTTCAACATCCGGTCAGGTAATTACAGCTAGCTGCATCATTGGATTCTTCTTTTCAGCACGCTGAAATTCTTCCTGGATGAGCAGCAAATACAGATCTCAGTTTTGAGCTGAATGCCTGGAGACGTCCTAAGCCATTGATAACAATAATCAGGAAATATATCCGTTGATGAGGCATATTGTTATTTTTCTCTCGCCTTCTGGTCCCTTCTTGCTAAACCCATGCCGACCATTTGAGTTTTCCAAGGAAAATATTTGTAATGTCTGTCAGTCTGGTTATAGTTTCCACTGAGGTCTTGATATTTCCAGTAAGCCTTTCATCTTCTGCTTTAATACAATGTAGGCTTCCATGATTTTATATGGAGAATGTTTGTGACCTCATTAATAGCAACTCAGCAAAAATTCATATTGTCTCAAATTCAGCATCGGTAAACTGCATTACAGCCTCTTTCAGCCTTGACAGATTCTTTCAGGAGCATAATTCCACCCTGTAAGCCAAATGCATACAGGTGTCCATTTCCTGTTGCTCAACCTGGGGCTCCCTTAACCCCTTCAAACTGTTATGCATATATATTTCAATAAAAGGAAAACACTGGCAGTTGACGAACAAAGAAAATAAACATCAAACTGGGATGGGAATCAGTAATAATTTTATCCTGTAGGGCTAAAGGATTAAATAATTATTGAACCTCTATGCCAATACAACAAAGCGGCATCCATCATTTACCTGATGACACTTGTACATAATCTTATACCATCCATCAAATCAGCATTCAGTGTGAGAATAGTAATTTAATCCATTGATTTATATTTCAGCACTGGTAGTTTAATCCATCCTAGCAATGAGGAAATATATTCCTAGATCAGGCAGGTTATTATTCTTCTCAGATGCTGTCCATTCTGACTGCTCGCATGGCAACCATATTGAGTTTTCATATAGAAGTAACCCTGCCAATGATAAAAGAGGCCCTTGGCATATGTGGTTTTCATTCATATTTCAAACTATCCACATATCATATCTTCGACTTCCATTTTGTATACTCTTTTGTTGTCTCACAATATCCACATTGAATTTGTATGGATGAGATGTACAACTTTCACACTCTCATGAAACAAAATCCACCAACAGAGTGTGAAGAACATTTGCCCTGACAAATAACAGTACGTTTGCAGAACTGATGTCAACACTCTTTTGTTGTCTCACAATATTCACAATGAAAGTGTATTGATGAGACGTACAAGTTTCACACCCTCATGAAACAAAATCCTGAAACAGAAAGCATGAAGAACACCCTTGTCAAACAAAATCTGCCCTGACAAATAAAAGTACGTTCACAGAATTGATGTCCAGCATCCGGCCAGGTAATTAAAGCCAGCTGCATCATTGGATGATTCTGTTCAGCATGCTGAAATTCTTCCTGGAAAAGAAGCAAATGCAGGTCACAGTTTTGAGCTCAATGCCTGGAGACGTCAAAAGCCAGAGATGACAATAATCAGGAAAGATATTCCTTGATGAGGCATATTGTTATTTTTCTATCTCCTTCTGTCCCTTCTTGCTAAACCCTTGGCAACCATTTCAGTTCTCCAAGGAAACAATGTGTAATGTCTGTCAGTGTGGTTCTAGTTTCTAATCAGTTCTTCATATTTCCATTAAGCCTTTCATCTTCTGCTTTGAATACAATATAGGTTTCCATAATTTTCTCACCAGCTGAATGCCTGTTGACCACCTAAGCCATTTATAACAATCATGAAATGTATTTCTTGATAAGGCATATTGTTATTTTTCTCTCTCCTGGTGGACCCTTCTTGCTAAACCCATGGCAACCATTTGAGTTCTTCAAGGAAAGAATGCGTAATGTCTGTCATTGTGGTTATAGTTTCCGCTGAGGCATTGATATTTTCAGTAAGCCTTTCATCTTCCGCTTTGAATACAATATAGGCTTCCATAATTTTCCCACCAGCTAAATGCCTAGTGATGTCCTAGACCATTGACAACAATAATCAGGAACTATATTCCCTGATGAGACATGTTGTTATTTTTCTCTTTCCATCTGGTCCCTTCTTGCTAAACCCATGGCAACCATTTCATTTCTCCAAGTTAAAAATGCATGATGTCTGTCAGTCGGGTTATAGTTTCCACTGAGGTCTCGATATTTCCAGTAAGCCTTTCATCTTCTACTTTGAATACAATATAGGCTTCCATAATTTTATATGGAGAATGTTTGTGGCCTCAATATTAGTAACTCGGCTAAAATTCATGTTTTTTCAAATCCAGCATCAGTAAAATGCATTATGGCCTCTTTCAGCCTTGACAGATTCTTTCATGAGCATAATTCCACCCTGTAAGCCCAATGCATACAGGTGTCCATTTCCTGTTTCTCAGCCTGGGGCTCCCTTAACCCCTTCAAACTGTTATGCATAAGTATTTCAATAAAACGAAAACACTGGCAGTTGATGAGAAAAGAAAATAAATACCAAACTGGGATGGGGATCAGTAATAATTTTATCCTGTAGGGCTGAAGGATTAAATAATTACTGAACCTTTCTACAAATACAACCAAGCGGCATCCATTTACCTGATGACACTTGTACATAATCTTATACCATCCATCAAATCAGTATTGAGAGTGAGAATAGTAATTTAATCCATTACTTTATAGTTCAGCATTGGCAGTTTAATCCATCCTAGCAATAAGGAAATATATTCCTAATTCAGGCAGGTTATTGTTCCTCTCAGATGTTGTCCATTGTGACTGCTCTCATTGCAAAAATATTTTCTAATAGAAGCAATCCTGCCAATGGTAAATGAGGCCCTTGGCATATGTGGTTTTCATTCATATTTCAAACTTTCCACATATCGACTTCCATTTTGTATACTCTTTTGTTGTCTCACAATGTTCTAATTGAATGTGTATTGATGAGACGTACAACTTTCACACCCTCATGAAAGAAAATTCACCAAAAGAGAGTATGAAGAACACCATTGTGAAACAAAATCTGCCCGGACAAATAACAGTATGTTTGCAGAATTGATGTTCAACATCCGGTCAGGTAATTATAGCTAGCTGCATCATTGGATTCTTCTTTTCAGCACGCTGAAATTCTTCCTGGAAGAGCAGCAAATACAGATCTCAGTTTTGAGCTGAATGCCTGGAGACGTCCTAAGCCATTGATAACAATAATCAGGAAATATATCCCTTGATGAGGCATAGTTATTTTTCTCTCGCCTTCTGGTCCCTTCTTGCTAAACCCATGCCGACCATTTGAGTTTTCCAAGGAAAATATTTGTAATGTCTGTCAGTCTGGTTATAGTTTCCACTGAGGTCTTGATATTTCCAGTAAGCCTTTCATCTTCTGCTTTAATACAATGTAGGCTTCCATGATTTTATATGGAGAATGTTTGTGACCTCATTAATAGCAACTCAGCAAAAATTCATATTGTCTCAAATTCAGCATCGGTAAACTGCATTACAGCCTCTTTCAGCCTTGACAGATTCTTTCAGGAGCATAATTCCACCCTGTAAGCCAAATGCATACAGGTGTCCATTTCCTGTTGCTCAACCTGAGGCTCCCTTAACCCCTTCAAACTGTTATGCATATATTTCAATAAAAGGAAAACACTGACAGTTGACGAACAAAGAAAATAAACATCAAACTGGGATGGGAATCAGTAATAATTTTATCCTGTAGGGCTAAAGGATTAAATAATTACTGAACCTCTATGTCAATACAACAAAGCGGCATCCATCATTTACCTGATGACACTTGTACATAATCTTATACCATCCATCAAATCAGCATTCAGTGTGAGAATAGTAATTTAATCCATTGATTTATAGTTCAGCACTGGTAGTTTAATCCATCCTAGCAATGAGGAAATATATTCCTAGATCAGGCAGGTTATTATTCTTCTCAGATGCTGTCCATTCTGACTGCTCGCATGGCAACCATATTGAGTTTCCGTATAGAAGTAACCCTGCCAATGATAAAAGAGGCCCTTGGCATATGTGGTTTTCATTCATATTTCAAACTATCCACATATATCTTCGACTTCCATTTTGTATACTCTTTTGTTGTCTCACAATATTCACATTGAATGTGTATGGATGAGATGTACAACTTTCACACTCTCATGAAACAAAATCCACCAACAGAGTGTGAAGAACATCATTGGAAAAGGAAATTTGCCCTGACAAATAACAGTACGTTTGCAGAACTGATGTCAACACTCTTTTGTTGTCTCACAATATTCACAATGAAAGTGTATTGATGAGACGTACAAGTTTCACACCCTCATGAAACAAAATCCTGAAACAGAAAGCATGAAGAACACCCTTGTCAAACAAAATCTGCCCTGACAAATAACAGTACGTTCACAGAATTGATGTCCAGCATCCGGCCAGGTAATTAAAGCCAGCTGCATCATTGGATGATTCTGTTCAGCATGCTGAAATTCTTCCTGGAAAAGAAGCAAATGCAGGTCACAGTTTTGAGCTGAATGCCTGGAGACGTCAAAAGCCAGAGATGACAATAATCAGGAAAGATATTCCTTGATGAGGCATATTGTTATTTTTCTATCTCCTTCGGTCGCTTCTTGCTAAACCCTTGGCAACCATTTTAGTTCTCCAAGGAAACAATGTGTAATGTCTGTCAGTGTGGTTCTAGTTTCTAATGAGTTCTTCATATTTCCATTACGCCTTTCATCTTCTGCTTTGAATACAATATAGGTTTCCATAATTTTCTCACCAGCTGAATGCCTGTTGACCACCTAAGCCATTTATAACAATCATGAAATGTATTTCTTGATAAGGCATATTGTTATTTTTCTCTATCCTGGTGGACCCTTCTTGCTAAACCCATGGCAACCATTTGAGTTCTTCAAGGAAAGAATGCGTAATGTCTGTCATTGTGGTTATAGTTTCCGCTGAGGTATTGATATTTTCAGTAAGCCTTTCATCTTCTGCTTTGAATACAATATAGGCTTCCATAATTTTCCCACCAGCTAAATGCCTAGTGACGTCCTAGACCATTGACAACAATAATCAGGAACTATATTCCTTGATGAGACATGTTGTTATTTTTCTCTTTCCATCTGGTCCCTTCTTGCTAAACCCATGGCAACCATTTCATTTCTCCAAGTTAAAAATGCATGATGTCTGTCAGTCGGGTTGAAATTTCCACTGAGGTCTCGATATTTTCAGTAAGCATTTCATCTTCTACTTTGAATACAATATAGGCTTCCATAATTTTATATGGAGAATGTTTGTGGCCTCAATATTAGTAACTCAGCATAAATTCATGTTTTTACAAATCCAGCATCTGTAAAAAGCATTATGGCCTCTTTCAGCCTTGACAGATTCTTTCATGAGCATAATTCCACCCCGTAAGCCCAATGCATACAGGTGTCCATTTCCTGTTTCTAAGCCTGGGGCTCCCTTAACCCCTTCAAACTGTTATGCATAAATATTTCAATAAAACGAAAACACTGGCAGTTGACGAGAAAAGAAAATAAATACCAAACTGGGATAGGGGTCAGTAATAATTTTATCCTGCAGGGCTGAAGGATTAAATAATTACTGAACCTTTCTACAAATACAACAAAGCACTTGTACATAATCTTATACCATCTATCACATCAGCATTGAGCGTGAGAATAGTAATTTAATCCATTGATTTATAGTTCAGCATTGGCAGTTTAATCCATCCTAGCAATAAGGAAATATATTCCTAGATCAGGAAGGTTATTATTCTTCTCAGATGTTGTCCATTCTGACTGCTCTCGTGGCAACCATATTAAGTTTTCTGATAGAAGCAACCCTGCCAATCATAAAAGAGGCCCTTGGCATATGTGGTTTTCATTCATATTTCAAACTTTCCACATAACATAACTTCGACTTCCATTTTGTATACTTTTTTGTTGTTTCACAATATTCACGTTGAATGAGTATGGATGAGACATACAACTTTCACACCCTCAGGAAACAAAATCCACCAACAGAGTGTGAAGAACGCCTTTGCAAATGAAAATTTGCCCTGAAAAATAACAGTATGTTTGCAGAATTGATGTGAATACTCTTTTGTTGTCTCACAATATTCACAATAAAAGTGTATTGATGAGACGTACAACTTTCAAACCCTCATGAAACAAAATTCCCCAACAGAGAGCATGAAGAACACCCTTTTCAAACAAAATCTGCCCAGACAAATAAGAGCATGTTTACAGAATTGATGTACAACATCCGGCCATGTAATTACAGCCAGCTGCATCATTGGATAATTCTGTTCATCATGCTGAAATTCTTCCTGGAAAAGAAGCAAATGCAGGTCGCAGTTTTGAGCTGAATGACTGGAGAGGTCCTAAACCACTGATGACAATAATCAGGAAAGATATTCCTTGATGAGGCATATTGTTATATTTCTCTCTCCTTCTTTCCCTTCGTGCTAAACCCTTGGCAACCATTTCAGTCCTCCAAGGAAAGAATGTGTAATGTCTGTCGTGTGGTTATAGTTTCCAATGAGTTCTTCATATTTCCATTAAGCCTTTCATCTTCTGCTTTGAATACATTATAGGCTTCCATAATTTTCTCACCAGGTGAATGCCTGTTGACCACCTAAGCCATTTATAACAATCAGGAATTGTATTTTTTAATAAGGCATATTGTTATTTTTCTCTCTCCTGGTGAACCTTCTTCCTAAACCCATGGCAACCATTTCAGTTCTCCAAGGAAAGAATGTGTAATGTCTGTCAGTGTGGTTATAGTTTCCAATGAGGTCTTCATATTTCCATTAAGCCTTTCATCTTCCGCTTTGAATACAATATAGGCTTCCATAATTTTTCCACCAGCTAGGTGACGTCCTAGACCATTGACAACAATAATCAGGAACTATATTCCCTGATGAGACATGTTGTTATTTTCCTCTTTCCATCTGGTCCCTTCTTGCTAAACCCATGGCAACCATTTCATTTCTCCAAGTAAAAAATGCATGATGTCTGTCAGTCGGGTTATAGTTTGCACTGAGGTCTCGATATTTCCAGTAAGCCTTTCATCTTCTACTTTGAATACAATATAGGCTTCCATAATTTTATATGGAGAATGTTTGTGGCCTCAATATTAGTAACTCGGCAAAAATTCATGTTTTTTCAAATCCAGCATCAGTAAAATGCATTATGGCCTCTTTCAGCCTTGACAGATTCTTTCATGAGCATAATTCCACCCTGTAAGCCCAATGCATACAGGTGTCCATTTCCTGTTTCTCAGCCTGGGGCTCCTTTAACCCCTTCAAACTGTTATGCATAAGTATTTCAATAAAACGAAAACACTGGCAGTTGATGAGAAAAGAAAATAAATACCAAACTGGGATGGGGATCAGTAATAATTTTATCCTGTAGGGCTGAACGATTAAATAATTACTGAACCTTTCTACAAATACAACAAAGTGGCATCCATTTACCTGATGACACTTGTACATAATCTTATACCATCCATCAAATCAGTATTGAGAGTGAGAATAGTAATTTAATCCATTGCTTTATAGTTCAGCATTGGCAGTTTAATCCATCCTAGCAATAAGGAAATATATTCCTAGATCAGGCAGGTTATTGTTCCTCCCAGATGTTGTCCATTGTGACTGCTCTCATTGCAAAAATATTTTCTAATAGAAGCAACCCTGCCAATGGTAAATGAGGCCCTTGGCATATGTGGTTTTCATTCATATTTCAAACTTTCCACATATCATATCTTTGACTTCCATTTTGTATACTCTTTTGTTGTCTCACAATGTTCTAACTGAATGTGTATTGATGAGACGTACAACTTTCACACCCTCATGAAAGAAAATTCACCAAAAGAGAGTATGAAGAACACCTTTGTGAAACAAAATCTGCCCGGACAAATAACAGTATGTTTGCAGAATTGATGTTCAACATCCGGTCAGGTAATTACAGCTAGCTGCATCATTGGATTCTTCTTTTCAGCACGCTGAAATTCTTCCTGGATGAGCAGCAAATACAGATCTCAGTTTTGAGCTGAATGCCTGGAGACGTCCTAAGCCATTGATAACAATAATCAGGAAATATATCCGTTGATGAGGCATATTGTTATTTTTCTCTCGCCTTCTGGTCCCTTCTTGCTAAACCCATGCCGACCATTTGAGTTTTCCAAGGAAAATATTTGTAATGTCTGTCAGTCTGGTTATAGTTTCCACTGAGGTCTTGATATTTCCAGTAAGCCTTTCATCTTCTGCTTTAATACAATGTAGGCTTCCATGATTTTATATGGAGAATGTTTGTGACCTCATTAATAGCAACTCAGCAAAAATTCATATTGTCTCAAATTCAGCATCGGTAAACTGCATTACAGCCTCTTTCAGCCTTGACAGATTCTTTAAGGAGCATAATTCCACCCTGTAAGCCAAATGCATACAGGTGTCCATTTCCTGTTGCTCAACCTGGGGCTCCCTTAACCCCTTCAAACTGTTATGCATATATATTTCAATAAAAGGAAAACACTGGCAGTTGACGAACAAAGAAAATAAACATCAAACTGGGATGGGAATCAGTAATAATTTTATCCTGTAGGGCTAAAGGATTAAATAATTATTGAACCTCTATGCCAATACAACAAAGCGGCATCCATCATTTACCTGATGACACTTGTACATAATCTTATACCATCCATCAAATCAGCATTCAGTGTGAGAATAGTAATTTAATCCATTGATTTATATTTCAGCACTGGTAGTTTAATCCATCCTAGCAATGAGGAAATATATTCCTAGATCAGGCAGGTTATTATTCTTCTCAGATGCTGTCCATTCTCACTGCTCGCATGGCAACCATATTGAGTTTTCATATAGAAGTAACCCTGCCAATGATAAAAGAGGCCCTTGGCATATGTGGTTTTCATTCATATTTCAAACTATCCACATATCATATCTTCGACTTCCATTTTGTATACTCTTTTGTTGTCTCACAATATCCACATTGAATTTGTATGGATGAGATGTACAACTTTCACACTCTCATGAAACAAAATCCACCAACAGAGTGTGAAGAACATCATTGGAAAAGGAAATTTGCCCTGACAAATAACAGTACGTTTGCAGAACTGATGTCAACACTCTTTTGTTGTCTCACAATATTCACAATGAAAGTGTATTGATGAGACGTACAAGTTTCACACCCTCATGAAACAAAATCCTGAAACAGAAAGCATGAAGAACACCCTTGTCAAACAAAATCTGCCCTGACAAATAAAAGTACGTTCACAGAATTGATGTCCAGCATCCGGCCAGGTAATTAAAGCCAGCTGCATCATTGGATGATTCTGTTCAGCATGCTGAAATTCTTCCTGGAAAAGAAGCAAATGCAGGTCACAGTTTTGAGCTGAATTCCTGGAGACGTCAAAAGCCAGAGATGACAATAATCAGGAAAGATATTCCTTGATGAGGCATATTATTATTTTTCTATCTCCTTCTGTCCCTTCTTGCTAAACCCTTGGCAACCATTTCAGTTCTCCAAGGAAACAATGTGTAATGTCTGTCAGTGTGGTTCTAGTTTCTAATCAGTTCTTCATATTTCCATTAAGCCTTTCATCTTCTGCTTTGAATACAATATAGGTTTCCATAATTTTCTCACCAGCTGAATGCCTGTTGACCACCTAAGCCATTTATAACAATCATGAAATGTATTTCTTGATAAGGCATATTGTTATTTTTCTCTCTCCTGGTGGAACCTTCTTGCTAAACCCATGGCAACCATTTGAGTTCTTCAAGGAAAGAATGCGTAATGTCTGTCATTGTGGTTATAGTTTCCGCTGAGGTATTGATATTTTCAGTAAGCCTTTCATCTTCCGCTTTGAATACAATATAGGCTTCCATAATTTTCCCACCAGCTAAATGCCTAGTGACATCCTAGACCATTGACAACAATAATCAGGAACTATATTCCCTGATGAGACATGTTGTTATTTTTCTCTTTCCATCTGGTCCCTTCTTGCTAAACCCATGGCAACCATTTCATTTCTCCAAGTTAAAAATGCATGATGTCTGTCAGTCGGGTTGAAATTTCCACTGAGGTCTCGATATTTTCAGTAAGCATTTCATCTTCTACTTTGAATACAATATAGGCTTCCATAATTTTATATGGAGAATGTTTGTGGCCTCAATATTTGTAACTCAGCATAAATTCATGTTTTATCAAATCCAGCATCTGTAAAAAGCATTATGGCCTCTTTCAGACTTGAAAGATTCTTTCATGAGCATAATTCCACCCCGTAAGCCCAATGCATACAGGTGTCCATTTCCTGTTTCTAAGCCTGGGGCTCCCTTAACCCCTTCAAACTGTTATGCATAAATATTTCAATAAAACGAAAACACTGGCAGTTGACGAGAAAAGAAAATAAATACCAAACTGGGATAGGGGTCAGTAATAATTTTATCCTGCAGGGCTGAAGGATTAAATAATTACTGAACCTTTCTACAAATACAACAAAGCACTTGTACATAATCTTATACCATCTATCACATCAGCATTGAGCGTGAGAATAGTAATTTAATCCATTGATTTATAGTTCAGCATTGGCAGTTTAATCCATCCTAGCAATAAGGAAATATATTCCTAGATCAGGAAGGTTATTATTCTTCTCAGATGTTGTCCATTCTGACTGCTCTCGTGGCAACCATATTAAGTTTTCTGATAGAAGCAACCCTGCCAATCATAAAAGAGGCCCTTGGCATATGTGGTTTTCATTCATATTTCAAACTTTCCACATAACATAACTTCGACTTCCATTTTGTATACTTTTTTGTTGTTTCACAATATTCACGTTGAATGAGTATGGATGAGACATACAACTTTCACACCCTCAGGAAACAAAATCCACCAACAGAGTGTGAAGAACGCCTTTGCAAATGAAAATTTGCCCTGAAAAATAACAGTATGTTTGCAGAATTGATGTGAATACTCTTTTGTTGTCTCACAATATTCACAATAAAAGTGTATTGATGAGACGTACAACTTTCAAACCCTCATGAAACAAAATTCCCCAACAGAGAGCATGAAGAACACCCTTTTCAAACAAAATCTGCCCAGACAAATAAGAGCATGTTTACAGAATTGATGTACAACATCCGGCCATGTAATTACAGCCAGCTGCATCATTGGATAATTCTGTTCATCATGCTGAAATTCTTCCTGGAAAAGAAGCAAATGCAGGTCGCAGTTTTGAGCTGAATGACTGGAGAGGTCCTAAACCACTGATGACAATAATCAGGAAAGATATTCCTTGATGAGGCATATTGTTATATTTCTCTCTCCTTCTTTCCCTTCGTGCTAAACCCTTGGCAACCATTTCAGTCCTCCAAGGAAAGAATGTGTAATGTCTGTCGTGTGGTTATAGTTTCCAATGAGTTCTTCATATTTCCATTAAGCCTTTCATCTTCTGCTTTGAATACATTATAGGCTTCCATAATTTTCTCACCAGGTGAATGCCTGTTGACCACCTAAGCCATTTATAACAATCAGGAATTGTATTTTTTAATAAGGCATATTGTTATTTTTCTCTCTCCTGGTGAACCTTCTTCCTAAACCCATGGCAACCATTTCAGTTCTCCAAGGAAAGAATGTGTAATGTCTGTCAGTGTGGTTATAGTTTCCAATGAGGTCTTCATATTTCCATTAAGCCTTTCATCTTCCGCTTTGAATACAATATAGGCTTCCATAATTTTTCCACCAGCTAGGTGACGTCCTAGACCATTGACAACAATAATCAGGAACTATATTCCCTGATGAGACATGTTGTTATTTTCCTCTTTCCATCTGGTCCCTTCTTGCTAAACCCATGGCAACCATTTCATTTCTCCAAGTAAAAAATGCATGATGTCTGTCAGTCGGGTTATAGTTTGCACTGAGGTCTCGATATTTCCAGTAAGCCTTTCATCTTCTACTTTGAATACAATATAGGCTTCCATAATTTTATATGGAGAATGTTTGTGGCCTCAATATTAGTAACTCGGCAAAAATTCATGTTTTTTCAAATCCAGCATCAGTAAAATGCATTATGGCCTCTTTCAGCCTTGACAGATTCTTTCATGAGCATAATTCCACCCTGTAAGCCCAATGCATACAGGTGTCCATTTCCTGTTTCTCAGCCTGGGGCTCCTTTAACCCCTTCAAACTGTTATGCATAAGTATTTCAATAAAACGAAAACACTGGCAGTTGATGAGAAAAGAAAATAAATACCAAACTGGGATGGGGATCAGTAATAATTTTATCCTGTAGGGCTGAACGATTAAATAATTACTGAACCTTTCTACAAATACAACAAAGTGGCATCCATTTACCTGATGACACTTGTACATAATCTTATACCATCCATCAAATCAGTATTGAGAGTGAGAATAGTAATTTAATCCATTGCTTTATAGTTCAGCATTGGCAGTTTAATCCATCCTAGCAATAAGGAAATATATTCCTAGATCAGGCAGGTTATTGTTCCTCCCAGATGTTGTCCATTGTGACTGCTCTCATTGCAAAAATATTTTCTAATAGAAGCAACCCTGCCAATGGTAAATGAGGCCCTTGGCATATGTGGTTTTCATTCATATTTCAAACTTTCCACATATCATATCTTTGACTTCCATTTTGTATACTCTTTTGTTGTCTCACAATGTTCTAACTGAATGTGTATTGATGAGACGTACAACTTTCACACCCTCATGAAAGAAAATTCACCAAAAGAGAGTATGAAGAACACCTTTGTGAAACAAAATCTGCCCGGACAAATAACAGTATGTTTGCAGAATTGATGTTCAACATCCGGTCAGGTAATTACAGCTAGCTGCATCATTGGATTCTTCTTTTCAGCACGCTGAAATTCTTCCTGGATGAGCAGCAAATACAGATCTCAGTTTTGAGCTGAATGCCTGGAGACGTCCTAAGCCATTGATAACAATAATCAGGAAATATATCCGTTGATGAGGCATATTGTTATTTTTCTCTCGCCTTCTGGTCCCTTCTTGCTAAACCCATGCCGACCATTTGAGTTTTCCAAGGAAAATATTTGTAATGTCTGTCAGTCTGGTTATAGTTTCCACTGAGGTCTTGATATTTCCAGTAAGCCTTTCATCTTCTGCTTTAATACAATGTAGGCTTCCATGATTTTATATGGAGAATGTTTGTGACCTCATTAATAGCAACTCAGCAAAAATTCATATTGTCTCAAATTCAGCATCGGTAAACTGCATTACAGCCTCTTTCAGCCTTGACAGATTCTTTAAGGAGCATAATTCCACCCTGTAAGCCAAATGCATACAGGTGTCCATTTCCTGTTGCTCAACCTGGGGCTCCCTTAACCCCTTCAAACTGTTATGCATATATATTTCAATAAAAGGAAAACACTGGCAGTTGACGAACAAAGAAAATAAACATCAAACTGGGATGGGAATCAGTAATAATTTTATCCTGTAGGGCTAAAGGATTAAATAATTATTGAACCTCTATGCCAATACAACAAAGCGGCATCCATCATTTACCTGATGACACTTGTACATAATCTTATACCATCCATCAAATCAGCATTCAGTGTGAGAATAGTAATTTAATCCATTGATTTATATTTCAGCACTGGTAGTTTAATCCATCCTAGCAATGAGGAAATATATTCCTAGATCAGGCAGGTTATTATTCTTCTCAGATGCTGTCCATTCTGACTGCTCGCATGGCAACCATATTGAGTTTTCATATAGAAGTAACCCTGCCAATGATAAAAGAGGCCCTTGGCATATGTGGTTTTCATTCATATTTCAAACTATCCACATATCATATCTTCGACTTCCATTTTGTATACTCTTTTGTTGTCTCACAATATCCACATTGAATTTGTATGGATGAGATGTACAACTTTCACACTCTCATGAAACAAAATCCACCAACAGAGTGTGAAGAACATCATTGGAAAAGGAAATTTGCCCTGACAAATAACAGTACGTTTGCAGAACTGATGTCAACACTCTTTTGTTGTCTCACAATATTCACAATGAAAGTGTATTGATGAGACGTACAAGTTTCACACCCTCATGAAACAAAATCCTGAAACAGAAAGCATGAAGAACACCCTTGTCAAACAAAATCTGCCCTGACAAATAAAAGTACGTTCACAGAATTGATGTCCAGCATCCGGCCAGGTAATTAAAGCCAGCTGCATCATTGGATGATTCTGTTCAGCATGCTGAAATTCTTCCTGGAAAAGAAGCAAATGCAGGTCACAGTTTTGAGCTGAATTCCTGGAGACGTCAAAAGCCAGAGATGACAATAATCAGGAAAGATATTCCTTGATGAGGCATATTATTATTTTTCTATCTCCTTCTGTCCCTTCTTGCTAAACCCTTGGCAACCATTTCAGTTCTCCAAGGAAACAATGTGTAATGTCTGTCAGTGTGGTTCTAGTTTCTAATCAGTTCTTCATATTTCCATTAAGCCTTTCATCTTCTGCTTTGAATACAATATAGGTTTCCATAATTTTCTCACCAGCTGAATGCCTGTTGACCACCTAAGCCATTTATAACAATCATGAAATGTATTTCTTGATAAGGCATATTGTTATTTTTCTCTCTCCTGGTGGAACCTTCTTGCTAAACCCATGGCAACCATTTGAGTTCTTCAAGGAAAGAATGCGTAATGTCTGTCATTGTGGTTATAGTTTCCGCTGAGGTATTGATATTTTCAGTAAGCCTTTCATCTTCCGCTTTGAATACAATATAGGCTTCCATAATTTTCCCACCAGCTAAATGCCTAGTGACATCCTAGACCATTGACAACAATAATCAGGAACTATATTCCCTGATGAGACATGTTGTTATTTTTCTCTTTCCATCTGGTCCCTTCTTGCTAAACCCATGGCAACCATTTCATTTCTCCAAGTTAAAAATGCATGATGTCTGTCAGTCGGGTTGAAATTTCCACTGAGGTCTCGATATTTTCAGTAAGCATTTCATCTTCTACTTTGAATACAATATAGGCTTCCATAATTTTATATGGAGAATGTTTGTGGCCTCAATATTTGTAACTCAGCATAAATTCATGTTTTATCAAATCCAGCATCTGTAAAAAGCATTATGGCCTCTTTCAGACTTGAAAGATTCTTTCATGAGCATAATTCCACCCCGTAAGCCCAATGCATACAGGTGTCCATTTCCTGTTTCTAAGCCTGGGGCTCCCTTAACCCCTTCAAACTGTTATGCATAAATATTTCAATAAAACGAAAACACTGGCAGTTGACGAGAAAAGAAAATAAATACCAAACTGGGATAGGGGTCAGTAATAATTTTATCCTGCAGGGCTGAAGGATTAAATAATTACTGAACCTTTCTACAAATACAACAAAGCACTTGTACATAATCTTATACCATCTATCACATCAGCATTGAGCGTGAGAATAGTAATTTAATCCATTGATTTATAGTTCAGCATTGGCAGTTTAATCCATCCTAGCAATAAGGAAATATATTCCTAGATCAGGAAGGTTATTATTCTTCTCAGATGTTGTCCATTCTGACTGCTCTCGTGGCAACCATATTAAGTTTTCTGATAGAAGCAACCCTGCCAATCATAAAAGAGGCCCTTGGCATATGTGGTTTTCATTCATATTTCAAACTTTCCACATAACATAACTTCGACTTCCATTTTGTATACTTTTTTGTTGTTTCACAATATTCACGTTGAATGAGTATGGATGAGACATACAACTTTCACACCCTCAGGAAACAAAATCCACCAACAGAGTGTGAAGAACGCCTTTGCAAATGAAAATTTGCCCTGAAAAATAACAGTATGTTTGCAGAATTGATGTGAATACTCTTTTGTTGTCTCACAATATTCACAATAAAAGTGTATTGATGAGACGTACAACTTTCAAACCCTCATGAAACAAAATTCCCCAACAGAGAGCATGAAGAACACCCTTTTCAAACAAAATCTGCCCAGACAAATAAGAGCATGTTTACAGAATTGATGTACAACATCCGGCCATGTAATTACAGCCAGCTGCATCATTGGATAATTCTGTTCATCATGCTGAAATTCTTCCTGGAAAAGAAGCAAATGCAGGTCGCAGTTTTGAGCTGAATGACTGGAGAGGTCCTAAACCACTGATGACAATAATCAGGAAAGATATTCCTTGATGAGGCATATTGTTATATTTCTCTCTCCTTCTTTCCCTTCGTGCTAAACCCTTGGCAACCATTTCAGTCCTCCAAGGAAAGAATGTGTAATGTCTGTCGTGTGGTTATAGTTTCCAATGAGTTCTTCATATTTCCATTAAGCCTTTCATCTTCTGCTTTGAATACATTATAGGCTTCCATAATTTTCTCACCAGGTGAATGCCTGTTGACCACCTAAGCCATTTATAACAATCAGGAATTGTATTTTTTAATAAGGCATATTGTTATTTTTCTCTCTCCTGGTGAACCTTCTTCCTAAACCCATGGCAACCATTTCAGTTCTCCAAGGAAAGAATGTGTAATGTCTGTCAGTGTGGTTATAGTTTCCAATGAGGTCTTCATATTTCCATTAAGCCTTTCATCTTCCGCTTTGAATACAATATAGGCTTCCATAATTTTTCCACCAGCTAGGTGACGTCCTAGACCATTGACAACAATAATCAGGAACTATATTCCCTGATGAGACATGTTGTTATTTTCCTCTTTCCATCTGGTCCCTTCTTGCTAAACCCATGGCAACCATTTCATTTCTCCAAGTAAAAAATGCATGATGTCTGTCAGTCGGGTTATAGTTTGCACTGAGGTCTCGATATTTCCAGTAAGCCTTTCATCTTCTACTTTGAATACAATATAGGCTTCCATAATTTTATATGGAGAATGTTTGTGGCCTCAATATTAGTAACTCGGCAAAAATTCATGTTTTTTCAAATCCAGCATCAGTAAAATGCATTATGGCCTCTTTCAGCCTTGACAGATTCTTTCATGAGCATAATTCCACCCTGTAAGCCCAATGCATACAGGTGTCCATTTCCTGTTTCTCAGCCTGGGGCTCCTTTAACCCCTTCAAACTGTTATGCATAAGTATTTCAATAAAACGAAAACACTGGCAGTTGATGAGAAAAGAAAATAAATACCAAACTGGGATGGGGATCAGTAATAATTTTATCCTGTAGGGCTGAACGATTAAATAATTACTGAACCTTTCTACAAATACAACAAAGTGGCATCCATTTACCTGATGACACTTGTACATAATCTTATACCATCCATCAAATCAGTATTGAGAGTGAGAATAGTAATTTAATCCATTGCTTTATAGTTCAGCATTGGCAGTTTAATCCATCCTAGCAATAAGGAAATATATTCCTAGATCAGGCAGGTTATTGTTCCTCCCAGATGTTGTCCATTGTGACTGCTCTCATTGCAAAAATATTTTCTAATAGAAGCAACCCTGCCAATGGTAAATGAGGCCCTTGGCATATGTGGTTTTCATTCATATTTCAAACTTTCCACATATCATATCTTTGACTTCCATTTTGTATACTCTTTTGTTGTCTCACAATGTTCTAACTGAATGTGTATTGATGAGACGTACAACTTTCACACCCTCATGAAAGAAAATTCACCAAAAGAGAGTATGAAGAACACCTTTGTGAAACAAAATCTGCCCGGACAAATAACAGTATGTTTGCAGAATTGATGTTCAACATCCGGTCAGGTAATTACAGCTAGCTGCATCATTGGATTCTTCTTTTCAGCACGCTGAAATTCTTCCTGGATGAGCAGCAAATACAGATCTCAGTTTTGAGCTGAATGCCTGGAGACGTCCTAAGCCATTGATAACAATAATCAGGAAATATATCCGTGGATGAGGCATATTGTTATTTTTCTCTCGCCTTCTGGTCCCTTCTTGCTAAACCCATGCCGACCATTTGAGTTTTCCAAGGAAAATATTTGTAATGTCTGTCAGTCTGGTTATAGTTTCCACTGAGGTCTTGATATTTCCAGTAAGCCTTTCATCTTCTGCTTTAATACAATGTAGGCTTCCATGATTTTATATGGAGAATGTTTGTGACCTCATTAATAGCAACTCAGCAAAAATTCATATTGTCTCAAATTCAGCATCGGTAAACTGCATTACAGCCTCTTTCAGCCTTGACAGATTCTTTAAGGAGCATAATTCCACCCTGTAAGCCAAATGCATACAGGTGTCCATTTCCTGTTGCTCAACCTGGGGCTCCCTTAACCCCTTCAAACTGTTATGCATATATATTTCAATAAAAGGAAAACACTGGCAGTTGACGAACAAAGAAAATAAACATCAAACTGGGATGGGAATCAGTAATAATTTTATCCTGTAGGGCTAAAGGATTAAATAATTATTGAACCTCTATGCCAATACAACAAAGCGGCATCCATCATTTACCTGATGACACTTGTACATAATCTTATACCATCCATCAAATCAGCATTCAGTGTGAGAATAGTAATTTAATCCATTGATTTATATTTCAGCACTGGTAGTTTAATCCATCCTAGCAATGAGGAAATATATTCCTAGATCAGGCAGGTTATTATTCTTCTCAGATGCTGTCCATTCTCACTGCTCGCATGGCAACCATATTGAGTTTTCATATAGAAGTAACCCTGCCAATGATAAAAGAGGCCCTTGGCATATGTGGTTTTCATTCATATTTCAAACTATCCACATATCATATCTTCGACTTCCATTTTGTATACTCTTTTGTTGTCTCACAATATCCACATTGAATTTGTATGGATGAGATGTACAACTTTCACACTCTCATGAAACAAAATCCACCAACAGAGTGTGAAGAACATCATTGGAAAAGGAAATTTGCCCTGACAAATAACAGTACGTTTGCAGAACTGATGTCAACACTCTTTTGTTGTCTCACAATATTCACAATGAAAGTGTATTGATGAGACGTACAAGTTTCACACCCTCATGAAACAAAATCCTGAAACAGAAAGCATGAAGAACACCCTTGTCAAACAAAATCTGCCCTGACAAATAAAAGTACGTTCACAGAATTGATGTCCAGCATCCGGCCAGGTAATTAAAGCCAGCTGCATCATTGGATGATTCTGTTCAGCATGCTGAAATTCTTCCTGGAAAAGAAGCAAATGCAGGTCACAGTTTTGAGCTGAATTCCTGGAGACGTCAAAAGCCAGAGATGACAATAATCAGGAAAGATATTCTTTGATGAGGCATATTATTATTTTTCTATCTCCTTCTGTCCCTTCTTGCTAAACCCTTGGCAACCATTTCAGTTCTCCAAGGAAACAATGTGTAATGTCTGTCAGTGTGGTTCTAGTTTCTAATCAGTTCTTCATATTTCCATTAAGCCTTTCATCTTCTGCTTTGAATACAATATAGGTTTCCATAATTTTCTCACCAGCTGAATGCCTGTTGACCACCTAAGCCATTTATAACAATCATGAAATGTATTTCTTGATAAGGCATATTGTTATTTTTCTCTCTCCTGGTGGAACCTTCTTGCTAAACCCATGGCAACCATTTGAGTTCTTCAAGGAAAGAATGCGTAATGTCTGTCATTGTGGTTATAGTTTCCGCTGAGGTATTGATATTTTCAGTAAGCCTTTCATCTTCCGCTTTGAATACAATATAGGCTTCCATAATTTTCCCACCAGCTAAATGCCTAGTGACATCCTAGACCATTGACAACAATAATCAGGAACTATATTCCCTGATGAGACATGTTGTTATTTTTCTCTTTCCATCTGGTCCCTTCTTGCTAAACCCATGGCAACCATTTCATTTCTCCAAGTTAAAAATGCATGATGTCTGTCAGTCGGGTTGAAATTTCCACTGAGGTCTCGATATTTTCAGTAAGCATTTCATCTTCTACTTTGAATACAATATAGGCTTCCATAATTTTATATGGAGAATGTTTGTGGCCTCAATATTTGTAACTCAGCATAAATTCATGTTTTATCAAATCCAGCATCTGTAAAAAGCATTATGGCCTCTTTCAGACTTGAAAGATTCTTTCATGAGCATAATTCCACCCTGTAAGCCCAATGCATACAGGTGTCCATTTCCTGTTTCTAAGCCTGGGGCTCCCTTAACCCCTTCAAACTGTTATGCATAAATATTTCAATAAAACGAAAACACTGGCAGTTGACGAGAAAAGAAAATAAATACCAAACTGGGATAGGGGTCAGTAATAATTTTATCCTGTAGGGCTGAAGGATTAAATAATTACTGAACCTTTCTACAAATACAACAAAGCACTTGTACATAATCTTATACCATCTATCACATCAGCATTGAGCGTGAGAATAGTAATTTAATCCATTGATTTATAGTTCAGCATTGGCAGTTTAATCCATCCTAGCAATAAGGAAATATATTCCTAGATCAGGAAGGTTATTATTCTTCTCAGATGTTGTCCATTCTGACTGCTCTCGTGGCAACCATATTAAGTTTTCTGATAGAAGCAACCCTGCCAATTATAAAAGAGGCCCTTGGCATATGTGGTTTTCATTCATATTTCAAACTTTCCACATAACATATCTTCGACTTCCATTTTGTATACTTTTCTGTTGTTTCACAATATTCATGTTGAATGAGTATGGATGAGACATACAACTTTCACACCCTCAGGAAACAAAATCCACCAATAGAGTGTGAAGAACACCATTGCAAATGAAAATTTGCTCTGAAAAATAACAGTATGTTTGCAGAATTGATGTCAATACTCTTTTGTTGTCTCACAATATTCACAATAAAAGTGCATTGATGAGACGTACAACTTTCAAACCCTCATGAAACAAAATCCTCCAAAAGAGAGCATGAAGAACACCCTTCTCAAACAAAATCTGCCCAGACAAATAAGAGCATGTTTACAGAATTGATGTACAACATCCGGCCATGTAATTACAGCCAGCTGCATCATTGGATAATTCTGTTCATCATGCTGAAATTCTTCCTGGAAAAGAAGCAAATGCAGGTCGCAGTTTTGAGCTGAATGACTGGAGAGGTCCAAAGCCACTGATGACAATAATCAGGAAAGATATTCCTTGATGAGGCATATTGTTATATTTCTCTCTCCTTCTTTCCCTTCGTGCTAAACCCTTGGCAACCATTTCAGTCCTCCAAGGAAAGAATGTGTAATGTCTGTCGTGTGGTTATAGTTTCCAATGAGTTCTTCATATTTCCATTAAGCCTTTCATCTTCTGCTTTGAATACATTATAGGCTTCCATAATTTTCTCACCAGGTGAATGCCTGTTGACCACCTAAGCCATTTATAACAATCAGGAATTGTATTTTTTAATAAGGCATATTGTTATTTTTCTCTCTCCTGGTGAACCTTCTTCCTAAACCCATGGCAACCATTTCAGTTCTCCAAGGAAAGAATGTGTAATGTCTGTCAGTGTGTTTATAGTTTCCACAGAGGTCTTGATATTTCCAGTAAGCCTTTCATCTTCTGCTTTGAATACAATATAGGCTTCCATAATTTTCCCACCAGCTAAATTCCTGGTGGCCACCTAAGCCATTTTTAACAATCAGGAAATATATTCCTTGATGAGGCATATTGTTATTTTTCTCTCTCCTGGTGGAACCTTCTTGCTAAATCCATGTCAACCATTTGAGTTCTCCAAGGAAAATATTTGTAATGTCTGTCAGTCTGGTTATAATTTCCAATGAGTTCTTCATATTTCCATTAAGCCTTTCATCTTCTGCTTTGAATACAATATAGGTTTCCATAATTTTCTGACCAGCTGAATGCCTGTTGACCACCTAAGCCATTTCTAACAATCATGAAATGTATTTCTTGATAAGGCATATTGTTATTTTTCTCTCTCCTGGTGGACCCTTCTTGCTAAATCCATGGCAACCATTTGAGTTCTCCAAGGAAAATATTTGTAATGTCTGTCAGTCTGGTTATAATTTCCACTGAGGTCTTGATATTTCCAGTAAGCCTTTCATCTTCTGCTTTGAATACAATATAGGCTTCCATAAATTTCCTACCAGCTAAATGCCTGGTGGCCACCTAAGCCATTTTTAACAATCAGGAAACATATTCCTTGATGATGCATATTGTTATTTTTCTCGCCCCTGGTGTACCCTTCTTGCTAAGCCCATGACACCCATTTGAGTTCTTCAAGTAAAGAATGCATAATGTCTGTCAGTGTGGTTATAGTTTCCACTGAGGTCTTGATATTTCCAGTAAGCCCAGGCAAGCCTTTCATCTTCTGAATTGAAAACAAGCGAGGCTTCCATAATTTCCTCACTAGCTGAACGCCTGCTGACGTCCTAAGCCATTTATAAAAATTAATCAGGAAATATATTCCTTGATGAAGCATATTATTTTTCTCTCTCCATCTGGTCCCTTCTTGCTAAACCAATGGCAACCATTTCAGTTCTCCAAGTTAAAAATGCGTAATGTCTGTCAGTGTGGTTCTAGTTTCCAATGAGTTCTTCATATTTCCATTAAGCCTTTCATCTTCTGCTTTGAATACAATATAGGTTTCCATAATTTTCTCACCAGCTGAATGCCTGTTGACCACCTAAGCCATTTATAACAATCATGAAATGTATTTCTTGATAAGGCATATTGTTATTTTTCTCTCTCCTGGTGGAACCTTCTTGCTAAACCCATGGCAACCATTTGAGTTCTTCAAGGAAAGAATGCGTAATGTCTGTCATTGTGGTTATAGTTTCCGCTAAAATATTGATATTTTCGGTAAGCGTTTCATCTTCCACTTTGAATACAATATAGGCTTCCATAATTTTTTCACCAGCTAAATGCCTGGTGACGTCCTAGACCATTCACAACAATAATCAGGAACTATATTCCCTGATGAGACATGTTGTTATTTTTCTCTTTCCATCTGGTCCCTTCTTGCTAAACCCATGGCAACCATTTCATTCCTCCAAGTTAAAAATGCATGATGTCTGTCAGTCGGGTTAAAATTTCCACTGAGGTCTCGATATTTCCAGTAAGCCTTTCATCTTCTACTTTGAATACAATATAGGCTTCCATAATTGTATATGGAGAATGTTTGTGGCCTCAATATTAGCAACTCAGCATAAATTCATGTTTTTTTCAAATCCAGCATCTGTAAAAAGCATTATGGCCTCTTTCAGCCTTGACAGATTCTTTCATGAGCATAATTCCACCCTGTAAGCCCAATGCATACGGGTGTCCATTTCCTGTTTCTCAGCCTGGGGCTCCTTTATCCCCTTCAAACTGTTATGCATAAGTATTTCAATAAAACGAAAACACTGACAGTTGACGAGAAAAGAAAATAAATACCAAACTGGGATGGGGATCAGTAATAATTTTATCCTGTAGGGCTGAAGGATTAAAGAATTACTGAACCTTTCTACAAATACAACAAAGCGGCATCCATTTACCTGATGACACTTGTACATAATCTTATACCATCCATCAAATCAGCATTCAGTATGAGAATAGTAATTTAATCCATTGATTTATACTTCAGCACTGGTAGTTTAATCCATCCTAGCAATGAGGAAATATATTCCTAGATCAGGCAGGTTATTATTCTTCTCAGATGCTGTCCATTCTGACTGCTCCCATGGCAACCATATTGAGTTTTCTTATAGAAGTAACCCTGCCAATGATAAAAGAGGCCCTTGGCATATGTGGTTTTCATTCATATTTCAAACTATCCACATATCATATCTTAGACTTCCATTTTGTATACTCTTTTGTTGTCTCACAATATTCACATTGAATGTGTATGGATGAGACGTAAAACTTTCACACTCTCATGAAACAAAATCCACCAACAGAGTGTGAAGAACAGCATTGCAAAAGGAAATTTGCCCTGACAAATAACAGTACATTTGCAGAACTGATGTCAACACTCTTTTGTTGTCTCACAATATTCACAACGAAAGTGTATTGATGAGACGTACAACTTTCACACCCTCATGAAACAAAATCCTCCAACAGAGAGCATGAAGAACACCCTTGTCAAACAAAATCTGCCCTGACAAATAACAGTACGTTTACAGAATTGATGTCCAGCATCCGGCCAGGTTATTATAGCCAGCTGCATCATTGGATGATTCAGTTCAGCATCCTGAAATTCTTCCTGGAAAAGAAGCAAATTGCAGGTCACAGTTTTCAGCTGAATGCCTGGAGACATCAAAAGCCAAAGATGACAATAATCAGGAAAGATATTCCTTGATGAGGCATATTGTTATTTTTCTCTCTCCATCTGTCCCTTCTTGCTAAACCCTTGGCAACCATTTCAGTTCTCCAAGGAAACAATGTGTAATGTCTGTCAGTGTGGTTCTAGTTTCCAATGAGTTCTTCATATTTCCATTAAGCCTTTCATCTTCTGCTTTGAATACAATATATGTTTCCATAATTTTCTCACCAGCTGAATGCCTGTTGACCACCTAAGCCATTTATAACAATCATGAAATGTATTTCTTGATAAGGCATATTGTTATTTTTCTCTCTCCTGGTGGACCCTTCTTGCTAAATCCATGGCAACCATTTGAGTTCTCCAAGGAAAATATTTGTAATGTCTGTCAGTCTGGTTATAATTTCCACAGAGGTCTTGATATTTCCAGTAAGCCTTTCATCTTCTGCTTTGAATACAATATAGGCTTCCATAATTTTCCCACCAGCTAAATGCCTGGTGGCCACCTAAGCCATTTTTAACAATCAGGAAATATATTCCTTGATGAGGCATATTGTTATTTTTCTCTCTCCTGGTGGAACCTTCTTGCTAAATCCATGGCAACCATCTGAGTTCTCCAAGGAAAATATTTGTAATGTCTGTCAGTCTGGTTATAATTTCCAATGAGTTCTTCATATTTCCATTAAGCCTTTCATCTTCTGCTTTGAATACAATATAGGTTTCCATAATTTTCTGACCAGCTGAATGCCTGTTGACCACCTAAGCCATTTCTAACAATCATGAAATGTATTTCTTGATAAGGCATATTGTTATTTTTCTCCCTCCTGGTGGACCCTTCTTGCTAAATCCATGGCAACCATTTGAGTTCTCCAAGGAAAATATTTGTAATGTCTGTCAGTCTGGTTATAATTTTCACTGAGGTCTTGATATTTCCAGTAAGCCTTTCATCTTCTGCTTTGAATACAATATAGGCTTCCATAATTTTCCCACCAGCTAAATGCCTGGTGGCCACCTAAGCCATTTTTAACAGTCAGGAATTATATTCCTTGATGAGGCATATTGTTATTTTTCTCGCCCCTGGTGGACCCTTCTTGCTAAGCCCATGACAACCATTTGAGTTCTTCAAGTAAAGAATGCGTAATGTCTGTCAGTGTGGTTATAGTTTCCACTGAGGTCTTGATATTTCCAGTAAGCCCAGGCAAGCCTTTCATCTTCTGCATTGAAAACAAGCGAGGCTTCCATAATTTCCTCACTACCTGAACGCCTGCTGACGTCCTAAGCCATTCATAAAAATTAATCAGGAAATATATTCCTTGATGAAGCATATTATTTTTCTCTCTCCATCTGGTCCCTTCTTGCTAAACCAATGGCAACCATTTCAGTTCTCCAAGTTAAAAATGCGTAATGTCTGTCAGTTGGGTTATAGTTTCCACTGAGATCTTGATATTTCCATAAAGCCATTCATCTTCTGCTTTGAATACAATAGAGGCTTCCATAATTTTCTCACCAGCTGAATGCCTGTTGACCACCTAAGCCATTTATAACAATCAGGAATTGTATTTTTTAATAAGGCATATTGTTATTTTTCTCTCTCCTGGTGAACCTTCTTCCTAAACCCATGGCAACCATTTGAGTTCTTCAAGGAAAGAATGCGTAGTGTCTGTCATTGTGGTTATAGTTTCCGCTGAGGTATTGATATTTTCGGTAAGCCTTTCATCTTCCGCTTTGAATACAATATAGGCTTCCATAATTTTTCCACCAGCTAAATGCCTGGTGATGTCCTAGACCATTGACAACAATAATCAGGAACTATATTCCCTGATGAGACATGTTGTTATTTTTCTCTTTCCATCTGGTCCCTGCTTGCTAAACCCATGGCAACAATTTCATTTCTCCAAGTTAAAAATGTATGATGTCTGTCAGTCAGGTTAAAATTTCCACTGAGGTCTCGATATTTCCAGTAAGCCTTTCATCTTCTACTTTGAATACAATATAGGCTTCCATAATTTTATATGGAGAATGTTTGTGGCCTCAATATTAGCAACTCAGCATAAATTCATGTTCTTTCAAATCCAGCATCTGTAAAAAGCATTATGGCCTCTTTCAGCCTTGACAGATTCTTTCATGAGCATAATTCCACCCTGTAAGCCCAGTGCATACAGGTGTCCATTTACTGTTTCTCAGCCTGGGGCTCCCTTAACCCCTTCAAACTGTTATGCATAAATATTTCAATAAAACGAAAACACTGGCAGTTGACGAGAAAAGAAAATAAATACCAAACAGGGATGGGGATCAGAAATAATTTTATCCTGTAGGGCTGAAGGATTAAATAATTACCGGAACTTTCTACAAATACAACAAAGCGGCATCCATTTACCAGATGACACTTGTACATAATCTTATACCATCCATCAAATCTGTATTGAGAGTGAGAATAGTAATTTAATGCATTGATTTATAGTTCAGCATTGGCAGTTTAATCCATCCTAGCAATAAGGAAATATATTCCTAGATCAGGCAGGTTATTGTTCCTCTCAGATGTTGTCTATTGTGACTGCTCTCATTGCAAAAATATTAAGTTTTTTTCTAATAGAAGCAAGCCTGCCAATGGTAAATGAGGCCCTTGGCATACGTGGTTTTCATTCATATTTCAATCTTTCCACATATCATATCTTTGACTTCCATTTTGTATACTCTTTTGTTGTCTCACAATGTGCTAATTGAATGTGTATTGATGAGACGTACAACTTTCACACCATCATGAAAGAAAATTCACCAACAGAGAGTATGAAGAACACCTTTGTGAAACAAAATCTGCCCGGACAAATAACAGTATGTTTGCAGAATTGATGTCCAACATCCGGTCAGGTAATTATAGCCAGTTGCATCATTGGATGAATCTTTTCAGCATGCTGAAATTCTTCCTGGAAGAGCAGCAAATACAGATCTCAGTTTTGAGCTGAATGCCTGGAGATGTCCTAAGCCATTGATAACAATAATCAGGAAATATATCCCTTCATGAGGCATATTGTTATTTTTCTCTCGCCTTCTGGTCCCTTCTTGCTAAATCCATGGCAACCATTTGAGTTCTCCAAGGACAATATTTGTAATGTCTGTCAGTCTGGTTATAGATTCCACTGAGGTCTTGATATTTCCAGTATGCCTTTCATCTTCTGCTTTGAATACAATATAGGCTTCCATAATTTTCCCACCAGGTAAATGCCCGGTGGCCACCTAAGCCATTTTTAACAATCAGGAAATATATTCCTTGATGAGGCATATTGTTATTTTTCTCTCTCCTGGTGGAACCTTCTTGCTAAATCCATGGCAACTCCAAGGAAAATATTTGTAATCTCTGTCAGTCTGGTTATAATTTCCAATGAGTTCTTCATATTTCCATTAAGCCTTTCATCTTCTGCTTTGAATACAATATAGGTTTCCATAATATTCTCACCAGCTGAATGCCTGTTGACCACCTAAGCCATTTATAACAATCATGAAATGTATTTCTTGATAAGGCATATTGTTATTTTTCTCTCTCCTGGTGGACCCTCCTTGCTAAATCCATGGCAACCATTTGAGTTCTCCAAGCAAAATATTTGTAATGTCTGTCAGTCTGGTTATAATTTCCACTGAGGTCTTGATATTTCCAGTAAGCCTTTCATCTTCTGCTTTGAATACAATGTAGGCTTCCATAATTTTCCCACCAGCTAAATGCCTGGTGGCCACCTAAGCCATTTTTAACAATCAGGAAATATATTCTTTGATGAGGCATATTGTTATTTTTCTCACCCCTGGTGGACCCTTCTTGCTGAGCCCATGACAACCATTTGAGTTCTTCTAGTAAAGAATGCGTAATGTCTGTCAGTGTGGTTATAGTTTCCACTGAGGTCTTGATATTTCCAGTAAGTCCAGGCAAGCCTTTCATCTTCTGCATTGAAAACAAGCGAGGCTTCCATAATTTCCTCACTAGCTGAACGCCTGCTGACGTCCTAAGCCATTTATAAAAATTAATCAGGAAATATATTCCTTGATGAAGCATATTATTTTTCTCTCTCCATCTGGTCCCTTCTTGCTAAACCAATGGCAACCATTTCAGTTCTCCAAGTTAAAAATGCGTAATGTCTGTCAGTTGGGTTATAGTTTCCACTGAGATCTTGATATTTCCATAAAGCCGTTCATCTTCTGCTTTGAATACAATAGAGGCTTCCATAATTTTCTCACCAGCTGAATGCCTGTTGACCACCTAAGCCATTTATAACAATCAGGAATTGTATTTTTTAATAAGGCATATTGTTATTTTTCTCTCTCCTGGTGAACCTTCTTCCTAAACCCATGGCAACCATTTGAGTTCTTCAAGGAAAGAATGCGTAGTGTCTATCATTGTGGTTATAGTTTCCGCTGAGGTATTGATATTTTCGGTAAGCCTTTCATCTTCCGCTTTGAATACAATATAGGCTTCCATAATTTTTCCACCAGCTAAATGCCTGGTGATGTCCTAGACCATTGACAACAATAATCAGGAACTATATTCCCTGATGAGACATGTTGTTATTTTTCTCTTTCCATCTGGTCCCTGCTTGCTAAACCCATGGCAACAATTTCATTTCTCCAAGTTAAAAATGTATGATGTCTGTCAGTCAGGTTAAAATTTCCACTGAGGTCTCGATATTTCCAGTAAGCCTTTCATCTTCTACTTTGAATACAATATAGGCTTCCATAATTTTATATGGATAATGTTTGTGGCCTCAATATTAGCAACTCAGCATAAATTCATGTTCTTTCAAATCCAGCATCTGTAAAAAGCATTATGGCCTTTTTCAGCCTTGATAGATTCTTTCATGAGCATAATTCCACCCTGTAAGCCCAGTGCATACAGGTGTCCATTTACTGTTTCTCAGCCTGGGGCTCCCTTAACCCCTTCAAACTGTTGTGCATAAATATTTCAATAAAACGAAAACACTGGCAGTTGACGAGAAAAGTAAATAAATACCAAACTGGGATGGGGATCAGAAATAATTTTATCCTGTAGGGCTGAAGGATTAAATAATTACTGAACGTTTCTACAAATACAACAAAGCGGCATCCATTTACCAGATGACACTTGTACATAATCTTATACCATCCATCAAATCTGTATTGAGAGTGAGAATAGTAATTTAATGCATTGATTTATAGTTCAGCATTGGCAGTTTAATCCATCCTAGCAATAAGGAAATATATTCCTAGATCAGGCAGGTTATTGTTCCTCTCAGATGTTGTCTATTGTGACTGCTCTCATTGCAAAAATATTAAGTTTTTTTCTGATAGAAGCAAGCCTGCCAATGGTAAATGAGGCCCTTGGCATACGTGGTTTTCATTCATATTTCAATCTTTCCACATATCATATCTTTGACTTCCATTTTGTATACTCTTTTGTTGTCTCACAATGTGCTAATTGAATGTGTATTGATGAGACGTACAACTTTCACACCTTCATGAAAGAAAATTCACCAACAGAGAGTATGAAGAACACTTTGTGAAACAAAATCTGCCTGGACAAATAACAGTGTGTTTGCAGAATTGATGTCCAACATCCGGTCAGGTAATTATAGCCAGTTGCATCATTGGATGAATCTTTTCAGCATGCTGAAATTCTTCCTGGAAGAGCAGCAAATACAGATCTCAGTTTTGAGCTGAATGCCTGGAGACGTCCTAAGCCATTGATAACAATAATCAGGAAATATATCCCTTGATGAGGCATATTGTTATTTTTCACTCGCCTTCTGGTCTTCTTGCTAAATCCATGGCAACCATTTAAGTTCTCCAAGGAAAGTATTTGTAATGTCTGTCAGTCTGGTTATAGATTCCACTGAGGTCTTGATATTTCCAGTAAGCCTTTCATCTTCTGCTTTGGATACAAATATAGGCTTCCATAATTTTCCCACCAGCTAAATGCCTGGTGGCCACCTAAGCCATTTTTAACAATCAGGAAATATATTCCTTGATGAGGCATATTGTTATTTTTCTCTCTCCTGGTGGAACCTTCCAGCTAAATCCATGGCAACCATTTCAGTTCTCCAAGGAAAATATTTGTAATGTCTGTCAGTCTGGTTATAATTTCCAATGAGTTCTTCATATTTCCATTAAGCCTTTCATCTTTTGCTTTGAATACAATATAGGTTTCCATAATTTTCTCAACAGCTGAATGCCTGTTGACCACCTAAGCCATTTATAACAATCATGAAATGTATTTCTTGATAAGGCATATTGTTACTTTTCTCTCTCCGGTGGAACCTTCTTGCTAAATCCATGGCAACCATTTGAGTTCTCCAAGGAAAATATTTGTAATGTCTGTCAGTCTGGTTATAATTTCCAATGAGTTCTTCATATTTCCAGTAAGCCTTTCATCTTCTGCTTTGAATACAATATAGGCTTCCATAGTTTTCCCACCAGCTAAATGCCTGGTGGCCACCTAAGCCATTTTTAACAATCAGGAAATATATTCCTTGATGAGGCATATTGTTATTTTTCTCACCCCTGGTGGACTCTTCTTGCTAAGCCCATGACAACCATTTGAGTTCTTCAAGGAAAGAATGCGTAATGTCTGTCAGTGTGGTTATAGTTTCCACTGAGATCTTGATATTTCCAGTAAGCCCAGGCAAGCCTTTCATCTTCTGCATTGAAAACAAGCGAGGCTTCCATAATTTCCTCACTAGCTGAATGCCTGCTGACGTCCTAAGCCATTTATAAAAATTAATCAGGAAATATATTCCTTGATGAAGCATATTATTTTTCTCTCTCCATCTGGTCCCTTCTTGCTAAACCAATGGCAACCGTTTCAGTTATCCAGGTAAAAAATGCATAATGTCTGTCAGTCGGGTTATAGTTTCCACTGAGATCTTGATATTTCCATGAAGCCTTTCATCTTCTGCTATGAATACAATATAGGCTTCCATAATTTTCTCACCAGCTGAATGCCTGTTGACCACCTAAGCCATTTATAACAATCAGGAATTGTATTTTTTAATAAGGCATATTGTTATTTTTCTCTCTCCTGGTGAACCTTCTTCCTAAACCCATGGCAACCATTTCAGTTCTCCAAGGAAAGAATGTGTAGTGTCTGTCATTGTGGTTATAGTTTCCGCTGAGGTATTGATATTTTCGGTAAGCCTTTCATCTTCCGCTTTGAATACAATATAGGCTTCCATAATTTTTCCACCAGCTAAATGCCTGGTGACGTCCTAGACCATTGACAATAATAATCAGGAACTATATTCCCTGATGAGACATGTTGTTATTTTTCTCTTTCCATCTGGTCCCTTCTTGCTAAACCCATGGCAACCATTTCATTTCTCCAAGTTCAAAATGCATGATGTCTGTCAGTCGGGTTATAATTTCCACTGAGGTCTCGATATTTCCAGTAAGCCTTTCATCTTCTACTTTGAATACAATATAGGCTTCCATAATTTTACATGGAGAATGTTTGTGGCCTCAATATTAGTAACTCGGCAAAAATTCATGTTTTTTTCAAATCCAGCATCAGTAAAATGCATTATGGCCTCTTTCAGCCTTGACAGATTCTTTCATGAGCATAATTCCACCCGGTAAGCCCAATGCATACAGGTGTCCATTTCCTGTTTCTCAGCCTGGGGCTCCTTTAACCCCTTCAATCTGTTATGCATAAATATTTCAATAAAACGAAAACACTGGCAGTTGACGAGAAAAGAAAATAAATACCAAACTGGGATGGGGATCAGTAATAATTTTATCCTGTAGGGCTGACAGATTAAATAATTACTGAACCTTTCTACAAATACAACAAAGTGGCATCCATTTACCTGATGACACTTGTACATAATCTTATACCATCCATCAAATCAGTATTGAGAGTGAGAATAGTAATTTAATCCATTGATTTATAGTTCAGCATTGGCAGTTTAATCCATCCTAGCAATAAGGAAATATATTCTTAGATCAGGCAGGTTATTGTTCATCTCAGATGTTGTCTATTGTGACTGCTCTCATTGCAAAAATATTAAGTTTTTTTCTGATAGAAGCAAGCCTGCCAATGGTAAATGAGGCCCTTGGCATACGTGGTTTTCATTCATATTTCAATCTTTCCACATATCATATCTTTGACTTCCATTTTGTATACTCTTTTGTTGTCTCACAATGTGCTAATTGAATGTGTATTGATGAGACGTACAACTTTCACACCTTCATGAAAGAAAATTCACCAACAGAGAGTATGAAGAACACTTTGTGAAACAAAATCTGCCTGGACAAATAACAGTGTGTTTGCAGAATTGATGTCCAACATCCGGTCAGGTAATTATAGCCAGTTGCATCATTGGATGAATCTTTTCAGCATGCTGAAATTCTTCCTGGAAGAGCAGCAAATACAGATCTCAGTTTTGAGCTGAATGCCTGGAGACGTCCTAAGCCATTGATAACAATAATCAGGAAATATATCCCTTGATGAGGCATATTGTTATTTTTCACTCGCCTTCTGGTCTTCTTGCTAAATCCATGGCAACCATTTAAGTTCTCCAAGGAAAGTATTTGTAATGTCTGTCAGTCTGGTTATAGATTCCACTGAGGTCTTGATATTTCCAGTAAGCCTTTCATCTTCTGCTTTGGATACAAATATAGGCTTCCATAATTTTCCCACCAGCTAAATGCCTGGTGGCCACCTAAGCCATTTTTAACAATCAGGAAATATATTCCTTGATGAGGCATATTGTTATTTTTCTCTCTCCTGGTGGAACCTTCCAGCTAAATCCATGGCAACCATTTCAGTTCTCCAAGGAAAATATTTGTAATGTCTGTCAGTCTGGTTATAATTTCCAATGAGTTCTTCATATTTCCATTAAGCCTTTCATCTTTTGCTTTGAATACAATATAGGTTTCCATAATTTTCTCAACAGCTGAATGCCTGTTGACCACCTAAGCCATTTATAACAATCATGAAATGTATTTCTTGATAAGGCATATTGTTACTTTTCTCTCTCCGGTGGAACCTTCTTGCTAAATCCATGGCAACCATTTGAGTTCTCCAAGGAAAATATTTGTAATGTCTGTCAGTCTGGTTATAATTTCCAATGAGTTCTTCATATTTCCAGTAAGCCTTTCATCTTCTGCTTTGAATACAATATAGGCTTCCATAGTTTTCCCACCAGCTAAATGCCTGGTGGCCACCTAAGCCATTTTTAACAATCAGGAAATATATTCCTTGATGAGGCATATTGTTATTTTTCTCACCCCTGGTGGACTCTTCTTGCTAAGCCCATGACAACCATTTGAGTTCTTCAAGGAAAGAATGCGTAATGTCTGTCAGTGTGGTTATAGTTTCCACTGAGATCTTGATATTTCCAGTAAGCCCAGGCAAGCCTTTCATCTTCTGCATTGAAAACAAGCGAGGCTTCCATAATTTCCTCACTAGCTGAATGCCTGCTGACGTCCTAAGCCATTTATAAAAATTAATCAGGAAATATATTCCTTGATGAAGCATATTATTTTTCTCTCTCCATCTGGTCCCTTCTTGCTAAACCAATGGCAACCGTTTCAGTTATCCAGGTAAAAAATGCATAATGTCTGTCAGTCGGGTTATAGTTTCCACTGAGATCTTGATATTTCCATGAAGCCTTTCATCTTCTGCTATGAATACAATATAGGCTTCCATAATTTTCTCACCAGCTGAATGCCTGTTGACCACCTAAGCCATTTATAACAATCAGGAATTGTATTTTTTAATAAGGCATATTGTTATTTTTCTCTCTCCTGGTGAACCTTCTTCCTAAACCCATGGCAACCATTTCAGTTCTCCAAGGAAAGAATGTGTAGTGTCTGTCATTGTGGTTATAGTTTCCGCTGAGGTATTGATATTTTCGGTAAGCCTTTCATCTTCCGCTTTGAATACAATATAGGCTTCCATAATTTTTCCACCAGCTAAATGCCTGGTGACGTCCTAGACCATTGACAATAATAATCAGGAACTATATTCCCTGATGAGACATGTTGTTATTTTTCTCTTTCCATCTGGTCCCTTCTTGCTAAACCCATGGCAACCATTTCATTTCTCCAAGTTCAAAATGCATGATGTCTGTCAGTCGGGTTATAATTTCCACTGAGGTCTCGATATTTCCAGTAAGCCTTTCATCTTCTACTTTGAATACAATATAGGCTTCCATAATTTTACATGGAGAATGTTTGTGGCCTCAATATTAGTAACTCGGCAAAAATTCATGTTTTTTTCAAATCCAGCATCAGTAAAATGCATTATGGCCTCTTTCAGCCTTGACAGATTCTTTTATGAGCATAATTCCACCCGGTAAGCCCAATGCATACAGGTGTCCATTTCCTGTTTCTCAGCCTGGGGCTCCTTTAACCCCTTCAATCTGTTATGCATAAATATTTCAATAAAACGAAAACACTGGCAGTTGACGAGAAAAGAAAATAAATACCAAACTGGGATGGGGATCAGTAATAATTTTATCCTGTAGGGCTGACAGATTAAATAATTACTGAACCTTTCTACAAATACAACAAAGTGGCATCCATTTACCTGATGACACTTGTACATAATCTTATACCATCCATCAAATCAGTATTGAGAGTGAGAATAGTAATTTAATCCATTGATTTATAGTTCAGCATTGGCAGTTTAATCCATCCTAGCAATAAGGAAATATATTCTTAGATCAGGCAGGTTATTGTTCATCTCAGATGTTGTCTATTGTGACTGCTCTCATTGCAAAAATATTAAGTTTTTTCTAATAGAAGCAACCCTGCCAATCGTAAATAAGGCCCTTGGCATATGTGGTTATCATTCATGTTTCAAACTTTCCACATATCATATCTTTGACTTCCATTTTGTATACTCTTTTGTTGTCTCACAATGTTCTAATTGAATGTGTATTGATGAGACGTACAACTTTCACACCCTCATGAAAGAAAATTCACCAACAGTGTGAAGAACACCTTTGTGAAACAAAATCTGCTGGGACAAATAACAGTATGTTTGCAGAATTGATGTCCAACATCCGGTCTGGTAATTATAGCTAGCTGCATCATTGGATACTTCTTTTCAGCACGCTGAAATTCTTCCTGGAAGAGCAGCAAATGCAGATCTCAGTTTTGAGCTGAATGCCTGGAGACGTCCTAAGCCATTGATAACAAAAATCAGGAAATATATCCCTTGATGAGGCATATTGTTATTTTTCTCTCGCCTTCTGGTCCCGTCTTGCTAAACCCATGCCGACCATTTGAGTTTTCCAAGAAAAATATTCGTAATGTCTGTCAGTCTGGTTATAGTTTCCACTGAGGTCTTGATATTTCCAGTAAGCCGTTCATCTTCTGCTTTGAATACAATATAGGCTTCCATAATTTTCCCACCAGCTAAATGCCTGGTGACCTCCTAAGCCATTTATAACAATCAGGAATTGTATTTTTTAATAAGGCATATTGTTATTTTTCTCTCTCCTGGTGAACCTTCTTCCTAAACCCATGGCAACCATTTGAGTTCTTCAAGGAAAGAATGCGTAGTGTCTATCATTGTGGTTATAGTTTCCGCTGAGGTATTGATATTTTCGGTAAGCCTTTCATCTTCCGCTTTGAATACAATATAGGCTTCCATAATTTTTCCACCAGCTAAATGCCTGGTGATGTCCTAGACCATTGACAACAATAATCAGGAACTATATTCCCTGATGAGACATGTTGTTATTTTTCTCTTTCCATCTGGTCCCTTCTTGCTAAACCCATGGCAACAATTTCATTTCTCCAAGTTAAAAATGTATGATGTCTGTCAGTCAGGTTAAAATTTCCACTGAGGTCTCGATATTTCCAGTAAGCCGTTCATCTTCTACTTTGAATACAATATAGGCTTCCATAATTTTATATGGATAATGTTTGTGGCCTCAATATTAGCAACTCAGCATAAATTCATGTTCTTTCAAATCCAGCATCTGTAAAAAGCATTATGGCCTCTTTCAGCCTTGATAGATTCTTTCATGAGCATAATTCCACCCTGTAAGCCCAGTGCATACAGGTGTCCATTTACTGTTTCTCAGCCTGGGGCTCCCTTAACCCCTTCAAACTGTTATGCATAAATATTTCAATAAAACGAAAACACTGGCAGTTGACGAGAAAAGAAAATAAATACCAAACTGGGATGGGGATCAGAAATAATTTTATCCTGTAGGGCTGAAGGATTAAATAATTACTGAACCTTTCTACAAATACAACAAAGCGGCATCCATTTACCAGATGACACTTGTACATAATCTTATACCATCCATCAAATCTGTATTGAGAGTGAGAATAGTAATTTAATGCATTGATTTATAGTTCAGCATTGGCAGTTTAATCCATCCTAGCAATAAGGAAATATATTCCTAGATCAGGCAGGTTATTGTTCCTCTCAGATGTTGTCTATTGTGACTGCTCTCATTGCAAAAATATTAAGTCTTTTTCTGATAGAAGCAAGCCTGCCAATGGTAAATGAGGCCCTTGGCATACGTGGTTTTCATTCATATTTCAATCTTTCCACATATCATATCTTTGACTTCCATTTTGTATACTCTTTTGTTGTCTCACAATGTGCTAATTGAATGTGTATTGATGAGACGTACAACTTTCACACCGTCATGAAAGAAAATTCACCAACAGAGAGTATGAAGAACACCATTGTGAAACAAAATCTGCCTGGACAAATAACAGTATGTTTGCAGAATTGATGTCCAACATCCGGTCAGGTAATTACAGGCAGCTGCATCATTGGATAATTCTTTTCAGCATGCTGAAATTCTTCATGGAAGAGCAGCAAATACAGGTCTCAGTTTTGAGCCGAATGCCTGGAGAGATCCTAAGCCATTGATAGCAATAATCAGGAAATATATCCCTTGATGAGGCATATTGTTATTTTTCTCTCACCTTCTGGTCCCTTCTTGCTAAACCCATGGCAACCATTTGAGTTCTCCAAGGAAAATATTCATAATGTCTGTCAGTCTGGTTATAGTTTCCACTGAGGTCTTGATATTTCCAGTAAGCCTTTCATTTTCTGCTTTAAAAACAATATACGTTTCCATAATTTTCCCACCAGCTAAATGCCTGGTGGTCACCTAAGCCATTTTTAACAATCAGGAAATATATTCCTTGATGAGGCATATTGTTATTTTTCTCTCCCATGGTAGACCCTTCTTGCTAAACCCATGGCGACCATTTTAGTTCTTCAAGGAAAGAATGCTTAATGTCTGTCAGTGTGGTTATAGTTTCCACTGAGAGCTTGATATTTCCAGTAAGCCTTTCATCTTCTGCATTGAATACAAGTGAGGCTTCCATAATTTCCTCACTAGCTCAACGCCTGCTGATGTCCTAAGCCATTTATAACAATAATCAGGAAATATATTCCTTGATGAAGCATATTATTTTTCTCTCTCCATCTGGTCCCTTCTTGCTAAACCCAGGGCAACCATTTCAGTTCTCAAAGTTAAAAATGCATAATGTCTGTCAGTCGGATTATGGTTTCCACTGAGGTCTTGATATTTCCAGTAAGCCTTTCATTTTCTGTTTTAATACAATATCGGCTTCCATAACTTTATATGAAGAATGTTTGTGGCCTCATTATTAGCAACTCAGCATAAATTCATGCTGACTCACATCCAGCATCTGTAAAATGCATTATGGCCTCTTTGAGCCTACTAGGCTCTTGACATTTCCAGTAAGCCTTTCATCTTCTGCTTTGAATACAATATAGGCCTCCATAGTTTTATATGGAGAATGTTTGTGGCCACATTAATAGCAACTCGGCAAAAATTCATATTGTCTCAAATTCAGCATCTGTAAACTGCATTACGGCCTCTTTCAGCCTTGACTGATTCTTTCAGGAGCATAATTCCACCCTGTAAGCCAAATGCATACAGGTGTCCATTTCCTGTTGCTCAACCTGGGACTCCCTTAACCCCTTCAAACTGTTATGCACATATATTTCTATAAAAGGAAAACACTGGCAGTTGATAAGTAAAGAAAATAAATACTAAACTGGGATGGGGATCAGTAATAATTTTATCCTGTAGGGTTGAAGGATTAAATAATTACTGAACCTTTCTACAAATACAACAAAGCGGCATCCATCATTTACCTGATGACACTTGTACATAATCTTATACCATTTGTCAAATCAGCATTGAGAGTGAGAATAGTAATTTAATCCATTGATTTATAGTTCCACATTGCCAGTTTAATCCATCCTAGCAATAAGGAAATATATTCCTAGCTCAGGCAGGTTATTATTCTTCTCAGTTGTCCATTCTGACTGCTCTCATGGCAACCATATTAAGTTTTCTAATAGAAGCAACCCTGCAAATGATAAGAGGCCCTTGGCAAATGTGGTTTTCATTCATATTTCAAACTTTCCACATATCGTATCTTCGTCTTCCATTTTGTATACTCTTTCGTTGTCTCACAATATTCACATTGAAGGTGTATGGATGAGACGTACAACTTTCACACCCCCATGAAACAAAATCCACCAACAGAGAGTATGAAGAACACCCCTATGAAACAAAATCTACCCAGACAAATAACAGCATGTTTGCTAAATTGATGTCCAACATCTGCTCAGGTAATTATAGCCAGCTGCATCATTGGATGATTCTTTTCAGCATGCTGAAATTCTTCCTGGAAAAGCAGGGAATACAGATCTCAGTTTTGAGCTGAATTCCTGGTGACGCCCAAAGCCACTCATGACAATAGTCAGGAAATATATTCCTTGATGAGGCATATTGTTATTTTTCTCTCCTTCTGCCCCTTCTTGCTAAACCTTTGCCAACCATTTCAGTTCTCCAAGGAAAGAATGTGTAATGTCTTTCAGTGTGGTTATAGTGTCCACTGAGGTCTTGATATTTTCGGTAAGCCATTCATCTTTCGCTTTGAATACAATATAGGCTTCCATAAATTTCCCACCGCTAAATGCCTGGTGACGTCCTAGACCATTGATAACAATAATCTGGAAATATGTTCCCTGATGAGACATGCCGTTATTTTTCTCTCTCCATCTGGTTCCTTCTTGCTAAACCCATGGCAACCATTTCAGTTCTCCAAGTTAAAAATGCATGATGTCTGTCGGTTGGGTTATAGTTTCCACTGAGGTCTTGATATTTCCAGTAAGCCTCTCATCTTCTACTTTGAATACAAAATTTTATATGGAGAATTTTTGTGGCCTCAATATTAGCAACTCAGCATAAATTCATGTTGACTCAAATCCAGCATCTGTAAAATGCATTATGGCCTCTTTCAGCCTTGACTGATTCTTTCATGAGCATAATTCCACCCTGTGAGCCCAATGCATACAGTTGTCCATTTCCTGTTGCTCAGCCAGGGGCTCCTTTAACCCCTTCAAACTGTTATGCAAAAATATTTCAATAAAAGGAAAACACTGGCAGTTGACGAGCAAAGAAAATAAATGTCAAACTGGGATGGGGAACAGTAATAATTTTATCCTGTAGGGCTGAAGGATTAAATAATTACTTAACCTTTCCACAAATACATCAAAGCGGCATCCATTTACCTGATGACACTTGTACATAATCTTATACCATTTATCAAATCAGCATTGAGAGTGACAATAGTAATTTAATCCATTGATTTATAGTTCAGCATTGGCAGTTTAATCCATCCTGGCAATAAGGAAATATATTCCTAGATCAAGCAGGTTATTGTTCTTCTCAGATGTTGTCCATTCTGACTGCTCTCATGGCAACCATATCAAATTTTCTAATAGAAGTAACCCTGCCAATGATAAAAGAGGCCCTTGTCATATGTGGTTTTCATTCATATTTCAAACTTTCCACATATCATATCTTCGTCTTTCATTTTGTACACCCTTTTGTTGTCTCACAATATTCAAATTGAATGTGCATGGATGAGACAAACAACTTTCACACCCTCATGAAACAAAATTCACCAACAGAGAGTATGAAGAACACCTTTGCGAAACAAAATCTGTCTAGACAAATAACAGTATGTTTGCAGAATTGATGTCCAACATCCGGTCAGGTAATTATAGCCAGCTGCATCATTGGATAATTCTCTTCAGCATGCTGAAACTCTTCCTGGAAGAGCATCAAATACAGGTCTCAGTTTTGAGCTGAATGCCTGGAGATGTCCTAAGCCATTGATAACAATAATCAGGAAATATATCCCTTGATTAGGCATATTGTTATTTTTCTCTCGCCTTCTGGTCCCTTCTTGGTAAAGACATGGCAACCATTTGTGTTCTCCAAGGAAAATATTTGTAATGTCTGTCAGTCTGGTTATGGTTTCCTTTGAGGTCTTGATATTTCCAGTAACCCTTTCATCTTCTGCTTTGAATACAATATAGGCTTCCATAATTTTCTCACCAGCTGAATGCCTGGTGACTACCTAAGCCATTTACAACAATCAGTTAATATATTCCTTGATGAGGCATATTCTTATTTTTCTCTCTCCTGGTGGTCCCTTCTTGCAAAACTCATGGCAACCATTTGAGTTCTCAAGGAAAGAATGCGTAATGTCTGTCAGTGTCGTTATAGTTTCCACTGAGGTCTTGATATTTCCAGCAAGCCTTTCATCTTCTACATTGAATAGAAGCGAGGCTTCCATAATTTTCTCACCAGCTGAATGCCTGTGGACGTCCTAAGCCACTTATAACAATAATCAATCAGGAAATATATTCCTTGATAAGGCACATTATTTTTCTCTCTCCATCTGGACCCTTCTTGCGAAAACCTAGCAACCAGTTCTGTTCTCTAAGTTAAAAATGCGTAATTTCTGTCAGTCGGGTTATAGTTTCCACTGAGGTCTTGATATTTCCAGTAAGCCTTTCATCTTCTGCCTTGAATACAATATAGGCTTCCATGACTTTATATGAAGAATGTTTGTGGCCTCATTATTAGCAACTCAGCCTAAATTCATGTTTTTTCAAATCCAGCATCTGTAAATGCATTATGGCCTCTTTCAGCCTTGACAGATTCTTTCATGCGCAAAATTCCACCCTGTAAGCCAAATGCATACAGGTGTCCATTTCCTGTTTCTCAGCCTGAGGCTCCCTTAACCCCTTCAAACTATTATGCATAAATATTTCAATAAAAGGAAAACACTGGCAGTTGATGAGCAAAGAAAATAAATATCAAACTGGGATGGGGATCAGTAATAATTTTATCATGTAGGGCTGAAAGATTAAATAATTAATGAACCTTTCTACAAATACAACAAAGCGGCATCCATTTACCTGATGACATTTGTACATAATCTTATACCATCCATCAAATCAGCATTGAGAGTGAGGGTAGTAATTTAACCCATTGATTTCTAGTTCAGCATTGGCAGTTTAATCCATCCTAGCAATAAGAAAATATATTCCTAGATCGGGCAGGTTATTATTCTTCTCAGATGTTGTCCATTATGACTGCTCTCATGGCAATCATATTAAGTTTTCTGATAGAAGCAACCATTCCAGTGATAAGAGGCCCTTGGCATATGTTGTGTTCATTCATATTTCAAATTTTCTGCATATCATATCTTTGACTTCCATTTTGAAAACTCCTTTGTTGTCTCACAACATTCACATTGAAGGTGTATGGATGAGACGTACAACTTTCACACCCTCATGAAACAAAATCCACCAACAGAGAGTATGAAGAACACCCTTGTGAAACAACATCTTAATAATTAATTAATCTCCGGACAAAATTATGTCTCCAGATGGATGGACAAACAGACAAGGTGATTCCAGTACACCGCACTCCTTACAACTCACCGCAGGGGTATAAAAATACTCAAGGTATGTTAGTCTTGTTACAGATAATTTCCAGTAACCATTTATCTCTTGACACCTTTACATAAGCAGTGCTGTCGCTTTGAGGAGCATTATCACTCTTGTGCTTCTTCGTACTTCTTCTAAATTGGAAACAAGAAGATCTCTTTTTTGCACTTGAACATAAAATAATATCATCCATCGCATCAGCATTAAGAGGGATAGTGATAGTATAATCCATTGATAACAAGACTCAGGAAACATATTTTTAGAAGAGGGAAGTTGTTGTTCTTTTCAGACATAATCTCTTTACACCGATGCATGGCAACATTTCAGACTTCCGATAAAAACATCCAATAGAAAATGTGGTTCTGGTTATATGTGGTGTCCAAGGACTGCAGGTGATGTGATAAGATCTCCCAACAGCTGGCCAAACAGAGCAGCTATACTTCAAGCAGATGCATGCACCTGTGCAACTAATGACTGCTTGATGCTCAACATATTTCCACCATTCATTTGTACCAGATCATTCAACTTGTCAAAAATTTTCTGTGACAATTTGGCACGCCCCATGTTTTGTGCACATATTTTTCATTTTAGGTAACTTCCACGCAACTCAAATGCCTGTTCGCCTTAAATTGACAGGCCTGAAGCTTCTAAGTTTGACAAAATCCAAATACTTTTAAAGGACTGTGTGACATAGAGGGTTTCAAGCATGTATCCTTGAAAGGTGAGATGCAAAATTCATTTCAATAATTATTTTGAATGACCATTCTCCTAAATAGGAAAGAAAAAAATCAACAAAAAACTTGCCTGTTGTGCGATCTCACAAAGGATGATGAGTATTTCTTAATCTTCTTCTCTCCCACTGGAAACCTAAATAAACAGTTTCTTTTGGGTTCAACATTTTTTAAAATTCATTTTATACTGTTTTCAAGACTGCATGAACAAAACAAGTAATTTCTCAATTTGCAGATAGCACAACAACAGAAGAGGCAAATTTTTTATGGAAAGATAATTAATAATCACTTTTATTTGGAAGTCGGGCTGTGGCTCATGATTTTCATGTATAATTTTCGACACTACTATACAGTTGTAAATATTCAGAGACTTTTCCTTCACTTTCAAGAGCTAAGGGAACTGTAGACAAAGAATGATGTCATTCCATTGCCTGACATTTGGCAGTGCTTTTAAAAATGTAAGTTGAGAGAAATTCTGTTTTTTTTCATGTCTATAATATATACATAGCAGGGACTTGTACTTGACAGTAAAAAAAACTTCCATACTTTTCCTGACATGTCAGTCTATTTTCCATGTTGATTTGAATACCTCTAATTGATGATGGTCTGACTGTAGGAAGATTTTTACAAAAACTCCACCAACACAACATAGCATCTTTGTTTTTTTTGTTAAAAATATTTGCAAGAATGTCATTTCTTCATACTCATGTGGTTCAGCAAAGCTTTACTCTCATAGACAAAGACTATTAAATAACTAGGAATCTTTATGGTATTTTTATTTTGGCCTAAAAAGTTAAGAATCTGTTTCTCAGGCCCTCTCACGTGGGCCTTTTGGGTGCCACATGTTCTCTTTTTGAAACCAATGCAAACCCCAAAAATAAAAATTAAATGGTTTATGTCTGATATTTTACCCAAGTTAAACCATTTAATTTTTATTTTTGGGGTTTGCATTGGTTTCAAAAAGAGAGCATGTGGCACCCAAAATGCAGACGTGAGAGGGCCTGAGAACAAGAGGCCCCAAGGGGCCTGAGGGCGCTCACCTGACATGGTAGCCTAAATATCAACCCAGAGAATTGATTTCAACAAGTTGCATCTGCTCCTCCTAAGAAAAGCTTATACTAAATATCCAAAGATTCTGACCAGTGGATCTAAAAAAAAAAGAAGATTTTTAAAGAATATTCCTCATATTGAACGAAGTTATAATTCGGGCTCCCACAGGGACTTGGATTTAACAAACTTGAATCTCACCCCCCTAAGGATGCTGCACACCAAATATCAAAACATTCCGACTGCTGGATCTGAAGAAGAAGATTTTTAAAGAAATTCCTCATTTTGAACTAAGTTACAATTCAAGCTCCCACAGTGAGTCCAAATATGGACCTAGGGACTTGGCTTGAACATACTTGAATCTCACCCCCCTAAGCATGGTGCATACCCAATATCAAAAGATTCTGCCTGCTGGATCTTGAGAAGAAGATTTTCAAAGAAATTTGCCTGAAATGCACTAAGTTCGAATTCGAGCTTCTACAGTGAGCCCAAATATGAATCTAGGGAGCCGATTTGAACAAACTTGAATCAGATCCACCCCACAATGTTGCAGACCAAATATCAAAAGATTCTGCCTGCTGAATCTGGAGAAGAAGATTTTTTAAGAAATTTGCCTGAAATGCACTAAGTTTGAATTCGGGCTTCTATAGTGAACCCAAATATGAATCCAGGGGGCCGATTTGAACAAACTTGAATCAGATCCACCCCACAATGTTGCATACCAAATATCAAAAGATTCTGCCTGCTGGATCTGGAGAAGAAGATTTTTTAAGAAATTTGCCTGAAATGCATTAAGTTCGAATTCGGGCTTCTATAGCGAGCCCAAATATGAATCCAGGGGGCCGATTTGAACAAACTTGAATCAGATCCACCCCACAATGTTGCATACCAAATATCAAAAGATTCTGCCTGCTGGATCTGGAGAAGAAGATTTTTGAAGAAATTTGCCTGAAATGCACTAAGTTCAAATTTGGGCTCCTATACTGAGCCCAAATATAAACCCAGGGGGGCCGATTTGAACAAACTTGAATCAGATCCACCCCACAATGTTGCTTACCAAATATGAAAAGATTCTGCCTGCTGGATCTGGAGAAGAAGATTTTTTAAGAAATTTGCATGAAATGCACTAAGTTCGAATTCGAGCGTCTATAGTGAGCCCAAATATGAACCCAGGGGGCCGTTTTGAACAAACTTGAATCAGATACACCCCACAATGTTGCATGCCAAATATCAAAAGATTCTGCCTGCTCGATCTGGAGAAGATTTTTTAAGAAATTTGCCTGAAATGCACTAAGTTCAAATTCGGGCTTCTATAGTGAGCCCAAATATGAATCCAGGGAGCCGATTTGAACAAACTTCAATCAGATCCCCCCCACAATGTTGCATACCAAATATCAAAAGATTCTGCCTGCTGGATCTGAAGAAGATTTTTTAAGAAATTTGCCTGAAATGCACTAAATTCGAAATCGGGCTCCTATACTGAGCCCAAACATGAACCCAGGGGGCCAATTTGAACAAACTTGAATCAGATCCACCCTACAATGTTGCATACGAAATATCAAAAGATTCTGCCTGCTGGATCTGGAGAAGAAGATTTTTTAATTTTTTTCCCATTGCCTACAGTGTTAAAAAGTGCTGACTCAGCACTTTTTCAAAGTCCTGAAAAAAGTACCTTATGATCAAACCGATAGGGATTTTTTTTAACCATTCTATTCTACTGGATAAAAGTAAGCTTTATACAAAATAAAATTCTCTGTGCTGTGTAGTTTTGGAGGTATGTCAGTTTTAAGGTTTTTCTTATTTTTAGCTCCCGAGGTTCCCACGGGGCAATGAGAAAATTTTTTTTGCATCAATCAACTACTTATGACCCATTATCATCTCATATCAAATTTGGTTCAAATCGACCTGACGGTTCTGAAAATAGAAATTTTAGGCGTGGCCAAAATTTTTTGCCCCTCCCATAACGAAGGCAAATAATGCCCGACAAACTTCTCTTGAACAAACTTGAGTCTACACCTCAAAAGGAAGCTGCATACCAAATATCAAGTCTCTGCTATTGCTGGTTCTTGAGAAGAAGATGTTTTAAGAATTGCAGCATTTTTGCCCCATCCCTCTGCTCAATATGAGCCAAAACCTAATTTGACAAAAAATCAAAATGCCCTTATATAACCCCTACTCACATGAAATTTCATTAATATGCGGCCAGTGGTTTGGGGAAAAAAGGCCCAAACACCACCTTCACGACAGACAACAGACGACGGACGAAAAGTGATCAGAAAAGCTCACCCTGACTTTCAGTCAGGTGAGCTAAAAAGATTCTTAACTATGTCTACAGTAAGCTATATTCCAATTTGGATTGAAATCGGGACACTTATAACTCAAGTTATTACCCGGAAACCAATATCAGCATATCTTCTAAGTTGGAAAAGGGCCATAACTCTATCAAATGAAAGTGTCAATGACACTGTAGCTCAACTTGTCAAGACATGTACATGTATAGTATGTGACACAGCAATGACAAACATCTAGGTAATGACCTGATAACAAAGGTACATATAAAGTATTGTAACGGTCTGTACATAAATACTGACCGTAGCCTGTAACAAATGTATAGGTAAAGTATTGTAAAGGTGGGTGACAGTCAGATGCTAAACTAGAAAAGAAATCTTTGAGTCCCACAATGGGTCTGACTGAACCCCAAAATATTTGTTCTCATAGCACAGTGATAACAAAGGCACCCCAAAACACACTCATTCCTGTCCCAAGGTGAAAACAAAGGTACCCAAGAAGTTTCGTGAAGATCAGTTCATAAATACGAGCTGTATAGAAGTTGTGACAAAAAACTGATTGGACCTAATTTCGCTACCAAATGGCCACTGGCAGCCATCTTGAATTTTGGACCGCCCTCAGAAACACTCGTTCTCGTCCCAAGGTGATAACAAAGGTACCCAAGAAGTTTCGTGAAGATCGGTTGATAAATACAGCCTCCAGCCCGAGCCGTATTGACATGTACACTAACAGTGTATAAGTAGCACTAAATAAATCAAAATTCATCTAATTTGCATAATTTCTGCACGAGAAAAAAACCCGTACTATATGTGATGTATTCCATGTTACTAAACATTCATACAAAAATTTATTCAAATCAGAACTTTCATACAGAAGTTCTGTACAAAAGATCGATTGCACTAAGTTTGGTACAAAATGGCTGCTGGTGACCATCTTGAATTTTGGACCACACCCAAAAACACTCGTTCTCATCCCATGGTGATAACAAAGGTACCCAAGAAGTTTCGTAAAGTTCGGCTCATAAATATGGCCTCTTGCCTGAGCCGTACAGAAATGGTGTACAAAATACTGATTAGACCTAATTTCGGTACAAAATGGCCACTGGTGGCTATCTTGACTTTTGGACCGCACTCAGAAAGACTCGTTCTCATCCCAAGGTGATAACAGAGGTACCCACGACGTTTCGTGAAGATCGGTTGATAAATACAGCCTCTAGCCTGAGCCATATTGACATGTGTACTTACTGTGTGTAAGTAGCACTGAAAAAATCAATGTTCATCTAATTTGCATAATTTCTGCACGAGAAAAAACCCCGTATTATATGTGATGTATCCCATGGTACTAAACTTTCACACACAAAATTATTCAAATCAGCGCTGTCATATGGAAGTTCTGTGCAAAAATCTGATTGCACCTAATTTTGTACAAAATGGCTGCCATCGCCATCTTGAATTTCGGACCGCACCCAAAAACACTCATTCTTGTCCCACGGTGATACCGAAGGTACCCAAGAAGTTTCGTAAAGATCGGTTTATAAATACGGCCTCCAGCCCGAGCAGTATTGGCATTTGCACTTACAGTGCTGAAAGTAACACTAAATACATCAAAGTTAGTCTAATTTGCATAATTTAAGTACGAGAAAAAAACCCGTATTATATGTGATGTATCCCATGGTACTAAACATTCATACAAAAAATTATTCAAATCAGCGCTTTCATATGGAAGTTCTGCACAAAAATCTGATTGCACCTAAGTTTGTACAAAATGGCCGCCAGCAGCCAACTTGAATTTCAGATCGGACCCAAAAACACTCGTTCTCGTCCTACAGTCATAACAAAGGTACCCAAGAAGTTTCGTAAAGAGCGGTTCATAAATACGGCCTCTAGCCCGAGCCGTATTGAATTGATGATGGACAGACGGATGACTGGCCATGGCATAAGCTCAAGTTTGGCTTCGCCAAAGTTGAGCTAAAAATGTTGGATCAAGTCCACTATCAATCCCAATCGGTATTATGTGGTTATGTATAAAATTTTGTTTCATTTCCTTCAGTCAAACTAAAGTTATCACCGCTGAAACCAATATCAACATGCTTTCTTAGTCAGAAAAGGGCCATAACTCTGCCAACAAATATCAGAACAAGCCCACTATCAATCCCAACCTGTATTTTATGGTTATAAAGCAAAGCATAAAATTTTGTTTCATTTTGCTTATCAACCTAAAGATATCGCCTTTAAACCAATATCAACCTGCTTTTTAAGTTGGAAAAGAGCCATAATTCTGTCAAAAAATATTGGACCAAGCCCACTATCACTCCCAATCTGCATTTTATGGTGATAAACCTATGTATAAAATTTTGTTTTATTTTGCTCAGTCAAACTAAAGTTATCATCTGAAAAACAATATCAACATGTTTTCTAAGTCAGAAAAGGGCCATAATTCTGTCAAAAAATATTGGACCAAGCCCACTATCAATCTCAACCTGTATTATGTGGTTATAAACCTATGTATAAAATTTTGTTTCATTTCGTTCACTCAAACTAAAGTTATCATCCAGAAACCAAAATCAACATGTCTAAGTTGAAAAGGGACCATACCTCTGCCAAAAAATACCAGACCAAGGACACTATCAATCACAACTTCTATTTTGTAGTTATAAACCTATGTATACGATTTTGTTTCATTTTGTTCAGTCAAGCTAAAGTTATTACATGGAAACCATATGTTTTGGACAGACAGACAGGGCAGTGACTATATGCTCTCTCCCCCCCCCCCAAAAAAAAAAGTTTGATCAAAACTATAATCGCTGGTGCACAGGTTCCCATGGTAATGAACATTCTTACCAAGTTTCGAACAATAAATGTCTGAGAAAATCTAAGATGAAAATGGTCATAACTCTGGCAAAAAAAATTCTGATCAAAACTATAATCGCTGGTGTGCAGGTTCCCATGGTAGTGAACATCCGTACCAAGTTTCAAAGGAATCGACCAATAAACATCCGAGAAAAGCTCCAGACAAAATTAATTATTCTAAGACGAAGAGGCATAACTTTGGCATAAAAATCCCATCAAAACTATAAATGCTGGTGCACAGGTTCCCATAGTAGTGCAAACTAAGTTTCAAAGGAATCGACCCATAAACATTTGAGAAATTCTCCAGAAAAAATTCTAGCATTCTAAGACGTGTGCAAAAGGGGCATAAAAATGGTAATGCATGGCCCATCAATCATCTAATAATCATTGTAGATTCAGACTTGGCGACCGAGGAATGATGAACATTTGTTGTCTGTGACAGTAGTTGATGTTTATTTGAAAACTATTTCATTAAATTTGTGTCGTTAAAAACAATATATTCTTCATCGGAGACATTTAAGTGACTTTTGTGAACTTTTCGTATCATATATATAATAAATAGAAACTTTAACTCACCCCCAGTTAAAATTGATTTTTACAAAACTGGTCCAGTTAACCCTTTGCCTAACACGAAAAGCAGACAACACATGCAAATAAAATTCTTGAAGCACTAATTTTTTTTTATTTTTTGCATCAAAAACATAGTTTATGACCCCTTATTGCAACATGTTTGATGAGCTCATTCCAATGAGGGGTCATAAGCTGTTTTTGTGACAAAAAATAAAAAGTAATAAAAATACAAATTTTATAGTAAATTTCCTTTCTTATTATACCTACCGCAATTGTTTACTACAGGTTTGCACTACAGTGGAGAACATAACTCAGATAAAATACTCTCTATTTTAATCTTTCCCAAGAGATTTGAGAAAGAAAAGTGGTGTAAAAACACCACGAAAAAATAAGCCAAAACTGGGTCGAGTGCCATCGGCGCACACCCAGTAAGGGACGCTCTTCTCTTAGTACAATTCCAGGACTTCCGTTAACCAGTGCACAAGCAGTAATCAAAACCATTCTTCTGAGTCCGCCAACATAGGAGGTATGTGATCAGCGGGGAGGAAGGATTCTTACCCGAATAAGAAGACGGGAGGGCCTCCATGTAAACAATTGCGGTAGGTATACTAAGAAAGGAAAATTTACTATAAAATTATATTTCTTATCAACCTACCTTACAACTGTTTACTACAGGCTGAATAGACAATAGGATGGAGGGAATCACATAACCAACTCACACATAACTCAATTGCACTGGAACCGTGGACAGAGGAAGAGATACCTAGGCCTATCAAACCATAGCATCACAAACATTAGTAAAAGACAATGAAAGATGAGGCGTATGGTGAAGTGCGACGCACAGTCAGGAAGGGCAGTAACAGCATGGAGCTGGAGCCTGTAGCACAAAGGTCCTCTGTCGGCTCTTGCAACTGTCGCAGATAAATGGAGAAGGTAGCATTTCTCCAGTAGGCTGCCAGTATAACATCCAACATGACAGAGTTAGTAAAAGCCCTGAGAGGAAGACAATGCACGCACCTTGTGGCAGAAAAAACAATTGGTAATACAGGGTTCCTGTACCTGACCTGACATGAAATTCCAGGTTTTCAAGGCCATATACACCCCAAATTCAAGGAGATTCAAGGCTAATAGAAAGTTAAATTCAAGGTTTTTCCAGGCTTATCGTAGTTGAACCACTCGAACCGTCTCAGACGTATTTCATTCATCTCAACTCGGCGAACAATGCTTCATTTTTCAAGGCTTTTCCAGGCCCAGGGAGCCAAATCAAGGCTTTTCAAGGCCTTGAATTTCATTTTTGAAATTCCAGGCTTTTCCAGGCCCGCGGGAACCCTGTAATACAATCACCAGTAGCTAGACGAGCGGAAGCTGCACGAATAGCAAGACAAATCCATCGAGAAATGGATGCAGGAGAGATGATCTGGCATCCAGGATAAAGGCACGAATGCCCCCCCCCCCCTCCCCAAGCAGAGCAGCGCCCAAGAAAGTGTCCATCTTGGGGTAAAGTGCAAAGGAAAAAAGCTGAACAAGCTTGGAGAGGCAAGGATGAGTGTCGAAACAATGCAGTACCACATATGAAAAAGGTCTCCAAAGCATGGACTTGTACCCATTGCTGGAGACCCCCTGAAACAAATATATACCAGAAACTCCGCAAGCGGTGTGATCGAAGGAGTGACAGAAGCAACAGAGTGCTCACACACCATCGACAGAAGAACCTTCTACTTAGCCACAGAGGCTAAACCAGTGGAGTGAGTGCCTCCTTGAAGAAAAGCAACTCCACTGCTGGTCTATAAAGACCACTACGGAGGAGAAAGGACCTGATAAAAGACATGCGCGAAGACACAATGAAGTCGGGTCAACTTGAAACCTCCTTGGGCGGCTTTGGCAAAGAAAGTCGCAACGTAGAGGGAGACACGCTGGAACCGCCACTTACAGAGAGCGGAGCAGATTGATCCACACCCACCGAGGCGACAGGGGTGTGATCGAAAGGATTTGACGACTGCAGGTTCATATCTGGGCTAGAACCTGAGGCGGAATCGGATCCGACAGGAAGGCGTAGCCGACAAGACCGTCCCAAAGGAGGGCCAGAGTGTCCACGGCGAAAGCCAGAGCATCTGGACATCGGGACACGAAAGTGTCCATCTGATGGCCCTGGCCTGGGTAACCGCCACCGTATTGAACTGAGTGCGGAAGGCTATCCCCAGATGAAAAACAACTGAGAAGGGACTAGATCTGACTTTTCCTCATTGACTCTGAATCCTAGCGACGTGACGCAAGCTCAACAGAGTGTCGACATCCAACTCCAGTAAGGCAGCATTGGAATGCCTCTGGAGGATATTGTCTAGATATGCCGAAGTAGTCACCCTGGACTGTGTGCGATGGAAGGCTATCACATGCGGCATCAGTCTGGTGAATGCCCAAGGAGCCAGGTTGAGGCCAAAAGGCATGGCCTTCAACTGGTAAACTCACCCCAGAAAAGCGAACCTGAGATACTTCCACGACACCCAATGAATCGGAACGTGAAAGTAAGCGTCTCGCAGGTCGATGCTGGAAGCGAAATCTCCCTGGTGAATGGAACGGCGGACTGACCTGAAAGTCTCCATGCTGAACTTGGGAGCAATGATAGACTGGTTCAGGATACTCAGATCGATAACCGGTCGGAGTCGGCGATCCTTCTTCGGCACTAAGAACAGGCAGGAATAAAACCCCACTGACTGAATGGCCAGGAGATTGTCTATCTCCATGGACAAAAGCTCCCGACGTAAAACGTCTGAAGGATCTGTGGTTGGAAGAGGCACTCTGGACAGAGTGGGGTGCCTTTGGAAAGATATTCGCAACCTGGACCGAACAACATCTAACACCCAAGGATCGGATGTGATGTTGGCCCAACCGTCTGCGAACTCTGCTATCCTTCATCCAACCTGGACGAATTGAGGTGAGGACCTTCAGTTCGAGCCCCGATGAGGCCCACAAAAGGAGAAACCACCTCCTCTACTGAATGAAGAATCCTGAGAATTCCCTCTAGCCTGCCGACGCTTACCCTTACCCCGTGAGTAAGAAGTAGAAGCGGTGGCAGAAGGATCAGCCCTTTGCTTCGCAGAGGAAGCAGAAGGGTACTTGTTAGGCTTTGAACAGTCCCTGCCTCCCCTAGAAGGCTGATCAAGCTGACAAAGCAGCTGATCTTTGGAATGACATAGGACGTCATCCCGAACCATCGACACGGAACCCATGGAACAGTAGTGGACCTGCCAGAGAAGCAGATCGAAGAGCAGCGCGCTGCCCCCAGGAAGGGATCTGCCTGTGTCCAACATAGAGTCCCTTCGAAGTAGTTCCAAAATAGCCGTGTCAAAGGCATGAGTGTGAGTAAGATGCATGAGCGCCTTGGACGGCACACGCAAAGGAGCCTGTACATCGTCAAACCTATCTGGAGGCAGCTAAGGCAGAGATGACGTGGTCGGAGAGAGAAAGCATACCCAGCATTTCTCTCGATAAGCTCAACATGGACTCCAGAGTCATCATAGGAATGACGGCAGACTTGGGCTTGGAAAGCCCGAGGGGATTGGAGTCCTGATCCAAAACCATTAAAGTCTGGCAGACTGACGGATTGGCGAAATCGTAGTAACGATAATGCACCGGAGGCAAAAAGGTGTCAACCCTGGTGAAGAACGGAGTCTTCATAGCCTTGGAACTCAGCTTAGAGTCCAAGGCTGAAAATGCTTCAACCACTTGTACTGGCTGACATGGTCGATGACGCCCAGAAGCAGGTTGCTCCACAGGCTGTAGGTGTGCGACCGATGATCGCGGCCTGGCTGACACTGGTTTGATGGTTTGAGATCCGGAAGGAACCCAAACACAAAGTCAAGAGCTGCCCCCAAGTCAGAAGACTGCTGGCTCTCGACATCAAGGATGTCTGACTCCTCCCCAGAGTCGGAAGACACATAGCCCATCGTGGGCAAACCAGCCGATGCCTCCCATGGTGTAGGCACACCAGGGGGATCAGAAAGCAGCCTGTTTCCAATCCTGGGAGGTGGCACCATAGGGGGGCGTCTGGAAACCACTCGCTGGAAGCAACAGGAAGGCTCTTGGACAGAACCTGAGTGAGTAAGGAGAGGGCCTCCCTAAGCTCACTGCCCGTACCGGCCGGTTCGACATGGGGACGAACCAGCAAAGTGGCTTCACACCTGACCCTCTTAACCAGCAATGGGTCACGATCCTCCAATACACCCGAAGCAGGGCGACGGGCAGCCGCCGAAAACCTCTGTGGGCAGACATGTATAGGGGTATGACAAACCCCAAGGATCAACATAGCGGGAACTCAGGAGAGTTGTCGCGGACCTCTGCGGGGCAGAGGGTCCAGGCTGCACACAAGGCGTTGGTCCCACAACACTGGCCATGTGACCAGAATGAGTGGACGGAAAACGCCAATGACAAAACTGTGGTACTCGACGGCGCAGAGAGGGTTCAGCCGGCAGCCACTTCCAACTTCGCCGAGTTGAAGTCAGGGAAGGATGAGGCCGATACTCCACCAGTATCAGACACCGGTGCAGACCACTGCAGGTATAAAACTGCTGTGCTCAACAGCTGAGTGGACACAGCAGGGGGTTCAGGCGGCAGCCACTTCCGACTTCGCTGAGTTGAAGTCGGGGAAGGCTGAGGCCGATACCCCACAACCACACTACAGACATCCCTGCAGACCCTTGCAGGGATAAGCCGAGCCCGGCTAAAAATGGTGCCCGATGACGTTGTAGACGGAACAGCAGTAGCAGCAGATACGACGGGAGCTGTTGGAACTGGCGGAAAAGGGGAGAGAGCCACCTGGCTCAGCCTCAAAAGGAGGAGTCACAACCCTAGTGACAGCCTCAGATGTCTATTGGAGAGGGCGCATAGTCCCGGAACCAGGCATCTCTTCACCAGAAAACCAACAGCTCCCGCAGTATCCACCACGGTAAAATAAAACTGCACATCCCCCACGGATGGGGGATAACTCTCACCAGACATGGTCGAGTCGGGAGGTCCCGAAACGACAGCATTCCACACCCACTGCGGGTACGGGAGGAGCCGCACATCCCCCACAGAGGGGGAGTAACTCTCACCAGACATGGTCGAGTCGGGAGGCCCCAAAACGACAGCGTTCCCCACACCTGCGGGTGCAGGAAGATCTGCACATCCCCCACAGAGGGGTATAACTCACACCAGACGTGGTCGAGTCGGGAGGTCCCGAAACGACAGTGTTCCACACCCACCACGGGTGTGGGAGGAACAGCCACGAGAACGCACCAAAGGTGAGGGCAAAAGGAATTGTCCTAAAGGAACCGAACTGGAAACTGGAAATAACAGAGGTGAGAGCAGTAGAAGAAAAAGGTGAACTCAACAGATACAGAAAGTAGAAGAACACCCTCAACTACGAGAGAAGGTGGCAGAAAAAAAAATGGTGGGTACATGACAGAACTCAGACGGCCGACAGGGACCGAAAAACCCCCAGAAATTCAGCCCTCAACAGAGTGAAGAAATCCTGTCCAGACAGTCCCTCATAGACACTTAACTCCAATAACAATTAAATTTATCAACTGAAAAATTTCATTGTCAAACCGCGATGACATGATGTCGAAAAAACATTTGCGAAAATGGAATATATAAACAATATACAATGAGAATGTGGTTAAACATATTAACGAGAATATATAAAACACAGTCCTGTTATTATACGATCTTCAGATCCATAATCCAGTCACAGGAAAACCATTATCGACGAGATGATTTATCACTGTATCATAATGCAAAGATGGCGCAACACGTCAACCACGTTGCACGGACAAAAGAAGAATGGTTTTGATTACTGCTTGTGCACTGGTTAACGGAAGTCGTGGAATTGTACTAAGAGAAGAGCGTCCCTTACTGGGTGTGTGCCGATGGGGCTCGGCCCAGTCTTGGTTTATTTTTTCGTGGTGTTTTTACACCACTTTTCTTTCCCAAATCTCTTGGGAAAGATTAAAATAGAGAGTATTTTATCCGAGTTAGGTTCTTCCACTGTAATGCAAGCCTGTAGTAGACAATTGTAAGGTAGGTTGATAAGAAATTGAATGGTGAACTTTGTGAATAGCGCTAGCCGGTTTTGGCCATTACGTTGGGTAATGGTTTAATTAGGTCCAGAATGAGCTAAAGCTCAGTCCAGACCTAATTTACTGAATTTGTTTTGTAAATTTCGATATAAACAGAATGGGGTCGTGCTACTGTTTCAGTGGAGAGAAAATGTGGTTATAACACGCGAACAGAGAGAGTAATACTATACAGTGTGCAGACGACATGTATAAAGTAAACAATGGCTGTCATTGCTATCATTGCAATGGTTGTCATTGCTATAAGGGGAAATCAAGTTAAATACTTGATGTTTCTTTGAAATTCAATGTTGCTAATATTTTAATGTATAATCCCACATTTAAATTTGATACTGAACATATCAGGATGCCAGTGAGTCTGAATACAGTCTAATAGATTTAATAGTATCATATGATTCATGATGGAAGTTATACACACATGAATAAGATACTATTACTTCTAATACCAGAATAGTTCTCAGTTGCCCTTCTTTTAGGCAGGTCAAAAATAGCCCCCCTGTAACTAATTAAGGAGAGCGATTATGGCCCTCCTTCAATTTTGAAAATGACAAGACTTGGTAATTTAAAATTTAAGCAGTTGAAAAAATATACATCTTCTTAAAAAAAAGCCATGTGATGTTACCCCTCACTGGAATGAGCTTGTTCCAATGAGTGGTCACATGATATGGTTTTGTTGCCATTTTTTTTAAAATTTGAAAACGCAAGAATTAAAATAACAAATTTTGATATCCTGTGAGTTGGGGGTAATGGGTTTAAAGAGAATGAACCAAATTTTTTTCAATGTCAAGTTAAAGCTATATTATCTTCAACCCTCATCTTAACAAACCATTTGAATCTGCCACTTGCTTATAAACACTTATCATTTCAAATATTTTTTTTTATTCAAACTAAAACTTTCAATCCCTAATTTGGACAAGTTTCATACGATCTAAGCAATGAGAGTGTCTTACCACTGTGATTTGGATGAAAAAAATTTCAAATTATTTCAGACAGAATTTGGACCTCTTCACTGAAGCTTGTTTTGAACATAGGTTTAGCTAGTCTTGAACACAGTATTGAGATCATAAAATCATCATTTATTGCACAAACTTGGAGATCAAACGGTCTTTAGGCTGTTGTACAAAGTGCATTTTTGTTTATGCAGCTATCTAGTATTTCGGTGTTCAGGCTGCTGTATCGAGTTTTATCTCAACACAAATCTAGTATTTCGGTAATCAGGCTGCTGTATTGAGTTTTATCTCAATACAAACCTTGTAATTCGGTATTCAGGCTGCTGTATTGAGTTTTATCTCAACACAAATCTAGTATTTCGGTATTCAGGCAGCTGTATTGAGTTTTATCTCAACACAATTCTAGTATTTCGGTATTCAGGCTGCTGTATTGAGTCTTATCTCAACACAATTCTAGTATTTCAGTATTCAGGCTGCTGTATTGAGTTTTATCTCAACACAATTTGCTATCAACTATTCCAGCATCAAGATTTTCTATCTAAGTTTGTATATTAAATAACTTTTCAATATTTCAAAAAATTAGTATTCATTAACTGGTAGAGCGCTAAATTAATTTCAAAGGTCAAAATGTATTTCTGCAGATATTCTGTTACAATTTATTGGAGAGTGCCTACCTGTTGGCACTCTCCAAGAAATAACAAGAGAATTTCATGTCATCAAAATTTTTTTGCTTTCAACTGAGTGCAGAGTGCATCAAAAAAAATAATGATCCCTTTAATTTTGGTACAGTGGAATCCTGTTAATTGAATAGCCACTTAGCCAAGAAAAATTATTCAATTAACCCTTTACCCTTTAACATCCAAAACCGGACAGCACTGTTCACATAAATCGCAAATTAATTTTCATTATTTTTTGTCTCAAAAACACAGATTATGACCCCCTCTTTGGAATGAGCTCATCGAGCTTGTTCCAAACAGGGGTCATAACCTACATTACGTGAACGCTCCCTGTAAAACACTGTCAATCGACTCCCCACTAACTGCTCTATGAGGTGGGGTATCAAAACCCAACCACGTGACTTCAATAAGACGTACTAACGGTTATAATTAGCACGAAGTGTTTCCCAATGTTGTGACAAGGTTATGCTTCCGACCCAAAATAGGACCTCCAAACATCATTTCTCTGCAAAACGGCCGTTGATAATTAGGGAAAAAACACATCGCTCCCAAACTACACAAATAAAAATAAAATCATTAAAATTTATTTCGAAATATCGTACAAAATGACTTTTGCGGGCAGTTTCGATCTCGCATGAATATTTGTGAAGACCTTCTCGTTACTTTTTGTCGATGTCGGTGTCTCTTTGATCCCGTAATTTTTGGATACCAATTAGCACATTTTTCCAACCAGTCGGGCAAATATTATTTTTAATATCACAGGGGAATTTTAAAAACGCATTTCGTTTCGAATATATTGAGTAAACATCAGTGTGATTTCGTCTTTGAATTTTTGAATTTTTACAATCCGACTATTATGAGCGAAGTTACGCCAAACATGGAAATAATAAAAAAAAATCTCATTTGTAACAGGCTGAAGAACCTTTCGAAAAGAGTCATTCAAATACACACCTTTTTTATTCTGCTGTGGTAGACATATTCCGGGCAATGAAAAAGAACTTTACACAGTTTTGTTGCGTTTCCAGGTATTCGCATGAAGGACAGCTGACGTCGACATAACAGGATGAGAACAACGTAGCTTCGTTACCCACTAAACGGGCCAAATTGCCAGAGTTATTAGACCACAGACGTCTGGAAACCTGATCTAAATCACCCCTACCTCAAAACACCTCATTATTATATGCACCCCCCCCCCCCCCCCCCCCACGAAATATATAATACACAGATCTGTGTGTTATTTTTTTGGTAAATGTGTGTGTGTGGGGGGGGGGGGGGGGAGGGGGGGAGGGCATATATAAGGAGGTGTGACGTTGGGGGTGATGTGATATTAATCAGGACTCCAGATGTCTGTGGTTAGACTAGGCAGTGGGACCTGGGGGCGGGATGCACAGCAACTCCGAATGACGACATCCCCTTGAATCCGAGGATGATATACAACATTTCTCAATAAAAAAATAAGCGTTCAACAGGTAATGTGTTGGATTTCAAGATGTGCAGAGAACGAGACGGTCCATTGCGAACTTGCTCCAGTGATGCGGCAAAGCATCCATGTTTTACAAGGCGAAGTTCCCACTCAATGTGGCGGGGCAAAAATATAAAAAGAATACCCAAAAGATGGGTGCAGAATGTTAATCTGCCCGCCCCCCCCCCCTCCAAAAAAAAAATGTTCTTGATAAAAAAAAATGCAGTGGAAGACCAGTCGGGTATAGATATCATCTGACTGGTTGGTTGGTTGGTTGGTTGGGGGGGGGGGGAGGTGTGGGGGGGGCTAAGTACAAATTCAATGGAGGCAGAGAGCCAACTGTTATATAGGCCTGTCATCTTGCCATCAGAGGGTGCAGTTGCGTAGGCCAACCTCACAAACATTCTATGTCTGTGTTTCCGTCTCCTAATGTTCAGTGTTGCTGTAAGCTTACTATTTGTGGGCCTAGGTCTATTAAAAAAATCCCGGTGAACTTGGGTTGGGTGGGAAACTTACGCAGCATCAAGTGGGATATGCAAGCGTCTTAACCCATGTGAACGAAGCACTTCATTGAACTGAGGGCCCTTTGAACGACAACCTACGGTCCATCTGCAGAAATATGTTGTGTTCGGTGTCCCTTTTCCACTGAAGCTGAGAGCATATTTTGTGAGTGGAATCCTCACTCCTCGAGTGTTTTATCAGAGACCCTGATGTGGTGAGATGGGACGCGATGTGTCTGAATGTATCTGAGGTCAGTTAAAAATTATAAATTGGCAGAATTTGGGAGAGTTTTCAGTTTCCCGTCAGAACTCAGCAAAATTAGAAGAAACATATACATATATTTTATATTTCGTTCAAAAACGATGCGTATAGCTTGAGGTTTGTTGCTTTGGACCACTGAGAAAAGTAGACCCAGGCTGTTGTGATATAGCTGAATATAACATAACAATTTACATGATCAATTATTGAGTTCTCGCGGCAGCAATAAAATTTGGTAGCAATAACATTTTCTAATCTGAACTGATCCTTTAATTACCCTTCCAAAGATGTAAAACAAGAGCCGACAATAGCTACTGATTGTTTCTGAAACAACCTCTGATCACAATGAAAACATTGACTGGTGACAAGAGATAAAGCATAAATTACTCCTATGAAGTTTATTCTTTTGAGATTTCCAACATCAGAAACTGGTTAAATTGAATTACAATAATGTATATCTATATACTTTTATATTTGCACTGTGACTTGTAAAGAAAATTTTGTTTCTAACATTCGACCTACCATTTAACAATTTTATTAGCACTACGACAAATATTGAAATTATTTTGAATCCATTTATAGGAAAAGACGGCGCTCGTGTGGTGTTTTCCAACAAATAGTTGCAACACAATGAGAAAAAAATCAATTTCTAACATTTGGCCTGTCACTTACGTTAACCGTGCACATGTTAATTAGCACTACGAGAAAGCCCTGGGCCGATATAATCCGTGGACCGACTTAGGGGCACACCTCAGTTGCTGACTTTATTTTTGTCCGACTTCCCCCATGGGCGACTTCATTTGGGGGCGACTTCCCGCCATTTACGCACACGTTTCAATTAGAAGTCATAAGATATGCTTTGGAAGCAAAAAATTAACATAAAAACCTAAAAAAAAAATGGGAATGATGAATTTCATGTATAGTGCTGACCGATTTTTACAGTTATGTCACGTAAAGTGTTGAATGCAAAAATGAATATTATATTACACAGTAATTAGACTTGAATATTTCTCCATTTGAACTTTATATGCCAAGATTATTTTAATGTGATTTTGTTACAAATTACAATTGAATATATTGATATATATGCATTCCCAATAAAATATAACAAAATACAGAATAAATTTCAAAAAGATATTTAATAACATTTGATAAATAAAAGTTGTCAGAAAGGTTATAAACAGGGTTCGTGATTTAGAAAATGGTCGAGGCCAAAAAATTGGCCCTGGGATCAGAGGGTCGGGGCCTATTCAGGGCCAATTTTCCAAAGTCAAAGAAAATGACTCTATCATAGCCCCCCCCCCCCCCCCCTTTTTTTCTTTACATATATGCTGTCGCCTTTGTAGAGTCGCACCCCCCCCTCCCCCCCCCCCCCCCCCCCCCATTTGGGTTGAAAGACTTCCGACCCATACATCTGGGTACATGACCAGAGCTGAATCCACCAGGCTTTGTGTTTACAAATACAGCGTCGCAGGTTTGTAGGGTAAAAAAATGTTTGAAATGCCACAATCACGTCGGTTCTGGGTGGTTTCGGCCTCGTTTTTTTTTTTGGGGGGGGGGGGGGGGGACGTTTCGGCCTCAACTGGCACCCCCATTTTTTTCTTCTTCTTCTTTTGTTTCGTCTTCGATTTCAAAACATATCGGGGCAGAAATATCCCAGGGCGAAACATCCCAAGGCTAAACTGTAAAGGGCCGAAACATCCCAAACCTGCACTTCAGATGGCTTGTTACTTTTGTTTATTTTTGGAATGACTGGTGCCATTATGTTGTTCGAAACGTATGTCAAGTGCCCAAGTTGGGCGATATAAATAAATTTATGAGGCGGGATAATTGTTGGAACTGATGATACATCTAACACTCACCCTTGATTGATATAAAAAAAATACAATGGTATGTCAAAATGAAACGCATATTATTAATTATGGGCATTCGAGTTGGGCGATAAAAACCGCAAAGATTTGATTTTGTGTGTTTCGGATTTTCCAAAAATATTTTTGGCTTTTTGCAATTGATTCGCTCCTTCAAATGAGTTGCGGTAATTTTTAATCTATCAGGAAAAATTTCCGATTCACGATTTTCTAAGACAGGTTGTGAAAGAAATTTTCTTCTTGGCAAAATAAATGTATGAAATCTGGTTATTTACAGCAGTTGGAGACGTTTTGTCCCTGATATTTGAAATTGGTAGGTGTGTGAGCAGACTGCAAAATTATTGACAGGTGAAACTGGTGAGTGCCGAGATGTTTGGTGATTGAGTGGGCTTATTTTCCGTGCAAGTGTTGGAGACTGACAATTGTCGTGGGCGTTAACGATGCTCGATGTTCAATATTTGACAGATGTTTTCCTGAAGTAACCTTACTGCGCAGGTGTAAGGGATACTTCCTTTGAAAGTGTTGTTTACATTTGAAAAAAGCCAGTGTTTAATACTGATCAAACCATGAGGGCCTGTGATTTGGGGTAGATAATGCTGGCCTCGGACATTTTGACTGTCTATTTTTATTTGCAAGCGCTACTTTTTGAACGGCTACGTGCGCCCAACATAACGCGCTACCATCGGCATTTACCTGCGCACTGCGTGCGCCAGCGCACGCTAAAATCGAAGGACTGCATATTCGCGGCAGATGGGTTAGTTTAGATTGTAGTTCGCGGATCGATCGCGGCCGGAAAAATGGCCTCCACGACAACGTTCTCGCGGCCGATCTCGGGGCCGGTGCCGTTCGGCCGCGACAAAACACAAACCCTGTTATAAACAACATCTCAAAAGTGTTATGCTTTTTCAGACCAGTGCTGAAAAACTCCATCAATTAGCTCCGCCCACTCATAAAAAGTTCCTCTAAAAATAGACACAGAGATCTTAATTCAACCGGATTAACAGTGACTGCATTATGTAATCATATGTTACAACTGGGGTAATTTGGAAGACAACTTTTACAGGGACTGTACACGTAATGTATGTTTTTGAGACAAAAAATGAAAAAAAACTCCTGTATATTAGAGATAAACTTAGCATTTACTCTGTCAAACAAGATATAAGATTAAATACCTGTATTGGATGTACTGAGGCTAAATAGGTCCATAAACAAAGGAAGACTGGGGAGAGTCAAGGTAATGTCTCAAAAGGTGGCAAGATTTTTTATTCAATTAACAGTTCAAATTTGTACTGGAGGTATGGTATAAATGGTTTTGTGTTGGGAAATCATATTCAATTAACTGGCTATTCAGTTAAAAAATATCCAATTAAATGGGCTCCACTGTACCAGTATTTTTAATAAGGCTCAAATTTGGATTCCAAACACTCAACCACTAAATTGTGAAAAGCAAAAACATGCAAATATGTCAACAGAATTTCTTAACAGAAATATCACCAAATTCAACATGAAAAAAAGAGGATTGGTGGCATTTAATCTCGAATCACCCAAATACCATCATAAGATCCTTGGTTCCAAAACTATCATAAAACTGTATTGAAGAACAGTGGATTGGCTTAGAAAGTTGGCTCATTAATGTTTCTGTATATTCTCTGTTTACATGGTGCCATGTCAAGATTTGTGTATACTAAAGTTTATATGGTGGCATGTCAAGATTTGTGCATATATCGGAGGAAGAAAACCCACCATTTTCAAGGACTTTTCCAGGAAATTTCCAAGCACTTTCCAGAACATGTGTCTAAATTCAGGGACTGACAGGAAAGGAGAGTGATCACTCTCACTTGCCATCACTCTCCCAAACGTTTCACTAGGGGAGCAATTAATCACTCGCCTTCATGATGTGTGTAGAAATTGTGTCTAAACATCAAGTTATATACTGCTTTTCAATCACCTGTTACCTGACCCAACTAGGAAACAATACATGCAAAACATCTCACATCACTAAAATCTTTCATTTTTTGCTTTAAACATATCATATAACACCTCAATGGAATGAGCTCAAATCACTCTCCTGAATTTTTCACTCTCGCAAAATCAAAATGAGGAGAGTGATCATTCGCTTGCCTGCATTTTCTTCACTGCAGTAACTGTAAATTTATTTACTCATCTGTGTTGTTTGTATATATACCAGTTAATAATTCTCAAGCATGTTTTCTCAGCTGATTTTTTCAAGGTTTCTTAATTCAAGATTTTCAAGGACTTTTTAGACAATTTTTGAAGCTAGAAGATTTTTAAAGAAATTTCCTCAAATTGCACCAAGTTAAACTTTGGACTCCAATACAGAGTCCAAATACTAATTCAGGAACCCAATTTGAACAAACTTGAATCTGACTCTCCTAGAGACGTTGTATAACAAATAGCAAAAGATTTCAACTTGTGGATCTGAAGAAGATTTTTTAAACAATATTCCACATATTGCACTAGGTTAAAATTCAGGCTCCACTAGAGCCCAAATCTTAACCCAGGGACTTGATTTGAACAAACTTAAATCTGATTCCCCTAGAGATGTTTTATAACAAATTTGAAAAGATTATGACTGATAGATCTGAAGAAGATTTTTGAATTTTTGAAAATATTTATGGGTGCTATCAGAGTTATGCCCTTTGTGGTGCCCCTTGTGGATGCGGAAATTTTTTTTGAACAAACTTGAATTGACATATGATAGGGAACATGCACACCACATTCGGTTCAATTTGGTCCAGTAGTTTGTGAGGAGAAGTCAATAATGTAAAGTTCACAACAGACAATGACGGATGGCAAGTGATAAGTTAAGCTTCCTTCGGTGAGCTAAAAAACTACCCACCCACATAAAATTTTACAAATGAAACTGTCAATGACACTGTAGCTCAACTTGTTAAGACATGTACATGTATAGTATGTGACACTGCAATGACAAACATCCAGGTAATGATCTGATAACAAAGGTACAAATAAAGTATTGTAACGGTCTGTACATAAATATTGACCGTAGCCTGTAACAAATGTGTAGGTATAGTATTGTAAAGGTGGGTGACAGTCAGATGCTAAACTAGAAAAAAAATCTTTGAGTCCCAGAGTGGGTCTGACTGAACCCCAAAATATTTGTTCTCATAGCACAGTGATAACAAAGGCACCCCAAAACACACTCGTTCCTGTCCCAAAGTGAAAACAAAGGGACCCAAGAAGTTTCGTGAAGATCAGTTCATAAATACGAGCTGTATAGAAGTTGTGACAAAAACTGATTGGACCTAATTTCAGTACAAAATGGCCACTGGCAGCCATCTTGAATTTTGGACCGCACTCAGAAACACTCGTTCTCGTCCCAAGGTGACAACAAAGGTACCCAAGGAGTTTAGTGAAGATCGGTTCATAAATACAGCCTCTAGTCCGAGCCGTATTGACATGTGCACTTACAGTGTATAAGCAGCAATGAATAAATCAAAGTTCATTTAATTTGCATAATTTCTGCACGAGAAAAAAACCTGTACTATATGTGATGTATTCCATGTTTCTAAACATTCATACAAAAATTTATTCAAATCAGAACTTTCATACAGAAGTTCTGTACAAAAGACTGATTGCACTAATTTTGGTACAAAATGGCTGCTGGTAGCCATCTTGAATTTTGGACCACACCCAAAAACACTCGTTCTCATCCCACGGTGATAACAAAGGTACCCAAGAAGTTTCATAAAGATTGGTTTATAAATACGGCCTCTAGCCTGAGCCGTATAGAAGTTGTGTACAAAAAACTGATTAGACCTAATTTCGGTACAAAATGGCCACTGGCAGCCATCTTGAATTTTAGACCGCACCCAGAAACACTCGTTCTCGTCCCAAGGTGATAACGCAAGACGTTTCGTGAAGATCGGTTCATAAATACAGACTCTAGCCCGAGCCGTATTGACATGTGTACTTACTGTGTGTAAGTAGCACTGAAAAAAATCAAAGTTCATCTAATTTGCATAATTTCTGCACGAGAAAAAAACCCGTATTATATGTGATGTATCCCATGGTACTAAACATTCACTCAAAAAATTATTCAAATCAGTGCTTTCATACGGAAATTCTGTGCAAAAATCTGATTGCACCTAATTTTGTACAAAATGGCTGCCATCGGCCATCTTGAATTTCGGACCGGACCCAAAAACACTCGTTCTCGTCCCACGGTGATACCAAAGGTATCCAAGAAGTTTCGTAAAGATCGGTTCATAAATACGGCCTCTAGCCCAAGCCGTATTGGCATTTGCACTTATAGTGCTGAAAGTAACACCAAACAAGAGCACCGCTGGGCATTGCATCATACGCCCGTGAACTGTTCAAATTGTACCATTTTAACACATTTGCAATTTTTTTAGAGTGCGAGAAATTTATACTGGCATATATATATATGTTACGGTCAGACTTTGAAATCAGTGATTTTGTGAAATGACTAAATTTTTCAGTCATCTGAGAAAAAGACTAACAAGTTTGAAGCCAATCGAAAAACAAATACTAAAGTTATCATCCGGAAACAAAATATTTGACGAAGAATTCTAAGTCCAACAGGGCCATAATTCAGGCAAAAATTGTTCAGACCGACCCCATATTCGAACTTGACCTGTATTTTGTTGTGATTAAACCACATACCAAGTTTGGAGCCGATCGGAAAACAAATACTAAAGTTATCATCCAGAAACCAAATATTTGACGAATTCTAAGTCCAACAGGGGCCATAATTCAGACAAAAATTGTTCAGACCGACCCCATATTCGAACTTGACCTATATTTTGTTGTGATTAAACCACATACCAAATTTGGAGCCGATCGGAAAACAAATACTAAAGTTATCATCCGGAAACCAAATATTTGACGAATTCTAAGTCCAACAGGGGCCATAATTCAGGCGAAAAATGTTCGGACCGACCCCATATTCGCACTTGACCTGTATTTTGTTGTGATTAAACCACATACCAAATTTGGAGCCAATCGGAAAACAAATACTAAAGTTATCATCCAGAAACCAAATATTTGACGAATTCTAAGTCCAACTGGGGCCATAATTCCGGCGAAAAATGTTCGGACCGACCCCATATTCGAACTTGACCTATATTTTGTTGTGATTAAACCACATACCAAATTTGGAGCCGATCGGAAAACAAATACTAAAGTTATCATCCAGAAACCAAATATTTGACGAATTCTAAGTCCAACTGGGGCCATAATTCAGGCGAAAAATGTTCGGACTGACCCCATATTCGAACTTGACCTGTATTTTGTTGTGATTAAACCACATACCACATTTGGAGCCGATCGGAAAACAAATACTAAAGTTATTGTTCGGAAACCAAACGGACGGATGGACGGACAACGCCATACTATAATACGTCCCGTTTTTCAAACGGGCGTATAAAAACATCAAAGTTAGTCGAATTTGTATAATTTTCGCACGAGAAAAAACCTGTATTATATGTGATGTATCCCATGGTACTAAACATTCATACAAAAAATTATTCAAATCAGAGCTTTCATATGGAAGTTCTGTTCAAAACACAGATTTCTGCATCGTCGGTACAAAATGGCGCCTGGCAGCCATCTTGAATTTTGGACTGCACCCAAAAACACTAGTGCTCGTCCCACGGTCATAACAAAGGTACCCAAGAAGTTTTGTAAAGATAGGTTCATAAATGCGGCCTCTAGCCCGAGCCGTATCCAAATGTAGACAGACAGACGACGGACCATGACAAAAGCTCAAATTTGGCTTCGCCAAAGTTGAGCTAAAAATGACCTGAAACAGAAAAATTGTGGGGCTTATCCTCTCTCATTCAGGATTATATCATTTATCTAATTCAAGAAAAGGGTGCCAAGAAGCCTCAAAGTACAAGCTTGAGTGGGAAAGGGCAACAAAAACAACATAACTGCATGCTGTCAGTAAATCCACTAGCCTCATTGTAATCTTGGAAAGCCACCGATTCCAACTTCATACTGTATATCACTTGTTCTCATTCCAATCTTTTGTCATTTTTCCCTAGCTGTGATTGAAGTTTTCAGAAATTCTATTGTTCAAACCTGAAATTAAGAACAAACATGCAAGTTTCATATCAATGAATCAAAAGTGATGGAATGTTGTTATGATTAACAATTTACCCAGTCTTGGGGATTATATTTCATATAAATTTGAGAGAATCCATTTGGATTCTCACAAAAACGGAGAATCCATACCTACTGAGTGTCCCAGGATCCCATGAAGTCACCATGGTTGAGCCCCTGTTGTGTTCTGATAACACATGTTAATGCTTTACCCAACACAGCTTTTTAATTTTTAAAACATCAACTGGAATTTTAAAACCACCACAATGTGTATTCTTAATCAACAGGATATACAAGTTAAACAACATGTAAAGCTTACAATTGAGCATACTTGCGGCAATTGTGTTCATACCGGAACAAGAGCACCACCTAGTGGGGCAACATCTGCCCGTCAAAATTGGAACATGCACAAGTTTCTCTGGGGTAAAGTTTGAAATTTTTGTTGACTCGACTATGTCTGTCCCCCATCCCCCTCCAATCATTGCCCATTCACCTGCCCTGTATGGGGTAAAGGGTAATTCACCCGTTTTCACATTTTTGTATTAATCGATCTGAGGTCTTCACAAAATAAAAACAAGGCTGCTGTAGAAGATTCTCTTAGCCATTTACAATGGTAGCATTCATTCACCAACAGGTTAATTTCATTGATAATGACTGACGATAGATGGCGCCAAGAAAAAGGAAATTTTAGGATCATAATAGCTATAAATGGCGGGGATTTTTTTAAAAATAAAATGGTGTTATCTGCTCCTGTCACATGCACAACGACAATTGATGATCCAACATGGGTGCAAAGTTTGAACAATAAAGCAAGTAAAATGTTGGAGTAGGCAACACAACAGTGTAATGTTTCCAGTACTAAAAGGGGGCATAACTCTGGAAATACAAAACAGAGTTACCTGCTCTTGTCACATGCACAATTGCAATTGGCGATCAACATGTGTGCAAAGTTTGAACAATATAGTATACACAATGTTGAAGGAGAAGGCGACACAATACTGTAATGTTTTAAATACTAAAAGGGGCATAACTCTGGAAATACAAAATGGAGTTACCTGCACTTGTCACATGCACAATGGCAACGGGTGATCACCATGTGTGCAAAGTTTGAACAATATAGCATGTAAAATGTTGAAGGAGTGGGCGACACAATACTGTAATGTTTTAAGTACTAAAATGGGGCATAACTCTGGAAATTCAAAATGGAGTTATCTGCCCTTGTCACATGCACAATGGCAATTGGTGTTCACCATGTGTGCAAAATCTGAACAATATAGCATGTAAAATGTTGAAGGAGTAGGTGACACAATACTGTAATGCTTTTAGTACTAAAAGGGGGCATAACTCTGGAAATACAAAAGAGAGTTACTAGCTCTTGTCACTAGTGTGCAAAGTTTGAACAATGTTGCATGTAAAAATTGTTTACTGACAGACAGACAGACATCGCCATGACATAATACATCCATCAAATGACGGGCATATAAAAATGAAGGTTGCACTCCACGGTCTCAGGTCGCAGTAAAAATTACCATTTGAGCACACATGGGTGGTAAACATGGTCCTGAGAGCCACATTTACTGCCCATGTGTGTGCAACTGATAATTTGACTGGACCTGTGTCAACAGATTTTAAAACTGTGAAATATATTAAATTTAATGCAGTTCTTTCGATTCTGGACTTATCCAGTAGGGAACAGACTGAAAACACTGTAAAATTTGAAAATTTAATGTCGTTCTTTGTGAAACTCAGCTTGTCTAGTACAGACCTGGCGTTTTCAGGTGCGCGATTTTTTTGTGCATCTGAACATGCGCCAAGAACCATTAAGGTCCGCAAACTTTCGCTCTCCTGGCTGCACAAAGATAAGTATAACACTTTTGAAAAACGCAGCTTCAAAATTGAAGGATGCGTATTTATGCTTGCGTGTCATAGTGCAGGGAAAATTAGAAGGTTATCTCATTTTTTTTTGTTTTCCTTTCAGAGGTTTCGTACCTATTTTTCTGTCATGTAAACTGTAAAACACACGACCGTGGAATAATTCAGGTGACCCTCACAAGTTCAGTATCATAAATGGCTGTTATTTTGGCTCTGCCGCTCAGACAGTAGTATTCCTAATGGTCCTAACCATGTTGAATATACAACGACGCTATGACCAAGTTCAACAATAATAAGCAAATTTGGAACATCACATGGACACGTGTATACAGCGAATCAATTCTGACAGGTTTCGGAGAGATAGCACTGCATTTCTCCAATACAGGAACCTGATTGATTGAGAGGTCAGTGACTTCACGTGATTCACGTGTTTGAATATCATATTCACTGTATGAAGGAACGTGTACGTTTATTTATACAAATTACGTCATACTTGGTTTCACTGTAATCAGTCAACAAAAAAAACCAAACAAACCGCACAACGTTTGTCGGACACATTGATATATGACGTTGTGAAGCTGAACATTGTTTAAATTACTTTAGAATATTATTACTTTAGTCCCATTTTTCCTTTGAAGCTACATTAATCATTGCAAATTCCTATTTCCAAAGAGTGTTAGCATAACAGACTTACAGTGGGGTTTTTTTTCGCAATGGATAAACCTAAAATTAAAGGAAATCAAGTTCAATTAAAAACCTATCGAAAATGGAATACAGGTGGTGTGATAGACTGTGAAACTTCCATTTCCAATGGAATAGAATACGTCACCAAAATTGGGTGTACAGTTTGCGCCAGACATGTCGGAAGACTTAGAGTGGATGTACGTGCTCGTGGGCAGGCGAAAAGGGATCTAGAAATCTACTCAAATGGAATAAAGAGAGACTCGGTTTTCAGGCATCTAAATTCGCTCTCTCATGGATTTGCTTTGGAATACGATGGGGCTGCCGAAAGTGTCACTGAAAATACTCCTGATGACTCAAGCAATGCTCCAAGCACGAGTTCGGGATGTGTGAAAAAAACGTCAACGGTTCCACTACGGAACATTAAGAGTGCCCTACTGTCGGCTTCAAGGGAGCCCTGTCAAAAACTCATGACAGATGCCTATATCATAGCAGTGGATGGTCAGCCGCTCACAAGCTTTAGAACTATAGTTCGCATCCAGAAAGCAATTGGCGTGCTACTTATAAAATGCACTGACAGTCACAGATCAGCAAGGCAATTTGTCCATGCAATATCAAATGCAATCCATCAAAAGATCAAATCACTTCTATTGTCTACCAAAGCTTTCGCATTACTAAGCGATGGGTCTCAGGTGAGAAAAACTGGGAGTGAGAAGGAACTGGTACTGGTCCGTATCATGAAAGGTGGCATGCCCACATACTACATAGTTGCTTTACAGGACATTGACAAATATGGCGACGCGATGGCAGAGAATGTTAAGAGTGCCCTGGATGACGCATTCCTGAAAAAGCTTGATCTTGAACGGGATAAGTTTATTTCTCTCATGGTGGCAGCAACAGCTGATGGCGCCTCAGTAAACACTGGGGCAGATAAAGGAGTTCTTGTTCGTTTGAGGAATGATTCAAGGGCGTGGTTGCTTACTGTTCATTGTATAGCTCATCGAGCCGAGCTCGGTATTAAGGACAGCATTTGCAAGGAGACAGCCTTTGACAATGTAACAGAGTTTTTATAAGCACTTTACATATTTGCGAAGCATAGTGGAAAGTTTAAGAACCACTTTCGAAGTACTGCACGCACGTTGAACTGTCAAGTTTACAGCTTCCAAAAAATTAAGGGGACATGGTTCATTTCCCACCACTACCGTGGCATCGATAACTTGTTGAACAAGAGGCCCCAAGGGGCCTGAGGGCGCTCACCTGACATGGTAGCCTAAATTTATATCAACCCAGAGAATTGATTTCAACAAGTTGCATCTGCTCCTCCTAAGAAAAGCTTATACCAAATATCCAAAGATTCTGACCAGTGGATCTAAAAAAAAAAGATTTTTAAAGAATATTCCTCATATTGAACTAAGTTATAATTTGGGCTCCCACAGGGAGCCCATATATGAACCCAGGGACTTGGCTTTAACAAACTTGAATCTCACCCCCCTAAGGATGCTGCACACCAAATATCAAAACATTCCGACTGCTGGATCTGAAGAAGAAGATTTTTAAAGAAAAGTCCTCATTTTGAACTATGTTACAATTCGAGCTCCCACAGTGAGTCCTAATATGGACCTAGGGACATGGCTGAAGAAGAAGATTTTTAAAGAAAAGTCCTCATTTTGAACTAAGTTACAATTCGAGCTCCCACAGTGAGTCCAAATATGGACCTAGGGACATGGCTTGAACAAACTTGAATCTCACCCCCTAAGGATGCTGCATACCAAATATCAAAACATTCCGACTGCTGGATCTGAAGAAGATTTTTAAAGAAAATTCCTCATTTTGAACTAAGTTATAATTCGGGCTACCACAGTGAGCCCAAATATGAACCCAGGGACTTGGCTTGAACAAACTTGAATTTCACCCCCCTAAGCATGGTGCAAACCCAATATCAGAAGATTCTGCCTGCTGGATCTTGAGAAGAAGATTTTCAAAGAAATTTGCCTGAAATGCACTAAGTTCAAATTTGGGCTCCTATACTGAGCCCAAATATAAACCCAGGGGGCTGATTTGAACAAACTTGAATCAGATCCACCCCACAATGTTGCATACCAAATATCAAAAGATTCTGCCTGCTGGATCTGGAGAAGAAGATTTTTTAAGAAATATGCCTGAAATGCACTAAGTTAAAATTTGGGCTCCTATACGGAGCCCAAATATAAACCCAGGGGGCCGATTTGAACAAACTTGAATCAGATCCAACCCACAATGTTGCTTACCAAATATGAAAAGATTCTGAAGCTGGATCTGGAGAAGAAGATTTTTTAAGAAATTTGCCTGAAATGCACTAAGTTCGAATTCAAGCTTCTATAGTGAGCCCAAATATGAAACTAGGAAGCCGATTTGAACAAACTTGAATCAGATCCACCCCACAATGTTGCATACCAAATATCAAAAGATTCTGCCTGCTGGGTCTGGAGAAGAAGATTTTTTAATAAATTTGCCCGAAATGCACTAAGTGCGAATTCGGGCTTCTATATTAAGCCCAAATATGAATCCAGGGGGGCGATTTGAACAAACTTGAATCAGATCCACCCCGCAATGTTGCATACCAAATATCAAAAGATTCTGCCTGCTGGATCTGGAGAAGAAGATTTTTGAAGAAATTTGCCCGAAATGCACTAAGTTTGAATTCGAGCTTCTATAGTGAGCCCAAATATGAATCCAGGGGGCAAACTTGAATCAGATCCACCCCGCAATATTGCATACCAAATATCAAAAGATTCTGCCTGCTGGATCTGGAGAAGATGATTTTTTTAAGAAATTTGCCTGAAATGCACTAAGTTCGAATTCGAGCTTCTATAGTAAGCCCAAATATGAATCTAGGGAACTGATTTGAACAAATTTGCATCAGATCCATCCCACAATGTTGCATACCAAATATCAAAAGATTCTGCCTGCTGGATCTAGAGAAGAAAATTTTTTAAGAAATTTGCCTGAAATGCACTAAGTTCGAATTCGAGCTTCTATAGTGAGCCCAAATATGAATCTAGGAAGCCGATTTGAACAAACTTGAATCAGATCCATCCCACAATGTTGCATACCAAATATCAAAAGATTCTGCCTGCTGGATCTGGAGAAGAAGATTTTTTAATAAATTTGCTTGAAATGCACTAAGTTCAAATTTGGGCTCCTATACTGAGCCCAAATATAAACCCAAGGCGCCGATTTGAACAAACTTGAATCAGATCCACCCCACAATGTTGCTTACCAAATATGAAAAGATTCTGCCTGCTGGATCTGGAGAAGAAGATTTTTAAGAAATTTGCATGAAATGCACTAAGTTCAAATTCGAGCTTCTATAGTGAGCCCAAATATGAATCTAGGAAGCCGATTTGAACAAACTTGAATCAGATCCACCCCACAATGTTGCATACCAAATATCAAAAGATTCTGCCTGCTGGATCTGGAGAAGAAGATTTTTTAAGAAATTTGCCTAAATGCACTAAGTTCGAAATCGGGCTCCTATACTGAGCCCAAATATGAACCCAGGGGGCCGATTTGAACAAACTTGAATCAGATCCACCCTACAATGTTGCATACCAAATATCAAAAGATTCTGCCTGCTGGATCTGGAGAAGAAGATTTTTGAAGAAATTTGCCTGAAATGCACTAAGTTCGAATTCGAGCTCCTATAGTGAGCCCAAATATGAATCTAGGGAGCCGATTTGAACAAACTTGAATCAGATCCACCCTACAATGTTGCATACCAAATATCAAAAGATTCTGCCTGCTGGATCTGGAGAAGATTTTTTAATGTTTTTCCCATTGCCTACAGTGTTAAAAAGTGCTGACTCAGCACTTTTTCAAAGTCCCGAAACTGTACCCTATGATAAAACCGATGGCAATTTTTTTTTACCAATCCTTTCTGTTGGTCCTAAGGAAGCTGCATACCAAATAAAAATTCTCAATGCCGTGCAGTTTTGGAGATATGGGCGTTTTAAATTTTTTCTATTTTTAGCTCCTGCGGTTCCCACGGGGCTGCGGGAAATTTTTTTTTTGCATAAATCAAGTACTCATGATCCAATAAGCCCTCACATAAAATTTGGTTCAAATCAGCCTCTCGGTTTGGAAAATAGAAATTTTGGGCGGGGCAAAAAATTTTGCCCCTCCCATAACGACGCCAAGTATAGCCCCACAAACTTCTCTTGAACAAATCTGAGTCTACACCTCAAAAGGAAGCTGCACACCATATATCAAGTCTCTGCTACTGCTGGTTCATGAGAAGAAGATTTACAAAGATTTTGGTGACCCTTGGGGGCGTGGCACCACCCAGGAGGAGAGGCAACTTCATTTGAACAAATCTGAATTGGCATTAGGTAATAAACATTTAGCCAACATTTGAATAAAATTGGGCTAGTGGTTTAGGAGGAGAAGTCGATAATGTAAAGTTAACGCCGGACGGACGACGACGGATGCCGGACAGAAAGTGATTAGTAAAGCTCCCCTTGAGCTTCGCTCAGGTGAGCTAAAAACTGGGCATTTTCTTTTTCAGACTCTTGAAAACTCTATTGCCAGTCAATCATTTTCCAAAGTTAATGCTAAATTACAAGGATTTCGCAAAAAGCTACGTGATGTTAAATTTTTGACAACCTGTATTTTTTATCGCTCTATTGTACAAAAGCTTTCACTGATGTCCAAAGCATTTGAAAAAGAAAACATTTTGGTTTGCAACGTGAAATACACACTTGAAAAGACATTTATGCAGCTTGATGCGCTTGCGGAATCACCTGTGAATGCAGCTGACATGTTATCTGATGTCAACATGGAATACAAACAGGACAGTAACTCCATGACCGCTCAAGTACCCAAACATGGACACATGCGTAGAAAGAAACAAAACCAAGAGTTTACAACATTGGAATTGAACAATCTCACTAACTCTGATTGCATTTCTGATATGAAACACATCGCATCTATCAAAGATCGTGTTATTCCCGAACTGACAGAGTGTCTTGAAAATCGTTTCAAAAATGAACTTGAGAAATCGGACAAATCTGACATTGAATCTCTGTATGCAGACATGCGTCTTGTCACAGACCCAGCAAATTGGGTAGATACAAAGAAAGAAGTGGATGCGCTAATTAACATATCTGTTTGCTTCCATACTACACTTAACCATCCAGGTATTGACGGGCCATCATCTTTTGATAAATCTCATTTGAAAGTGAATGGAATGATTTGAAACTAATTGTAAGGCACAATTACAATGGGGTGAAAGCTGCAAAGTTGTGGCAGAAAATATTGCTTTATCGGCGTCAGAAATTGCCAAATGTGTGTGCAGTGGTTGAATTACTCCTGTGCATCGGGATGAGTAACTGTACTGTGGAGCGTGGCTTTAGTGTTCTCACAGGCATGCTTACTGACCGCAGACTATGTATGAATCACAACACTATGGAGAGTTTGCAGCTTATTAAAGGAAACGACCCCAGCTGGACAGATGCGGAATGGGAGGAAATAACTGACAAGGCTGTAGACACTTATATATCCTCAAAGAGGAAGACTCAGTTGGAGACTGACACTGTCAATCAGTTGCATTTTTGCAGAAAACGTAAGCTATCAGTATCAGCAAGTGATTCTGATAGCAGTACTGAGTGTGATGATGATGATATTTGTGAAGACTCCAGCTAAACCAACGAATCTGTTTACACAACTGATTCTGATCAGCCTATGGACTTGAGTGATGATGATCAGTGATGTATGACACAAGTAACATGCTGCAGGGATGACTACTATATATAAAATACCGCATGTTTCCTCATCAACATTGCCATGAAGGATCTTCCAAATGTCTGACCAATTTAACAGCTTCTTAATTTTTTTTTCTTTTCTGTTTTTCGACGAAATGTGAGATACACAGTTTGTTACAAAATGTGACATTACATAATAAATCATTTTATATCTTCTCAAATGCCCTCGTTTCTTGCTTGTGCCATCAGTATTAACTTATGTCGACCATCATACTCGTAAGTTCTTACCGTAACCGTTCAGCATTTAGTGCAAGAACTTACGATTTCACTTTCTGGGAAGGCACAGAAAACTTTGCCTGCACTGGTGTAAAACAATATTAAAGAATAATATTATTGTACTCCAGTGCAGGCAAAGTGTCTGCATAAAATCTAATGGTTAACCTGAAATAACATTAAATCATTATCAATATCACTGTCAAATATTAGTTTCATCGCATCATGGAGGATATCGTAACGTCACCAAAAACAGAGTTTATTACTTCCTCAGTTCCTGGTGTGACAACGTACGCGCTTTGGCTTGGGATGATTATCATTCACGGGTTAAGTTGCTCAAAATCTCAATTTATTTTGGTGGTTACAGTTACTGTATCACAACGCCATCTTTTGTCAGTTACACGAGGCATCACTGAACAGCATAACACAGGCTATTTATAAACCTCTGTTGTGTTTACTTTCACTTTCGGTTGTCATGATATTAGATTATCAATCTGATTTTTTTGTGAATTTCCACGAATATTCGAAACGTCACCATTACCTGCCCACGAGAATTATTTGATTGGTTTCATTTTTCACCGGGTACATGTATGTACAGTTTCTATTACTATTCAAACGTTACCCTATTTCAAAACAAACTTATATTCCCATTAAACGACATCGGATAATCAAGGAACTTAAATTAAGTGATAACCACGTGGAGTGACAGTATTCCCTCAACACAAATTCGATAGGCATGACTAATGACGTACAATTTCGCAAAGCTGCCCCCGTCTAAGAGTGTTCACATTTTTTTTATTTACTGCATCAAGAGTAATTTCGAATGCAATGAATAAAAAAATAATTTGAAGATAAAAAATTGTGTTATCCCAGGACCATTTAGAATATCTTCAATTGGCATCATGTACTGTACAGCTGGCTCAGGTGCAATGAACTGAAATTCAAAATTTATCTTATGGGATGAACTTGAAGGGAATGAAGTTGAACCATGATTGCCATTGGCATGTGACAGTTGTGAGTTGTGGGGGCCGACGACTTCAACACAGTATTGAGTAACTTTCAAAGTAACATTTATTTATTACAACTATCCAAATTACACAATGCAACTTTGTGAGTAGTCTGGAGCATGTCTGGTCACAGTGTTTAGGGCTGCAACGGTACACTTACCTCACGGTTCAGTACGTATTGCGGTTTTTCGGTGGCAGTACAATACGTATTGCAGTACATTTTTTTAAAGGACGATGGCGCCGAAGGCGCCCGAGTGAAGACGTCGAAGACGTCTTCACTCGTTCGTCCTTTAAACTAAAAACACTTTTTCTTTTTTAAAGGAAGTGGCATCCGAGAAGAGACTTTACGAGATTTACTTTCGTCTGGGGAATTTTTCAAAGGAAACAGAGGCAGAAAAAAGCACATCTCAATGAACCCTTGGACACTAACACACATTAGGGATGTACTGCCTTTGCTTCGACCTAATTTGGTATATTGACCCATAATACATTGGGAGTCAGACCTAGTAGAGCACCGATTATGTCACGTGACTCCTATAGCAACCCAAACGACTCCATAGCAACAAGGAAACTACTAAATTTAGTATATGGACCCATAATACAGTATGACGCCAAACAGGAAGTCCGATGATGATGTCACGTGACTTCCCTAGCAACCAAAGCAACTCCCTAGCAACGGACAAACTATTGGGCCGATTTTGATCAAATTTGGTATATGGACGCATAATACAGTGGGAAGCCAAACAGGCAGGCTATTGATGATGTCACGTGACTTCCATAGCAACCAAAGCAACTCCCTAGCAACAGACAAACCACTGGGCCGATTGTGATCAAATTTGGTTTATCGACCCATAATACAGTGGGAATCCAAACAGATGTGCCAATTATGATGTCACGTGACTTCCCTAGCAACCAAAGCAACTCCCTAGCAACGGACAAACTATTGGTCTGATTTTGACCAAATTTACTATATGGATCTACATTACATTCGGAATCCAAATAGACAGGTCGATGATGATGTCACGTGACATCCCTAGCAACCGTAACAACTCCATAGCAACGGACAAACTATTGGGCCGATTTGGACCAAATTGAGTACATGGATCTATATTACATTGGGAATCCAAACAGACAGGTCGATGATGATGTCACATGACTTCCCTAGCAACCAAAGCACCTCCCTAGCAACAGACAAACTACTGGGCCGATTTTGAGTAAATTTGGTATGTGGACCCATAATACAGTGGGAATCCAAACAGACAGGCCAATGATGATGTCACGTGACTTCCATAGCAACCAAAGCAACTCTCTAGCAACGGACAAACCACTGGGCCGATTTTGATCAAATTTGGTATATGGACCCATAAAACAGTGGGAATCCAAACAGACAGGCTAATGATGATGTCACATGACTTCCTTAGCAACCAAAGCAACTCCCTAGCAACGGACAAACCATTGGGCCGATTTTGACCAAATTTAGTATATGGGTCTATATTACATTGGGAATCCAAACAGACAGGTTGATGATGATGTCACGTGACTTCCCTAGCAACCAAAGCAGCTTCTTAGCAACAGACAAACTACTGGGCCGATTTTGATCAAATTTGGTATATGGGCCTATAATACAGTGGGAATCCAAACAAGCGGGCTACTGATGATGTCACGTGACTCCCCTAGCAACCAATGAACTCCTTAGCAACGAACAAACTATTGGGCCGATTTTGACCAAATTTAGTATAAGGATCTATATTACATTGGGAATTCAAACAGACAGGTCGATGGTGATGACACATGGCATCCCTAGCAACCCAATAGCCAATTTTGAACAAATTTAGTAGATGGACCCATAATACTATAATAGGAATCCAAAGAAACAGGTCGATGATGATGTCATGTTAATTCCTAGCAACCATGCCAACTCCCAAGCAACTGACAATCTACTCGGCCAAATTTGACCACATTTGGTAAATGGATCCAAAATACGTTTGGAATACAAACAAAAAGATCAATTATTATGTCACCTGGCTTCCTCAGCATCCAAAGCGACTCCCTAGCAATGGGAAAATTCCTGGGTCGGTTTTCATGCAAATGAAAACAGACAGATCAATGTTGACGTCACGTGACTTCCCTAGCAACCAGAGCGCCCCCTTAGCAATGGGCTAACTACTGGGCCGATTTTGACAAAATTCGGTATACGGACCCAAAATGCATTGCAAATGAAAACAGATAGGTCAATGTTGATGTCACGTGACTTCCCTAGCAACCAGAGCGCCACCTTAGCAACGGGCTAACTACTGGTCCGATTTTGACCAAATTCGGTATACGGACCCAAAATGTATTGCAAATAAAAACATACAGGTCAATGTTGACGTCATGTGACTTCCCTAGCAACCAGAGCTCCCCCTTAGTAACGGGCTAACTACTGGGCCGATTTTGACCAAATTCGGTATACGGACCCAAAATGCTTTGCAAATGAAAACAGACAGATCAATGTTGACGTCACGTGACTTCCCTAGCAACCAGAGTGCCACCTTAGCAACAGGCTAACTACTGGGCCGATTTTGACCAAATTCGCTATACGGACTCAAAATGTATTGCAAATAAAAACATACAGGTCAATGTTGACGTCACGTGACCTCCCTAGCAACCAGAGCGACACCTTAGCAACGGGCTAACTACTGGACCGATTTTGACCAAATTCGGTATACGGACCCAAAATGTATTGCAAACAAAAACATGCAGGTCAATGTTGACGTCACATCTTTTCAGTAAAACTGCATTGGCATATTTTCATCGTCCTTTTTTGCACAGCACTGCTGTATTTTCTTGTTTCTAACATTATTCACCCAAAAACTGAGGGTGAATCATGTTTGCAATATGCTAGAAGCCTAGCATGCTGTTGGACTGCTGTGGCAGCTGTGCCGTGCAAAATGCACGGCAACAAAAAAAAACTAGAATAATTTATAACCTCCTTCCCACATGGCTGTGTGGTTTTATTCATTCTGAGGCAAGCTGAGGAATTTACCATGATTCACTATCAATCTCATCTTTGTATGAGGGAAAGCCAAAGTGTTTCCAGACAGGGGATTTAAATTTTGGAGGTGGGCTGACGATACCTTCGTTGTTATTGGGAGTCCATTTATTTCTGTCATGTGTGCACGAAGGCAAAACGGAAATACGCAAATAAACAACGCAAAACTTGATTGGCAAATTGTTGAATAATCAGCCAATAAATAATCGTCTTACTTCTCCTGACACACATTCGGTATTACCCAAAGCTCAAGTGACGTCAAGTCGGTTATTTATAGATTCACGACATGCTGTTCTGTTTATGTTTGCAAACTGTTTGCTTGTGTCAACACTTACAAATTTTCATACAGACCCAATCCCCAACAGCAGTCCATTAAAACTAACAGCATGCTTCTATGCACCGCATATTTGGTAGATTAAAGCTGAAATGTTGCAGCCAGGCAGCCCGTTAAGCTGATGTAGAAATATGCACTCTTGACTTGGCAAAACAGGACAGAAATAACACATGGTTGACCACGTGCTAAATGTACAACGTCAATTTGATAATAAGTGTTGTTTGTCACGAACCAATAGAAACGTATCCCCAAATCACATGATCAACATGGTTATGAATATTCATTATTGAATATATTTACCGCGTGTCTGAACTGCACCAACTTCGTGGAAGACCTCACCACATCCGATTGTTTTATGGGCTTGAATTCCACACTTTCTTTCATTGTTAAGTGATTTGAATAAGTTAAATTTTTAAAATAAATGTTTGAAATTGTATGTATAAAGTTTTTTCGATATAAATACTGTCCACACCAACAATTACAAATATTATCCACCAAGATTATATGCCCAATTTCCCAATAAATTGTGATGACTCAAGGTCCGTACAATCGGGTGAGTTACTGAGTGTGTGTGTGCGTGATGGGGGGTGGGGGTGGGGTGGGGGTGGGGGGGTACGGGCAAGCCCCTTCTATTTTTCAGAGAGAGGGAAAGGGAGAACAGTTTGATCCTGCAGGAGAGTTTACTTGAAATTCACATCTGACTTCATGGGCCCTCTTTTGGGGATGTTGGAATTCTCCTGCTGCGACCGCTGTACCGTGAACGTAGTACGTACCAAAAATTAGGCTGAATGAACCGAGTATTGTACCGTGGAAAAATACCGCGGTGCACCGAGACCGCGGTGAACCGTTGCAGCCCTAACAGTGTTGAACTGCATTCATAGGATATATCATGGTTCAACTGCCTTCCATGTCCAAAAAAAATTAGGAGAGCCTAGCTCATTTCAGGAGAGCGATTTTTAGCCCCCCTAAATTTTTCAGAAGGCCAGGCCTGCTAGTGGTGCATGGAATTATAATCGGAATCAGTTGAATATGAGCTCAAATAACCACTAATCAGCCATTTTTGGAAACTGTTTGAACACAATGAGAGTGTGTTTTTGTTTTTTTTTACTCTTCTCACAACCTGTAAAAAAAACCATAACTGATGAAAATTCTATCACTATTTTTTATTTAAATTCAATTTTATATTTGCGTTTGACCCCCTGCACCAGCCCCGACTCTTACAGTCATGAAAATCGACTTTTGATCAAGTTATCTCCTTTGAAATTATTAGACACATGAGGAAGGTCAATTAGGAAGCAAGTACTTGTTGAGAGAACACTTGTGTCCTTTGACATCAGTAGAAAAGAAAGGCAAATTTCCCTTTGTTACTTTTTTAATAAATGAAAACAACAGGAAACTTGTTTTTTATGGCAAGTCAAATGGAAGCAACCATTTCACAGATAATCCATCATTAACAATATCTTTCAGTATCACACATACCAACACTAAGTAATGTCTACTTTAGCTCTTTGTTGAGCAAATGTGTTTTTACAGTACATTGCAAGTTTATTTTTTACAGGAAAAAAAAAATAGCAAATCTCAACTCATAGAGTTTTATATAAATGGAAATGACAGTGTCTGTGTTATATGTTGGTATCAATCAACTTCATTGCCTCACAAAACATATTGTTCGGATGGTAATCATACATAAATAATGTTAAAATAAATGACTAAGTGTAACTTCAGCTATATTAACATAAATACCATCTGCACTTGTGCCACAAGCCATGCTAATTCCAATATCACTGTTCCCTACCACTGTTAAATAAAAATTTAAAGTTTCCAAGCAATGTCAACAATTAACTATAATCCTTACAGGGTAATATTCCAACTACGTCGTCAAGGCATGCCCTCTATGAAGGCATGCCTTGATAATGTAGTTGGATTATTTTATCAGTCAGGACTTGAGCGAGCTATCACTGTCAGAACAAATCATGTTTATAGCACCGCAACCTCCATCAGAAATCTTCAAGTCACCACTGATTTGATACAATTTCGAATAATAAAAGTGATCTGATTCGATTTGAATCAAAAATGGGCGATTCACAGAATCCTAGATTGAAGACATATCAGCCATCCTTGATAATGGGAACTTCTGGGAAATAAAGTCCAATCTAAAAATTAATCTATAGTATCAATGGAATCTTTTGAAGAGGATTTTTGATATCAACAAGAATATAGCAGGAGGTTGTATTAGGCCAAACAAAACAAGTTTCAAAGGAATCAACTCATAAACATCTGAGAAAATCTCAGGACAAAATTCATGCATTCTATGATGAAAATGGGGCATAACACTGGCAAAAAAAGGTTCGATTGAAACTATAATTGCAAGTGCACAGGTCCCTATGGTAGTGAACATCCATACCAAGTTTCAAAGGAATCGACCCATGAACTTCTGAGAAAATCTCAGGTGCACAGGGTCCCATGGTAGTAAACATCCATACCAAGTTTCAAAGGAATCAACCAGCAAACATCTGAGAAAATCTCCAAACAAAATTAAAGCATTCTAAGACAAAAAAGGGGCATAATTCTGACAAAAAAGTCTGATTGAAACTATAATTGCAAGTGCACAGGTACCTATGGTAGTGAACATCCATACCAAGTTTCAATCTCCGGACAAAATTTGCGCATTCTAAGATGAAAAGGGGCATAACTCTGGCAAAAAAAGGTTCAATAAAAACTATATTTGCTGGGTGCAAAGGTTCCCATGGTAGTAAATATCCATATGAAGTTTCAAAGGAATCAGACAAAATTCTAGGCAATTCAGGCATTCTGAGATGAAAGGGGGAGAGGGGGGGGGGGGGGGGGGCACATAACACAGTCAAAAAGAGTCCAATCGGAAACTGCAATCACAGGTGCACAGGATCCCATGGTAGTAAATATCCATACCAGGTTTCAAAGGTATCGACCCATAAACATCTCAGAAGCTCTCAGGACAATATTTGCATATTTAAAGATGAAAAGGGGCAAAACTCTTGCCAACAACGTCCAATCAAAACTATAATCACAGGTGCACAGGTTCCTATGGTAGTAAACATTTATACCAAGTTTCAAAGGAATCGACCCATAAACATCTGAGAAAATCTAAAAAATTGTAGGCCTGCTATTCCAAGTCTGAAAAGGGGAATACTTCTGGAAAAAATGAATGTGTCAATGACACTGTAGCTCAACTTGTCAAGACATTAACATGTATAGTATGACACAGCAGTGACAAACATCTAGGTAATGACCTGATAACAAAGGTACATATAAAGTATTGTAACGGCCTGTACATAAATACTGACCGTAGCCTGTAACAAATGTATAGGTAAAGTATTGTAAAGGTGGGTGACAGTCAGATGCTAAACTAGAAAAGAAATCTTTGAATCCCAGAGTGGGTCTGACTGAACCCCAAAATATTTGTTCTCATAGCACAGTGATAACAAAGGCACCCCAAAACACACTCATTCCTGTCCCAAGGTGAAAACAAAGGTACCCAAGAAGTTTCGTGAAGATCAGTTCCTGAATACGAGCTGTATAGAAGTTGTGACAAAAAACTGATTGGACCTAATTTTGCTACAAAATGGCCACTGGCAGCCATCTTGAATTTTGGACTGCACTCAGAAACACTCGTTCTCGTCCCAAGAGGATAACAAAGGTACCCAAGAAGTTTCGTGAAGATCGGTTGATAAATACAGCCTCTAGCCCGAGCCGTATTGACATGTGCACTTACAGTGTATAAGTAGCACTAAATAAATCAAAATTCACCTAATTTGCATAATTTCTACACGAGAAGAAAACCCGTACTGTATGTGATGTATTCCATTTTACTAAACATTCATACAAAAATTTATTCAAATCAGAACTTTCATACAGAAGTTCTGTACAAAAGACTGATTGCACTAATTTTGGTACAAAATGGCTGCTGGTGGCCATCTTGAATTTCGGACCATGTCCCAAAACACCCGTTCTAACCCACAGTGATAACAAAGGTACCCAAGAAGTTTCGTAAAGATCGGTTCATAAATATGGCCTCTAGCCAGAGCCGTATAGAAGTTGTGTACAAAAAACTGATTAGACCTAATTTCAGTACAAAATGGCCACTGGCAGCCATCTTGAATTTCGGACCGCACTCAGAAACACTCATTTTCGTCCCAAAGTGATAGCAGAGGTACCCAAGAAGTTTCGTGAAGATCGGTTGATAAATACAGCCTCTAGACCAAGGCGTATTGACATGTGTACTTACTGTGTGTAAGTAGCACTGAAAAAATCAAAGTTCATCTAATTTGCATAATTTCTGGAAGTTCTGCGCAAAAATCTGATTGACCTAATTTTGTACAAAATGGCTGCCATCGGCCATCTTGAATTTCGGACCGGACACCAAAACACTCGTTCTCGTCCCACTGTGATACCAAAGGTACCTAAGAAGTTTCGTAAAGATCGGTTCATAAATACGGCCTCTAGCCCGAGCCCTATTGAATTGTTGACGGACAGACCGACATGGCATAAGCTCAAGTTTGAGTTACGTCAAAGTTGTGTTAAAAATGAAGAATTTTATTTGGATCGAAATATATCTTGTGGTGTTGCAAACAAAGTTATTAATTTCTTGATATGCAGGAATAACTAGCTACCTTCTTCCTCTGAGCTTCTCCTGTGTTATATCTCTTTTTCATGTGCAAAATGAAAGCACGCTGGCTCACTGGTTACGGAATTGGACTTCAAACCAAGAGGTCCATGGTTTGATTTCTGCCAGGGGTAACTGTGTTGTGTCCTTGGGCAAGGCACTTAATCCTGATTTCCCATGTGGAGCATGGTGACCGTATACTAAGGTGTACTGTACATCGATGGTGCATTTGTCTTCAACCAATGCTAACCCTGCTTGTGTGGAGTTGGGGAGCTTGACAGTTGTTCGCTGGTTTGCTCCAGGTACTCTGGCTCCCTCCACCTGTAAAACTGCCTGCCATGAAGTGACCCTGGCTATCAAAAGTGTCATTAAACACCAGTAAATAAATATGCAAGATAAAGGCACGTTATAGACACACTTGCAAGTTACATTCTAAATAGGCAGCCAAGACTTGCCGAGACACAATTGCAAAGTCACAGAATGACACTTTCGACAGTCAGGATTACCTCGTGTCAAACAGTTTTATGGGTTGAGGAAGCCGGAGTACTGTCAGACTCCCCAAACAAACAGGGTTAGCATTGGTTGAAGACAAGTGCACCATCGACATGCAGTATGCGTTAGTACACATTGCCACTGTTCCCCCACATGGGCAAATAGGATTAAGTGCCTTGCCTAAGGACACAATGTGGTTGCGACAGGTGGGATTCGAACCGAGGACCTCTCAGATTGCAGCCTGCATCTCTACCTACTGAGCCACCACGCTCCGTATTTTGAAGGTAATAGTTCTTAATCTTTGTTTCTCTCCTCCAAAACAAATTCCCATTTGAAGCATTCATAGTGTGAATTACCCAAATTTATGCATTGATCCCAGACCCTTTCTCAAAGAGGGCAGAAGAATCCCTGCACAAAATCAACTAAAGTTTACAGATTACAATAATTTTATAATTCAAATCAATTACTCACCTGACATTTTGTTCCTGTATAATTTTCTAACAAATCAGGGAAATCTGTTAAATTCAATATTATCTGGGAGATTTTCATCATACATTCACTGCACTCACATCAAAGCCTGATAAAAAAAATGGTAACATTTAACTCTTAACCCACCGAGTAGTTAAGTTTTCTTCAAATTCAATCATGGCTGCTGTAAATCAGCCATGAGTGGGAATTATGAAAAATTCATCAAAATCAAATTCAAGAAATCACTAGTCAGTTTTCTGGACCAAATTGGATGAAATGTGCCCAAATTGTATCAGGGGATTTTGCTTCACTGGGCAAAAATGTCTACCAGAGGCAAGCATAGCTTTAATACTGTATAAAATATAAAACATAAAAACACTCACTAAATATGAGGACATGATAGCAAAAAATATGGAAACAGGGGAGTGAGTATATTATGTACAAGGAAAACTTTCTCTCATTTTTCTTTTCGGGATCATAGAAACCTTTTTCTCTGTTCCAAAGAAAGCTCAGACATTCTTTTGAAAATCATTGACAGAAGTAAATATTAAAAAATAAGTCACTGATAATAATTCTTGGAAAGCACCTTGAGAACCACCCTTAAAATTAGGAGAAATCTCAATTGCAGTAGTCCAGATGATTTGCTATGGCAATGTTATCACCCGATGCCGAAGGCTAGTTGGAAGAGAGCATGATTATGGGCACTGGGGGTATCCCCCTACCTGGAAATGTTTTGCAAATTCAAGCATGGGAAGATGGGATTTCCTTCATTTCTTCATTTCTGGCATGCCAAGATCCTTTTCTGAAGGGCCAGCCAACAGGTTATTAAGTACACTTCACGCCTGGTATGAGTTTAGAACCAACATTTTACAGAGTTTGTGCAGGTTTTAGAGAAATGAATAATTATATACACTTTGTGAATTTGATTCAAAATGAAATAAAAACCTAAAATAAAAAGAAATTTAGTACAAAATTTGAATTTTATGGACAGCAAAAGTGATTCTGAATACATTTAATTAAATTTCCCTACTTTTTCCATACCATTTATATGAAAACGTCATTTTCCATACCTTTTCCAGGCCTGGAAAACGTTTTTAAAAATTCCATACTTTTTTCAGACTTCCAGACTTGCGTACGAACCCTGCTCTTGGAACAATGGTTCAACAGATTGTTGCCAAGCATTTTATGATGATTCATAAACCACATTTTATTATCTTCTGCAATTGTTGAGTTATTAACACAAAATGTCAATGATACCATTCAATAAAGTTGAGAAACCACAACAATGTGCATTCTAAATCTCTCCAGACATAGGAATATACATGTTAAACAACATGTAACACTTACAATTGAGCGTACTTGTAAATCACCAATTCATACCGGTGTGCTATGATATCTCCCCCCCCCCCCCCCGCCCCAGGGAAGATAACCTCATTTAGACCTGATTATCTTCCTCCCCATCTGAATTTTTTTTTCCTTTACATTTGGGTTACCATAAATGGTTGGTACCAGTTGGAAAACTTTTTATGTACCAAGTTTTCAATAAATTATTCAAAAAGGTCAGGTTTGGGGGGGTTGGGGAGAAGATATTGTGACCATCAAAGTAAAAAAAAATTTGTGTGAAATCATTTTTTTATTTTTATCCATTATATAAAACTGTTTAGGTCTCAACCAGGCATTACGTCTTCAAAAAAATTAAAAAAATTTCAGGTGTGGGGAGAAGATAACGTGATCATGATAACTAACAGTCATAAAGCTTCAAGTGTTTATTCATTTAACAAGTGAATATGCCAACAATATAAAATAATGTGAACACAAAAATTGACAAACATACAGAAACATGATATGATATAGAAGTGTTTTAGGACTGTACAGGGTATTACGTCTTAAAGAAAA
>CM062293.1:170738928-170783615 GCA_031216915.1 Pictodentalium vernedei
TGTGAAATTATGATTTATGAATAGTTTCCATGATATAAAAGTGTTTTAGGACTCGACCAGGTATTAGTCTTCAATAAATAAACAAATTTCGGGGGGGGGGGGGGGGGGGGGGGGGGGGGGGGGGGTTGATATTATGGCCACGATATCTTCCCCCCCACCTGGGACTTCAAAAGTCAGTGAAAAATAGTTGAGCACGTCCTAAAAACAGTTTTATATCAAGAAAATTATTCATAAATAGTGATTTCCCACAATATTTTTTTTGACTTTTGAAGTCCCAGGTGAGGGAAAGATGTCGTGGGTCTCTTCCCCTCCAGTTGAATTTTTTTTTTGAGGATGTATCTGGTTGTGTCATACAACATATTCAATTGTAAATTTTTGTAGGTAGGCTCATGTGTTACTGCAACAAATTAAGAATTTTGGATTGAAATACAAAATTCTGTCTCGATGGATACAGATAGTTTAAATATCCTCTATAACCACGATTAACAAGTTTTTCCAACTAGTACCAACTGTTTATGGTATTTTAAATGGGTTTCAGATTGAATATAAGAGGAAAAAAAATGTACGCGAAAAAGGTAAAAAAAATTTAGGTTGGGGGGGGGGGGAGGTATAATCAGGATGGGGGAGGGAAGATATGCAGGAGGGGAGGAGATAAACTGTTACACCGGAAATGTTAAGGTTGCACTCCATTGACTCGGGGTTGCAGTAGAATTACCAGTTGCACGCATATGAGTGGTACACGTGGCTCTGAACGATCACCATAAGTATGCTCAATTGTAACCATTAGTCTGTAAACGCTGTAAAAATATCTTCAATTTAATGTAGTTCTTTCAAGCCTCGACTTGTCTAGTTAGTAGTAGTGCACAGTATTACAATCAGAATCGGCATCGGCAGATTGTGCGCTCCAATAACCAGGTTATCGGTCAGTGGCCATTTTTGGTAATCGGTTTTGAACACTAAAACCATCTCAATTATTTTAAAAAATCAAATCCTATGAGATGTGAATGTCATAAAATTCTTTATTGCAGACCTTTGAAGATAACACCTCACCTTGCAGTTTCCTGATGCATAATATCAAATGTATCCGGTCTGACTAAATACCACAAATTAAGTCGGAAAATTCATAAAAATGTCATTTGAAGAGATAGCGGAGATTGCGTTACGGCTCACTAACAAAATATATCATCCATTGAGTGCACCAAGGCACCATCTGCAGTGTGTTGGAATTGCAGATGGCACCTTGTTGTAATCAAAAGACGATAAATAGCTTTTCTTCTACTACTTTTGTGATATCAATAAATTTAATAGACTAGCATGCCTATTGATAATGGATTCATGGTGGTAATAGACAGCACCAGTAGGCTGTAGTATCGTAACAATTGAAAAGTAGATTCAATTTGAGATTTGAACCTTTTTTGCTTGATTCAATTTGAGATTCAATTCAAGAAAAAACATCGTTATTCGCCAGGGCCAAAACTAATTTCACCAAACTTTCAAACTGTGTGCGGTCACACACACTTTATTGGTACATACTGAATAATCACAATGAAGGTTTTAAGGCAAAAATACCTGTGATATAAATGCAGAGGAATCTTGAAGCCATCAGTATATATTCCAATGAATTACAATTTGTATTTGAATGGTTTGATGTTTTGCGATAAATGTGCAACAAGGTACTGCTATTAACCAGCATTTGGTTAAGAAGTTACTGAAAAATAGAGTTTAAGGGAAGGGAGGTGATTTTTCAGAATCAGTTTCAGTTCGGTTTAGGAAAAACCCTTGGTTTCAGTTCAGTTTTTCTATGTGTCAAGAACATATAGTAAATAACACTTCAGGTTTCCAAACCCCTTGAGCACTGATGGTATCTTCCATGCCATTTAAAAGGCAGAAATTGGAAGAGTCCATATCCATTATTTGGGGGTAGAGTAATTAATATTTTCAACGTGCAGACTTCAGACTGCACATTGAAAATATTAATTGTTCTATCACGCACATTCACTTTGTAGCCATCCTACTTAATGAAATTATGGTGTATTGTGTTGCTGGACCGGAAAAGCGGTCTCTTGTATTGAAAGAGTTAACTTCTCTAAACCACAAAAACCCTTGTCTTTAGTACAGAGGAACCCTGTCAAGTGAATAGCCACATTGCCAAGGAAAAAACGGCATTGTGTCACTTTCCTGTATTCTAGAGATAAGCATAGCATTTATTCTATCTTGTTTGACAGAGCTCTATAAGCTCTTTCAAACTGTCAAACAAGATATAATAGTTTAAATGCCTGTATTGAATGTACTGAGGCCAAATAGGCCCACAAACAAAGGAAAACTGGGGAGAGTGAGGGTAATTTCTTGACAGGTTACAAGATATTTTATTCATTTAACATGAGTTAATTTTAACTCTATAACCTACATTAAATTAACAGGTCAAATTTTGAACTGGAGGTATAGTAAATGGTTTTGTATTGGGAAATCTATACTATTAAAAAAATAGACTTCCACAAAAATCTCAAGTACTGCTAAACGTACAGTGTTAAAACTTGGCCCACATGTCTGTTGTACGCCCATGATATAAACCTCCCCTTTTGAAGACAATCCATGTCCTGGAAATGCATTTTGTGAAGGAAAATCCTCATCAATCGACAGAATCTATTTTTAGACACAATACTGTGTTCTGTGTCGTCATCGACCAACACCGGAGAATACCTTGAAATCACGGATTTCTCGCCAGTCAATCACGAAAGAACGTAAGTTCAAATTGCTGTTTTATACCAAATGTTTCAACATGTCTTCTTTTTCTGAATTGGCCCTCATGTCTGTTGTACGCCTGTGTTCTAAACATCCCTCCTTGAAGACAATTTATGCTCGAAAAAATGTATTTTGCAGAAAATCAATCTGCTCAATCTTTTCCTACACACAAAGCCGGTAACCCTAAATATGGTATTTTTACCTCAGGTCACCTAAACTTGCCGCAAGTCACCAAAAAATTGTTTTCTTTTTCTAAACAATATTTTATTTCTCATAAACAGAAATGGGTTCGTCAAACAGGCGATGCCTATAACTAGCCTCACCCTAAAACATTATTTTCTACATTATTAAAAAAATTTGCACGCAGTTCTTTTTACTATTGTATTTGTATTTCGTACAAAACGGTGTCCGGTCACCACAAACTGTCACTGGTCCCGACAAAGTTCGTTCCAATGTATTTTCACGAATTTATCGGCCTTCAAAACATTCTCCTCAATCACGTAATTCACATCAAACTCAAACTTAGAAATTGATCATGTTCTGCAAATAGGTATATGTAAAGAAAAAAAATGAAAAAACCTCTTTCACGATGCATCCGGTAATCGATAACGTATTATGATGTACGCGAAAATTGCCATCCCATGGTGTTCCGACCCTAAGCCTAACATTTCAAACACAGTAAGGTCTACCACACATGCACTAATCTGTATATATAAATGTTAACGTATGTTTGTGTGTGTGTGGATGGGTGTGTGTCTGTTGTCCGTTAACTCCTCCTACACCCTTAGGCCGATCGGAACGAAACTTGGCATGTGTATGTACTTCGGTACTGGGAATGTTTTTAACCCATCGTCACCGGGGTGGGGGTGGGGTCCGCGCATGCGCAGTAACAAACTTCTACATCCTTAGCCCGATCGGAACGAAACTTGGCATGTTTATGTACTTCGATCATGGGAAGGTTTTCAAACCATGGCCACCGGGGTGGGGGTGGGGGTTCACGCATGCGCAGTAACAATCTCCTACACCCTTGGCCAGATCTGTGTCCGTTAACTCCTCCTACACCCTTAGGCCGATTGGAACGAAACTTGGCATGTGTTTGTACTTCGGTACTGGGAATGTTTTTAACCATTCGTCACCGGGATGGTGAGGAGGGGGGGGGGGGGCGCGCATGCGCAATAACAAACTCCTACATCCTTAGCCCGATCGGAATGAAACTTGGCATGTTTATGTACTTCGATCACGGGAAGGTTTTCAACCCATAGCCACCGGGGTTAGGGGTGGGGTTCACGCATGCACAGTAACAATCTCCTACACCCTTGGTCAGATCTGTGTCCGGTAACTCCTCCTACACCCTTAGGCCGATCGGAACGAAACTTGGCATGTGTATGTACTTCGATACTGGGAACGTTTTTAACCCATCGTCACTGGGGTGGTGGGGGCCGCGCATGCACAGTAACAATCTCCTACATCCTCAGCCCGATCGGAATGAAACTTGCCATGTTTATGTACTTCGATCACAAGAAGGTTTTTAACCCATAGCCATCGGGGTGAGGGGTGGGGTTCACGCATGCGCACTAACATTCTCCTACACCCTTGGCCAGATCTGTGTCCGTTAACTCATCCTACACCCTTAGCCCGATCAGAACGAAACTTGGCATGTGTATGTACTTCGGTACTGGAAATGTTTTTAACCCATCGTTACCGGGGTGGGGGTGGGGTCTGCGGATGCGCAGTAACAAACTCCTACATCCTTAGCCCGATCGGAACGAAACTTGGCATGTGTATGTACTTCGATACTGGGAACGTTTTTAACCCATCGTCACCGGGGTGGTGGGGGGCCGCGCATGCACAGTAACAATCTCCTACATCCTTAGCCCGATCGGAATGAAACTTGCCATGTTTATGTACTTCGATCACAAGAAGGTTTTTAACCCATAGCCATTGGGGTGAGGGGTGGGGTTCACGGATGCGCACTAACACTCTCCTACACCCTTGGCCAGATCTGTGTCCGTTAACTCATCCTACACCCTTAGCCCGATCAGAACGAAACTTGGCATGTGTATGTACTTCGGTACTGGAAATGTTTTTAACCCATCGCTCCCGGGGTGGGGGGTGGGGTCTGTGGATGCGCAGTAACAAACTCCTACATCCTTAGCCCGATCGGAACAAAACTTGGCATGTTTATGTGCTTCGATCACTGGAAAGGTTTTCAATCCATAGCCACCGGGATGGGGTTCACGCATGCGCAGTAACAATCTCCTACACCCTTGGGCAGATCTTGGACAAAACTTGGCATGTATCTTTGACTTAAACCCTTATGCCGATCGGAACGCATGTTTATGTACTTCGATCACGGGAAGGCTTTCAACCCATCGTTACTGGCGTTGGGTCGGAATTCGCGCATGTGCAGTAACCATTTGAAAACTCCTCCTACACCTTCAGCTGATCATAATGAAATTTGGCATGTGTATGTAGTTCAGCCCTGGGAAGGTTTTTAACCTACTGTCACTGGAGTTGTGGTGGGGTTCGCGCATGCGCAGCAACAATTCACCCGTCCATCGGACGGGTACCCCCTTTATGTAGACTATACACAAAATGCCCCACCCCTAACATAGTGCAGAACACATGCCCCCACGTGTGCAAGATTTTGGCGGGAGCCATGGGTTCAGCACTATGTTGGAGGGAGTCATTTACAACTGAAAGAAAACAAAAACATTATCTTGAATGAGTTTTTTCATGTTCGCCGCCTCGATGATGGGGTAGGGGGGGGGGGGGTGCGCATGTCTTCTGCACCATGTTGCAGGGGGCATTTTGTGTATACTCCACGTTACTCGACGTGTGGGACATGGGGGCATGTGTTCTGCACCCGGTTGGGGGGGGGGGGGAATTTTGTGTATACTCCACGTTATTCTACATGTGAAATACTATGGGAGAGGAATACCATGGGGGGGGGGATGTGTTCTGCGCTATGTTGCAGGGGGGGGGGGGGGCATTCATTTATACCCCATGTGTTGAAGACTATGGGGCAGGGATGGAGCACGGGGTAGGGTTGGGCATGTGTTCTGCACTATGTTGGAGGGTCATTTTGTGTATACTCCACGTAACTCGACGTCTGGGAGACTATATGGGTCGGGGGCATAGGGGCATGTGGAGTCATGTGTTCTGCACCCTGTTGAAAGGGGGCAATACTATGGGAGGATGTGTTCTGCACCATGTTGGAAGTAGGTCATTTTGCATATGATTAACGTTACTGTACCGTTACCTGGGGGAGACTAGGTGGCGGGGGCATTGGGCCTTGGGTCCTGCACTATGTTGGAGGTCATCTTCCTCTTCTTCACTATTACAAATATCGACTTCCGCAAAAATCACATGTACTTAAAGATGACCTGCCACGATGACTTTGGGCCTTGGGTCCTGCACTATGTTGGAGGTCATCTTCCTCTTCTTCACTATTACAAATATCGACTTCCGCAAAAATCCCATGTACTTAAAGATGACCTGCCACTATGACTATCGAAACGCAGCACCTGCCAATCTCACATTCCCTCCTCTTTTCAGGTGAATAATGTCCAAAGCACACCAGCAACCAGTTGAACGAGCTGCAAAGCACATCAATGACCTCATTAGTGTGAAAACTCAAATTGTGAAGGACCTTGCCTATATACAGGTAATGGCGGAGGAACAAAATTCAACTGAACTGAAAAAAACAATAAAAACCCTGAGAAATGTTGTCAACACACATCTACAATCAGCCATCAAAGATGCTGCCATAATCAAGCATGAGTTGAACGTTAATATAAATGCAAAGAGAAAACTCCAACAACAGCAAGTACATAATGCTTGCAAACAGCTAAAGCTGTCCACAGACCCTGCCACACCTGAAGCCAAATTGTCTCATGCTCACCCTTCACTCGGAAATCCATGTGCACAGTCATCGCCGTGTAAACCCAGTCATGCAAACTCCACAACAAAACTCCTTCCTGCTGAACTATCACCTGGTAAACCACAGTCACAAACGTCTCTCTTCTCCAATGACTCCGATTCTGATGACCTATCCCTCAGCCAAGCTGTATCACTGATTGAAACCCAGCACAATGATGAAAGTGGCGACACTCAAGATAGCAAGAAGGAAAACGATGGCTCCAATGATGACAATGCTGACACTCAAAACAACAAAAAAACAAATGAGGAATCTGATAAGAAAAACCCCAATGCATAAATGACATACTCTGTCCTCCTTGGACATGAAACAAGTAACCAACACATTTCTGACTATCAGCGATAGAAATAATCAATAATATTTTGGCAAACTTTCGTACCCCATATGATTATCATGCTCATTACTGCTGATGATAGGATGATTTTATCTTTACATTAAAGGGATGGTTCAACAATCTAATTTTTCAGCACTGATTCCCTATACACTTTGGTACACAATATTCCAAATAATGGCAAACATTATTATTTGACAATCATCAGTGTCATTCGATTCTTACTACATGGTAGTAACAGTGAATCTATAGTATCCACCAAAAGTAACAACCGAAGTCTCTGTGGAGCTTCATTTGACTGAAGGCTCCTTTCAGAGATTACTGCTGTTATTTTTGGAGTGTACTGTACTCCCAAGTGCTTATTCAACACTGACAGCGTTGTACCTACCCTAAATGTAATACGACGCTAAATGCAATAAACTCTTAACAACTAAGAGTTTATTACATTTAGCGTCGTATTACATTTAGGGATGGTAAATTTTGACCTTTACCAACCCTAAATGTAATACGTCGCTAAATGTTATAAACTCTGGAATGTAAGGAGTTTATTGCATTTACGGTTGTGTTACACCTAAGGTTTCGTCCTGTTACTTAAAATGTAATGCGAGTCTCACGTTACAAACTTATCCTTGAATTAAATTATATGGAAATATAGCCGTGTTCACAGTCGGTCGGTCCGTCTGTCCGCCAGTCCGCTGAATCTATTTTGACCGGTAATCTGTTTACCCCTGCTTAAACTATATGGAAATATAGTCGTGTTCTCCATCCGTTTGTCCACTGAATCTGTTTTGGAATGCAATACGACATGCGACGCTACATGTAATCAATTCTTAAATTTTAGACGTTTATAACTAACCGCAAATACAGTAGAACGTTAAAAGTAATAAACTATTAACAGTTAATAGTTTATTACATTTAGCGTTACATTACATTTAGGATTGGTACACAGCGTCTCAATGCACTCATCCCTTTAATGAACATGATGATGATGGGATGATTTCATTCACCACATTAAAAGGATGTATTTAACAACCCAACTTTTCAACATCCTTATACACATTTCTTACAATATTCCAAAGAATGGCAAACATTACAATCTGACATTTGTCAGTGTCATTCGTTTCTTACCACATGGTTGTAACAATGCATGTACAGTATCCGCCAAATGTAACAACTGAAGTCTCTTCGGACCCTCAGGTGACTGAAAGGTCTCTGTAGAGATTACTGTTGTTATTTTTGGAGTGTACTGTACTCTCAAGTGCTAACCCAACACTGACAACGTCTCAATGTACCCATCCCTTTAATGAACATGATACTGTCATCTCCTGTATTACTGCTGAACACTATTAGTGATCGGAACTAATCAATATAAGTGCATTATAACTGTAATTCTGTGACAATTTCCAATAAACAACATTTATTCACTTCTTACTTGGGTTTTTTTTTTTGTAATTTTTACAGTGAGTGCTACATGCTCCCATGATGCCCAAAAGAAAAAGTCTTCAGACAGCAGCAAGTTACGGAAAGCAAAGAAAACGATTGGAAACGAGAAAAACACGCCACCAACGTGCCCTGGGCAACATAGACGATTACACTGAACAATCTGGCGAAGTGTTGCCCCTCCCTCAAGATATTGGAACAATGGCACACTTATGCTCATCATGTCATGCATTACTCTGGAAAAACGAGACGCATTCAGGAAAACTTGGCCACAACGCTGTTTTCTCATTATGCTGCAATCAAGGGAAAGTTTCCATCCCCCCATTTACAGATCCCCCAGAACAACTAAAAAAACTGTACACCTCAAATTCTTCTCAAGCCAAAGAGTTCAGAACAAACATTCGTGCCTACAATTCAAGTCTCGCTTTTGCCTCTCTTGGTATTCAAGAACAACACCTACCAAATCAAGGGCCATACACTTTCCGTATTCAAGGCAGTATCTACCATCGTATAGGACATCTCCTCCCAGAGGAAGGTCAGAAACCACAGTTCTCTCAGATATACCTTTTTGATACTCAAGAGGAAGTTGTTAATCGTACCGCATGGAACACATCACTCAATTTACAAACATTATCAATCTTGCAAGCAATGCTACATGACTACAACCCATTTGTTCGTGCCTACAAGCATGCATCAGAGACAATACACAATAACTCTGAACCTCTCAAGTTTGTACTGAGGGCTGATCCCACCACGGATCTCAGAAGATATAATACACCGACAGCCTCTGAAGTTTCGGCAATAATCCCTGCTTCATCACCCGCCACATGTAATCGGGATGTTGTCATATACAAAAGAGCAAGTGACGACCCATCAAAACATACCTTACAACATATAAATGAGACGCATGCTTCATATGACCCCTTACATTACGTACTTCTTCTACCCCATGGCCAGCTTGGTTGGACATACTCCATCAAATCTACAACCGACAACAAAACAGTCAGTTGCATGCACTTCTATGCATTCCATATGATGCAAAGACCAGAATCGTCCAATATACTGTTGCGCACAGGGAGGCTATTCCAACAGTACTTAGTGGACCAGTATGCCAAAGTTGAACGTCTTCGACTCAACTACATACAGAACAATCAACGTGATCTCAGAGCTGAATTATACCAAGGCTTACAAGATGCTGTCAATAGTGGTGACACCGATGGCACCACTTTAGGAAGACGAATCATTCTCCCCTCCTCCTTCATAGGTGGTCCGCGAAACATGCATCAACTGTACCAAGATTCTATGGCAATCGTATGCAGATATTCAAAGCCAGATCTCTTCTTAACCTTTACATGTAATCCAAAATGGCCAGAGATAACATCTGCCTTACTCGAAAACCAAACACCACCCGACAGACCAGACTTGGTTGCAAGAGTCTTCCATCAAAAGAAGAATGTACTAATACAAGACATTGTACAAAACGAACTATTCGGCAAAGTCCTGGCCTACGTAGCCATGATAGAGTTCCAGAAATGCGGCCTACCTCACATGCACCTGCTTCTCATCCTCCACCCAGATAACAAACCACGGTCACCAGATGACTATGATCGCTTCGTCTCTGCGGAAATACCACACCCATCCCAGAAAGTCCTTCATGACGTCATCACTCAGCACATGATACATGGGCCATGTGGAAATGCTAACCCTCAGTCACCATGCATGAACAAAGGAAAATGTACAAAAAACTATCCAAAAGATTTCATTGCCGTCACTCAACAATCCCACGATGGTTATCCCATGTACAGAAGAAGAGACAATGGAATTCAAATTGTACGTAATGGTGTCATAGTTGACAATCGCTCTGTTGTACCCTACAACCCTTTTCTCAGTGCCAAATACAAAGCCCACATCAATGTAGAAATATGCTCAACTGTCACAGCAGTGAAATACCTCTACAAGTACGTATACAAGGGACAAGACCGCATAATGGCATCAGTTCAGACCACAGACGTTCACAGCCCCGTGAATGAAATTCACCGTTTTGTCGATGCAAGATACATTTCCCCCGGCGAGGCATCATGGCGACTGTTTCATTTCAAATTAAGCAGCCGGTCACCTGCTATCCAATGCCTAGACGTACACCTCCCCAATCAACAGACCATTGTTTTCACTCCCGGAAATGCCGAAACAGCCTTAAATCGAGCAAAGGACACCACTCTCACAGCATGGTTCAAGGCGAACCAAACCTATTCACAAGCAAAATCAATTCCCTACCATGAATTCCCGGAACACTTCACTTGGAATCAAACAACAAGAAAATGGACACCCCGAAAGCAAAAATTTGCTATTGGGCGGATGTACACAGCATCCCCAGCTGAAGGCGAACGGTACTACCTACGTCTCCTCCTCCACCACATGCCAGGATGCACATCATTTGATGACCTGCGCAAATTGCCAGATGGCAACATAGCTTCTACCTTCAAAATGGCAGCAATCTCACACGGATACCTGGAGGAGGATTCTGAATGGCATATCTGTCTTGAGGAATCTGCTGTGTCAGCACTACCAAATCAACTACGTACCCTTTTTGGAATGATTCTCATATTCTGTGAGCCTACTCACCCTGAAAGTCTCTTCCATTCATTTAAAGACAGCATGTCAGAGGATATTCTCCACTCAGCACCCCACCTCACGGATGCGCAAGTCGAACAACAAACACTTCATCACATCAACGACTACCTCCAGCGCCACAGCAAAACACTTTCTGACTTTCCAGACATGCCGCAGATATACAGTGACTTTCACCCCCAACTGCAGCCTCCCGATGCTCACGTTTTTAACCCCATAGAAGAAGGTGAACAAGCCGACGCGAACTGTTCCCTCCTCAATGACAATCAAAACGCAATCTACAAAGCTGTAATAGAAGCTGTCTCTTCCAAGAAACCTGCCTTCTTTTTCCTCGATGGCCCTGGAGGAACTGGGAAAACATTCGTATACAACACAATAATCCATCGACTACGATCTACGAACCTAACACCAATCGTTGTCGCATCCTCTGGAATAGCATCAGAATTACTTGAAGGAGGCCGCACAGCTCATTCCAAATTCAAAATACCAATTCCAGTTCAACCACATAGCACATGCAAGATTGCAAAAAATTCTTCTTTAGCAGACGAAATCAGAACCACCCCACTGGTCATCTGGGATGAAGCCCCCATGATGCATCGCCATATCTTCGAAGCTGTTCACAGAACATTCTGTGACATCATGAATGTACATGACACTGTACCTTTTGGGGGGAAGTCTATGCTCCTTGGAGGAGATTTCCGCCAAGTGCTACCTGTTGTCCGCTATGGAAGAGAAGCCGATATAGTAGCAAGCAATTTAAAAAACTCATTCGTTTGGCAACATGCAAAAGTTCACCACCTAATCGTCAACATGCGAACTAAACAAAACCATCAGTGTGAACAAGACACAAACAACTTCCAGGAACTCCTGCTTTCCATTGGAGACGGAAGAAGAACAACGTACCCCAACATCGCACCATGCATGATTCAACTTCCAGAAGAAATCACGATACACCCAACTCAAGGAGGCATCGAATCACTCATTGCAGCTGTTTTCCCAGACAGCAAAAACATTGACTACACAAGAGCAATTCTATGCGCAACAAACGAAGACGTCGACAAGATCAATAACACAATAATAGACGCAAAAGATGCAGAAACAGTTGTATACTCCAGTGCCGATTCCATTACTAATCCGTCCAAGGATGTCCTTTACCCAGTTGAGTTGACTCCAGCGGGACTACCGCCGCACACGCTTGGACTACAAAAAAACAGCCCCGTTATTCTACTTAGAAACTTGGATCCAAAGAATGGACTTCTGAACGGAACACGCCTTCAAATCGTCAACCTCGCACAGCGCGTCATTGAAGCTCAAATCATGACAGGGAAAAAAGCTGGCAACTTTGTATTTATACCAAGAATAACTCTGATCCCTTCCGATTCTGGCCTACCTTTCGAATTGAGACGCAGACAATTCCCGATAAGACCAGCCTATGCAATGACCATCAATAAAAGCCAAGGACAAACGCTCACCTTTGTTGGCATCAACCTCATCCGTCATGTGTTCTCCCATGGCCAACTATACGTTGCAATGTCCAGAACCACTGCTTTGAACAACATAAGAATCTTAACTGAAACAGCAGACGAAGACGGACGCTTTTATACAAGAAACATCGTTTATAATTTGTAACTGAAGATGGTATCCATGACCTGGGGGTATGTTTGGTATGGTCAATTGTTAAAGTGGTGAAGGTGTAACACTGCAGTTTTACTTATCATGTAATCATGTGATCTGCACTATGTTAGAGGTGGGGGGGGGGGATTTATTTTTACTCCACGTTTTGTAGACTATGGGTCTGGGAGGGAGACATGGATGGGCATGTGCTCTGCACTATGTTGGAGGGGGTCACTTTGCGTATACCCCACGTTACTCCACGTATGAGAGGCTATATGGGTTGGGGACATGAGGAAATGTGTTCCCATGTGTTCTGCACCATGTTGGGTGGGGGGGGGGGGGGGCATTTTGTGTATACTCCACGTTACTACACATGTGGGATACTACAGTGGGGGCATGTGTTCTGCACCATGTTTGAGGGGGTAATTTTGCGTATGATCCACGTTACTCCACGTGTGGGAGATTGATGAACATGATCTTGAGTGAGTTGTTTCATGTTGGGGTAGGGGGCATGGGGGCGTGTGTTTTGCACCATGTTGGGGGTCATTTTGTGTATAGTCCACGTTACTGCTGCTGCATGTTTGGTAGACCATACTGTATGTGTGAAGAATTAGGCTTAGAAGCTACCTGGGGCATGTTCGATATGGTGAATTGTCAAGGTGGTAAAGGAGTAACACTCCACTTTTTTTAAGATTTATATTTACATGGTACATTAAACTGGAGTGTTACTCTTTCACCACCTTTACCAAACATGCACCCATGCCATGGGTACCATCTATATTTGAAAAAGAAATTCCTAAATGTCCGTGTTTTACAATCTGCCTTGCATTCTAGGTCTCTGAATGAGAAATATACTGCAGAATGGGAAAAAAAAAACAGTCGACATCAACTTTATAATCGCATGTAACTTAAATACATTTATAGCTCTAACTTGAAAGAATTAACGAACCCTTTGGCCAACGATTCTTTTTCACAGAAAGGATCAAAATCTCATATATCGGAAAATGTCAAAGTTTCACTTCAATAGGATCATGTAAATATAAGTATCGTTGGAACCGGCTTGAGCAGCCGGTTCCAGTGATATCAATATTTGCATGTTTTGTGGAGAAACAGTAAAACAAAAACCCAAACAAAACCAAGGCGCCTTGCGTGGGTCAATTCGGGGAGCGGTTTTGCCCCCCCTCCCCCTGTTTGTTGGATAAAGACTTAAATGAGTAAAGACATGATATTGATAAGATCACAGTACGTGTTGTCTGCATCGGTAAACTGAAGAAAAAAAACTTGATTTTTGTGAGCACTTTATTCGATTTTCCCATTTTATTGAGAAAATTATATTGTTCGATAATCAAACTATAATTCAGGCCATATTTGTCTGTTCATCTGTTTGTTTGTTCCCCTACTCCTCCCAGGTTCTTGGTTCGATTTTGTCTCTTTGTTTATCTGTTTGTTCCCCTATCTCTCCCAGGTCATTGGTCCGATTTTCACCAAATTTTCAGAGTATATTCATGATGACCTCGCAATTACCCCTATGGGGTTTTTGATTACAATTTTCAATTACAAAACCATTACCACTCACATGTTTGTGTCTACAGTATAAGTCGATATGGGTAAACACAGCAAGTCCAAGGGTAAAGGGAGGAAACCCCAATTACTTAATAAATTTTCACAAAAGATTATGAGTCCCGCATTGTGATGCCTTCTCTTGATGTGCACATACTCAAATTCAAATACTGAGATCAATGGGCATCTTTACTTCTAACTATAAATTAACGATTTTCTGTCTGTGTATCTGTGTGTCTGTCAGGCTGTCCATTTCCATTCCACTTGCCCGATCTTCACCAAACTTTACAACAACATTCTATGGGTCATGAGGAGTTGCATGGGCTATATCATTTTAACCCATCGACATCGGGGTGGGGTGGGGGTGTTGCCTCCCTGTATACATGTTCCCATCGATGGGCACCCCCTCTAGTTATATTAAATTAACAGTTTTTCAGTTAAGAGATATCCAATTAAGTGGGCTCCACTATACTATATCTCCTCTAGGTTCAGCCTAACTTCCATTTTGGTCATTCTCAGAAGCTCTAGAGTATCAGTGTTGCGTAGCCAACAGTGACGAAAAAAAAAAAAAATTAAGGTAACAAATGAATAAAGTTCATCTAATCTATGTTGCGTTCTCCTTGTTACATTTTCTCCCTCATGACTCATCCACCGGAAAAGTGACAATGAGAATATGCCATATTCACCTCTTTGTGCTGAGAGTCCAGCAAGATAGTTTCGTCAGTTTATGTACAAACACAGTTAAACCATTCCGACGTTTTTTTTTCGAGTCTAGCGATTTCTGGTTTGCCACAAAAACTGGAAAAAAAAACCCACCAAGCTCTACTCAAAATGATAAAGAAACTATAAATCGATATTTATTTAGTTAGTGGGGTTTAATGACACTTTCATCAACCAGGGTCACCTCATGTCGGACAGTTTTACGGGTTGAGGAAGTCGGAGTACACAGAGAACCACAAAGCAATGGCAAGCAACTGTCACCCTCCAACAAACTAACTCCACACAAGCAGGGTTAACACTGGTTGACGACAAGTGCACCATCAATGTGCATTATGCCTTAGTACACAACGCCACCATTCCTCCACATGGGCAATTGGGATAAAGTATCTTGCCCAAGGACACAACACGGTTGCTGCAGGTGGGATTCGAACCAAGAACCTCTCGACTTACAGTCTGCATCTCTTCCTACTGAGCCACTATGCTACCATCTCTGTAGATTATTATTATTCCTGTTACATTTTCAACTGACTGCATATTCCAAATCTTTCCTTTTGAAGAAAGCTTCTTCCACAATGCTTCCAGGGTGACCACATGTACCATCAGGATCATAATCAGTTGAAAATCACATTAGCAAACTTGTGTCAAACAAAAGGCACACAAAACAAGTCTGAAAATAATTTAAAAAGCTCATTGAGGAACACACAGTATACTCTAAATTTAATGTGCATCAAGTAATAGCGCAGCGAAAACAAATATCAAAGAAAAATATTTTATGCACTAATAATATTGAAAACTCTTCCTGCATCTATTTTTTAAGACTGTATACAGGCAATATTAACACAATCTAGTGTTGAAATGATTTTTCGACTAGTTGACATGTAAAAAACACAGACATGATTAGTACTAAACAAATCTGTTAACCGATTAGTGAATCACTCATTGATTAGTCACCTGAGTGTATTCTCTAAAGCTTTGAAGTTTCCACTTTATGTTCCTTTAAGAAATCAATACCCCTCTGTTCTTAATGAAGATGGGATACATTGTCTGAATTCCATTACGCACCTCGGAAGACCAAAGGTATCATCACACTGCAATATGCAGAATGCGTTGAGTGAGAGACGAGATAAATAGGAAACCATACATAACATAACATAAATGGGTTCTTCTACAAATAACCTACATCCCAGTTATTACAGAAGCAAAACAAGTTTCATTTGAACTCTGACGTTACATGAATGGGGCAGATACACTTACAAGATTGAGATAAATATGGTCGCCATTTGTGCTTAGTTCAACTGCAGATAGAATCTAATAGAACACGATAACAAGTTGTATCACAACTTGTGTGTGTGACTAATTGGGGTGGGAGGATACAAAACAACATGAATATTATAGGAAATGTTAAGAGCTAATGAGCTATGCCGCTATTCCACTTAGATACATTAGCTACACATATTACATTGGGTTTGAGATTTTTTTCAGAACCGAAGAGCTCCAGTTGCTGCTAATGACCATGAACACAGGCACCAATAACAACGAGAGCTGTCGAAGCTGCCTACTTTTTTTACAAATCGTTACCTGTGAAAAATGGAACCGAATATTCTGGGCCCTCTCCTCAATTCCCCTTAGGAAATAGAAACACCGAATATTTATTATTTATTTTTTATGGCACCAGTTGTTGTTTGGTCGTAAGGACATGGAGACAAAGACTTCCATAATGTGGAGCAGTTAGACATATTAATTGTATTGTAATTTGGAAGCCACCCCAGCAACTGAATTTAGTTAAAATCAGTTTTGTAGGCTTTATTGTTTAGTTTCGCACCTGACATTGCATAACTGACTAGTTGATTAATCGTCAACTACTACCTGAAGATTAGTCGAAAAGTAAAAATAACAAATGGCATAAATCATTTCAAGACTTGTATTAACTGGTTGAGTGTGAGAAGCGACTATCTGGGCTTTAATAAAAATGAGGACACAAATAATATTTTTTTTATATAAATTTGTTCTATTACAATTTACAAATTATTGGAGAGTGCCTGTTTGCAGTCTCCAAAAATTTATAATAATACATTTTGAATCACAAATTCCGACCATCAAAAATAATCTAGCCTTCAACCAGTTAAAAGGGGTATTTTCCAATCACCAGACTCTTTATACTTATAGTTCAGTCTCAATGTGCTGGCAAGAGAACACAAATATAAATAAAAGTGTGAAAATGCATATCGAGGGAGCTGACCATGAGTTCAGAAAAGATGAAGACTTAAAAAAAAAGCAGGCCTAGTATATCAAGGGAGCTAACAATAACTATACAGGTCATTACAATGATCAACTGGTGTAGTGCTAAATTATTTTTGGTTGTTAAAATTTGTCACTTGTTACAATTTATGAGAGAGTGCCTGTAGGCACTTTCCCATAAATTACCACGGCAAATTCATACAGATTAAATAATTGCACTTCAAAGATTATATGAAACATATTCACAGAATATAAATAATTTAAGTTGAGGTACCTGCACTTCAGAATATTGCCCAAATATGGGCTACCAACACTCTACCAGTTAGTGAATTACATTTCTAAGGAAATATTGACAGAATTATATTATTATTTTGGACTTGTGCCTACATAGATTCCTCACAGAATAGGGGGTAGAAAGAATGTGAAACTATTGCAGTTTATTTTTTTCATGTTAAGGAGTCCAAAGTGTTGTTTACTATATTTTTATGTTCCTAACACATAGAAAAACCAAACCAAAGCTCGAGGTGTTTTCATGAAACCAAACCAAAACTGAATCTGAAAACTTAAAACTGTCCAATCGAAAAAGAAAAGATAGCTAAACATTCTATTTAGAAAAAAATACTCAAAACATTCCATTTGGAAAACAAGAAAAATGTTACTAAGGTAACACATGCCCCCCCTCCTCCCATGGTCCTTTAAAATTGTGTGAAGTTTGATGACTGTGGCCCTAACCGTTTTCAAGTTATTGGCTCAGACACACAGACATGGACAGACGGGTGGACACATGCACACTTCAATCACTATATGCCCCCCGATAAGTTGGGGGGCATAAAAATACTCAACTCCTGAATGTAAAGCAGCTTGAAATCTTATTTACACAACTGTATTCACAATATCATCATAAAACCTAAACTTACTTCAGTTTGCTCAAACGAATTGCTTCATGTGAACACGTGTGTTCAAAAGAATATTTTGGAATCCTGTATGCAGGAGTTCACTTGATTCTTGCACAAATTTTTTTCATGATATACCATCTGAAATGGAAATATTATGGAATGAAAACAGGCCTGGAAACTAAGGTGGAAATCTTGTTTGGACATAAAATAGCATGACTGGCATAGTAAAAACATAGAAGGCAGAGAAACATCTCAACACTTTTTTGTAAGGTTACCAACTTACCACTATGCTATATAGTGTAGCCTGCCAAAAGGTTGCAATAAAAACCCTTTATTTCACCTTTATATCCAGGCCTTGCAAGTCCTTGTTCTAATGCATTTAATTTTTTTCTCTTCCTTGGCTTTGGGCCCTCCCAATGGAACAAGCTCATCAAGCTTATTCAAATAAGGGGTCATAAGCTTCAGTAAAAGACTGGGTGATTTCTATTAAATCATGATGGGATAATCTTTTTCATTACTATTATTTTTTTAGGAAAAAGCGGAAGGTGCATAAGAACACTTTGAGCTCATGAACCACCGAGTTGCCCTAGTTATTTATTCCATATGTTGAAACTTTGTTAAGTGTTTCGTGTGTCTTTTCCATAAATCATACATAATTATTGGTTACTATTCCACCATGTTTTTTTCAGGCCTGTCATGATTAATAGGGAAGTTGACTAATCGTCAGAAACATCCACAACTGACTGCAATTTCAAAGTCAATGATTATGGGGTTTTCTATAAATTATTAGTTATACCTCTCCTCCCCACCATGCTCATAAGAGGTGTCAGAGGCTAGGGTTTGAACCTGAGGTGATCAAGAGTCTAATAATAGCTGCATTGAGATTTAAGAAGGCAATTGCTCTCCTTGGAAAACTGAGACTCGGAGAAGGGCAGTTATTTATACTCTCATACTTTTCAAAATGCCAGACCTGATGTTATTTTGTTACACTTGTTTTCCCATTCCAGTTCCAATGTATTTTGAAAATTCTACAGCCTCTGACACCTCTTATGAGCATGGTGGGGAGGAGAGTTATAACTAATAATTTATAGGAAACCCCATAATCGCTGACTTTGAAATTGAGCCCACATCTGCCCGCATAGTTTGCAAATTTAGCATTTGAAAGACAGAAAGAAAGAAATTTAAAAAAATATTTCAACAAAACCATATCATGTGACCCCTCACTGGAATGAGCTCATCAAGCTCGTTCCAATGTGGGGTCACATGATATGCAATTGTTTAATTTTTTTTTAAAATAGTAATTAAAATAACAAATTTTTGATTGTCTGCCTTGGGTGAAGGGTTAATAGGGCAATCTTCCAGGGGTCGATTTAATTTGAAAATTTTGATTAGCGCTTTGCTGGACATAATTTTGACTTGCATTTTTGCATTGAGTTTAAAAAGATGAAAAAAACTGCTGAAAATACACTGGTCCATCAAAAAAGAACCAATGGAAATTGCTGTGTTGTGACTGGTGTTCAAAGCTTTTTGCATTGGTTCTTTATGAGAATTGAGAATAGTGTTACGTATAATTCAATCATGTTTTAAAACATTTTTGGTCACTGATGTATTTCTTAGATTAGTAAGAACTGACCAATCAAATTTTGTTTTTTTAGAACCATGTGCTTTCAACACTTTCGGGATTTGGGAAGACAAAAACCACAAATATTATGTTGTACAAACCTAAAATAATGGCAGAAATGAAAGAGTCCCATAACTAAATTCATATTCATGTAACCATCAATGGAACAGGGTAATTATCGCTTCAAATAAACACATTCACAGACACAGTTCACTGAATTGCAATAAAATTCCCTAACATTCAAAACAAGAGGCCCCACGTGGCCTTAATCGCTCACCTGACAAAGTGACTCTAAGAAGTATTTTAGGTCACCTTCACCATGTCATGCCTCATCAACATTAACTGGTTGAGTGATAGATTTTGTTTGAAGTTCAACATTTGTTACCTAAAATTAGTTTTATTTAAAATTATTGGTGTGTGGCCAATCTCCAATGATTTTTAATAAAGCAAATTTATCTCTGCAGACAAACTGGTTTAGCATGAAGCACAAACAAGGAATGTGAAGAGATAGCCTTGGACATCTCTCCCCAACTGTGGATATCTTCCATGTGCTACATGTATATATTTGCATGCAAGAAAACAAAAATTTTCACAAATTTTCCAAAATATTAGTTTTTTTTTATCATCATTGGAACAAGCTCAAACAGCTTATTCCAATAGGGGTATGGGAAGATCAGGTATATTTTTGAGACAGAAATGTGAATATATAATGGTGTTTTTTTGTGAATGATGCTGGAGAATTTTGCGTAAAGATATGGTAAATGGTTTGTTCTAGATACAGAATGATGCAAAAGTATTTAAATTTGATTAGGCAAGTTGTTCCTATAATGCATTTAAAAATTGAAGTAACTGTTTTTTTGCTGACGAACTTTTAGATGTGTGTGTCTGTGTTTGTGTGTGTGTTTGTGTGTGTGTGTGTGTGTGTGGGGGGGGGGGGGGGGGGGGTAAGAGTGTTCTTGCAAACAAAATTCCTGAATAAATGGAAAATTTTATTTTTTGTGTGAAAGACATAGTGCGTGAATGTTGATTGGAACAAGCTTAGAGAGCTCATTTTAATGTGAAGTCATAAAGCTGTGTTTTACGTACGAAATTCTGGAATAACTAAAAAAATTGCTTTTTTGACTCAAAAAGCATGGTGTGCGACCTCTCATTGGAATGAGCTCAAAAAGCTCATTCCAATGGGGTATTTACAAGTGATAAGTACATGTATGCTTAAGAGACAAAAATTAAAATTTGAATAGCGATTTTTGCGAAGAATGCCGACAAGTTTTGGCAGTTATGCTGGTAAAAAGGTAAGATATGCAAAGTGGTTGTTTTTTAGAGGCGACATTTAATTAAGGGGAATTAACCCTTGATTACTGAGGTAACTTCTAAAAGTACTGAAATTTCATGAAGCAATGTGAATAACAGACAACAGTTGCCTAAAAATTTCATGAATAACTAAAATTTTTATTCCTTTGTCTCGAAAACATGGCATATGACCTTTGTTGGAATGAGCTGAATGCGTGTGTTCCAATGAGGTGTCATAAAATTTGAACGGAGATTTGTGTGAATAATGCATTAGTACTGCTAGATTTGGGTAAACGGTTCACCCTGGATACCACCCCTTCTACAGTAGATCTTTTCTGCAAATTTTGTCTAAGATTCTATCAACTTTACAAATAAATACGTTCATGAATCACAATCAGATCCACCCCACAATGTTGCATACCAAATATCAAAAGATTCTGCCTGCTGGATCTGGAGAAGAAGATTTTTTAAGAAATATGCCTGAAATGCACTAAGTTAAAATTTGGGCTCCTATACGGAGCCCAAATATAAACCCAGGAGGCCAATTTGAACAAACTTGAATCAGATCCACCCCACAATGTTGCTTACCAAATATGAAAAGATTCTGAAGCTGGATCTGGAGAAGAAGATTTTTTAAGAAATTTGCCTGAAATGCACTAAGTTCGAATTCGAGCTTCTATAGTGAGCCCAAATATGAAACTAGGAAGCCGATTTGAACAAACTTGAATCAGATCTACCCCACAATGTTGCATACCAAATATCAAAAGATTCTGCCTGCTGGATCTGGAGAAGAAGATTTTTTAATAAATTTGCCCGAAATGCACTAAGTGCGAATTCGGGCTTCTATATTAAGCCCAAATATGAATCCAGGGGGCCGATTTGAACAAACTTGAATCAGATCCACCCCGCAATGTTGCATACCAAATATCAAAAGATTCTGCCTGCTGGATCTGGAGAAGAAGATTTTTGAAGAAATTTGCCCGAAATGCACTAAGTTTGAATTCGAGCTTCTATAGTGAGCCCAAATATAAATCCAGGGGGCCGATTTGAACAAACTTGAATCAGATCCACCCCGCAATGTTGCATACCAAATATCAAAAGATTCTGCCTGCTGGATCTGGAGAAGATGATTTTTTAAGAAATTTGCCTGAAATGCACTAAGTTCGAATTCGAGCTTCTATAGTGAGCCCAAATATGAATCTAGGAAGCCGATTTGAACAAACGTGAATCAGATCCACCCCACAATGTTGCATACCAAATATCAAAAGATTCTGCCTGCTGGATCTGGAGAAGAAGATTTTTTAATAAATTTGCCCGAAATGCACTAAGTCCGAATTCGGGCTTCTATATTAAGCCCAAATATGAATCCAGGGGGCCGATTTGAACAAACTTGAATCAGATCCACCCCACAATGTTGCATACCAAATATCAAAAGATTCTGCCTGCTGGATCTGGAGAAGAAGATTTTTGAAGAAATTTGCCCGAAATGCACTAAGTTTGAATTCGAGCTTCTATAGTGAGCCCAAATATGAATCCAGGGGGCCGATTTGAACAAACTTGAATCAGATCCACCCCGCAATGTTGCATACCAAATATCAAAAGATTCTGCCTGCTGGATCTGGAGAAGATGATTTTTTAAGAAATTTGCCTGAAATGCACTAAGTTCGAATTCGAGCTTCTATAGTAAGCTCAAATATGAATCTAGGGAGCCGATTTAAACAACTTTGCATCAGATCCATCCCACAATGTTGCATACCAAATATCAAAAGATTCAGCCTGCTGGATCTGGAGAAGAAAATTTTTTAAGAAATTTGCCTGAAATGCACTAAGTTCGAATTCGAGCTTCTATAGTGAGCCCAAATATGAATCTAGGAAGCCGATTTGAACAAACTTGAATCAGATCCACCCCACAATGTTGCATACCAAATATCAAAAGATTCTGCCTGCTGGATCTGGAGAAGAAGATTTTTTAATAAATTTGCTTGAAATGCACTAAGTTCAAATTTGGGCTCCTATACTGAGCCCAAATATAAACCCAGGGGGCCGATTTGAACAAACTTGAATCAGATCTACCCCACAATGTTGCTTACCAAATATGAAAAGATTCTGCCTGCTGGATCTGGAGAAGAAGATTTTTTAAGAAATTTGCATGAAATGCACTAAGTTCAAATTCGAGCTTCTATAGTGAGCCCAAATATGAATCTAGGAAGCCGATTTGAACAAACTTGAATCAGATGATCACCCCACAATGTTGCATACCAAATATCAAAAGATTCTGCCTTCTGGATCTGGAGAAGAAGATTTTTTAAGAAATTTGCCTAAATGCACTAAGTTCGAAATCGGGCTCCTATACTGAGCCCAAATATGAACCCAGGGGGCCCATTTGAACAAACTTGAATCAGATCCACCCTACAATGTTGCATACCAAATATCAAAAGATTCTGCCTGCTGGATCTGGAGAAGAAGATTTTCAAAGAAATTTGCCTGAAATGCAGTAAGTTCAAATTCGGGCTTCTATAGTAAGCCCAAATATGTATCCAGGGGGCCGATTTGAACAAACTTGAATCAGATTTACCCCGCAACGTTGCATACCAAATATCAAAAGATTCTGCCTGCTGGATCTGGAGAAGAAGATTTTTGAAGAAATTTGCCTGAAATGCACTAAATTCGAATTCGAGCTCCTATAGTGAGCCCAAATATGAATCTAGGGAGCCGATTTGAACAAACTTGAATCAGATCCACCCTACAATGTTGCATACCAAATATCAAAAGATTCTGCCTGCTGGATCTGGAGAAGAAGATTTTCAAAGAAATTTGCCTGAAATGCAGTAAGTTCAAATTTGGGCTCCTATACTGAGCCCAAATATAAACCCAGGGGGCTGATTTGAACAAACTTGAATCAGATCCACCCCACAATGTTGCATACCAAATATCAAAAGATTCTGCCTGCTGGATCTGGAGAAGAAGATTTTTTAAGAAATTTGCATGAAATGCACTAAGTTCAAATTCGAGCTTCTATAGTGAGCCCAAATATGAATCTAGGAAGCCGATTTGAACAAACTTGAATCAGATCCACCCCACAATGTTGCATACCAAATATCAAAAGATTCTGCCTTCTGGATCTGGAGAAGAAGATTTTTTAAGAAATTTGCCTAAATGCACTAAGTTCGAAATCGGGCTCCTATACTGAGCCCAAATATGAACCCAGGGGGCCGATTTGAACAAACGTGAATCAGATCCACCCTACAATGTTGCATATCAAATATCAAAAGATTCTGCCTGCTGGATCTGGAGAAGAAGATTTTTTAAGAAATTTGCCTGAAATGCACTAAGTTCGAAATCGGGCTCCTATACTGAGCCCAAATATTAACCCAGGGGGCCGATTTGAACAATCTTGAATCAGATCCACCCCACAATGTTGCTTACCAAATATGAAGAGATTCTGCCTGCTGGATCTGGAGAAGAAGATTTTTTAAGAAATTTGCCTGAAATGCACTAAGTTCGAATTCGGGCTTCTATAGTAAGCCCAAATATGTATCCAGGGGGCCGATTTAAACAAACTTGAATCAGATCTACCCCGCAACATTGCATACCAAATATCAAAAGATTCTGCCTGCTGGATCTGGAGAAGAAGATTTTTGAAGAAATTTGCCTGAAATGCACTAAATTCGAATTCGAGCTCCTATAGTGAGCCCAAATATGAATCTAGGGAGCCGATTTGAACAAACTTGAATCAGATCCACCCTACAATGTTGCATACCAAATATCAAAAGATTCTGCCTGCTGGATCTGGAGAAGAAGATTTTTTAAGAAATTTGCCTGAAATGCACTAAGTTCGAAATCGGGCTCCTATACTGAGCCCAAATATGAACCACCCAGGGGGCCGATTTGAACAAACTTGAATCAGATCCACCCTACAATGTTGCATACCAAATATCAAAAGATTCTGCCTGCTGGATCTGGAGAAGAAGATTTTTTAATGTTTTTCCCATTGCCTACAGTGTTAAAAAGTGCTGACTCAGCACTTTTTCAAAGTCCCGAAACTGTACCCTATGATAAAACCAATGGCAATTTTTTTTTACCAATCCTTTCTGTTGGTCCTAAGGAAGCTGCACACCAAATAAAAATTCTCAGTGCCGTGCAGTTTTGGAGATATGGGCGTTTTAAATTTTTTCTATTTTTAGCTCCTGCGGTTCCCACGGGGCTGCGGGGAAATTTTTTTTGCATAAATCAAGTACTCATGACCCAATAAGCCCTCACATAAAATTTGGTTCAAATCAGCCTCTCGGTTTGGAAAATAGAAATTTTGGGCGGGGCAAAAAATTTTGCCCCTCTCATAACAACGCCAAGTATAGCCCCACAAACTTCTCTTGAACAAATCTGAGTCTACACCTCAAAAGGAAGCTGCACACCAAATATCAAGTCTCTGCTACTGCTGGTTCATGAGAAGAAGATTTACAAAGATTTTGGTGCCCCTTGGGGGCGTGGCACCACCCAGGAGGAGGGGCAACTTCATTTGAACAAATCTGAATTGGCATTAGGTAATAAACATTTAGCCAACATTTGAATAAAATTGGGCTAGTGGTTTAGGAGGAGAAGTCGATAATGTAAAGTTAACGCCGGACGGACGACGACGGACGCCGGACAGAAAGTGATTAGTAAAGCTCCCCTTGAGCTTCGCTCAGGTGAGCTAATAAATCAAACGACAGTGAGGTCGGCATGCGAGGATGGCTGTTGATGGGTTTCTCAAAAATTAACACAATCAAAGCATATCGGTATTTGACATTTTATTTTTCAAATTTTCTCCGACATCCACAATGTACAGAGTATGGGTTCAAGAATCGTAAATGGTAAATACAGGAGGTACTGGAGAGAAGATACTCGCCATTACTTCAGTTTACCTCGGCATCTGTGTCATATTTTGGGGAGGGCAAGGGCACAGGTACTCAGCACAAGCTGAGAAAGCGGCACGAACTGTGCAGCATACAGGTCTATTTTATTTAGCACCAACCCCCCACCCTTCCGATTGTTATTATTTAGAAAGATGGGTGGCACCCCGAAAGGGGGCAATGGTTGTAAAAGTTGTACCGTTCCTTGACTGCTGAAGTAGAAATGTGCTCTTTTCCCCCCCAAATTGCCATAGGCGGACTATACTTGCCAATTATAGCCCGAGAACCAGAAAAAAAGCAAGTGGTAGATTGAACTTGCCTGAAGACACCATCACCTCCAGGGAGAGGTAGCACCTTTGTTGAAAGGACCCTCTCTCAAACAGGTCCTTATCCGAGGGAAGATAACTTCAACCAAAACATAAACAGGAATGCCAAATCCTTTTCCCAGTCTTTCCCCTCTGCTGTCTCCTGCCATGATCACGACATGCGTAAAACTTCAATCCAAAACATCAGAGAAAGGTCGAAAGGGGCTTGCCTCAAACCGTCCCTGTGCGCATTCGGTGCACATAACTATTTATCGTCCAATTTCGCAAAAAGCATGTCACAACCGGCTTTCCATATGTTTCTATACACCGGTGGCTATTAATAGTCTGTTATTGAATACATTGCTTGAAGCCGATCAAGGAGGGTGCAGCTAACATAAATGCGGTGCTGAATAAGTGGAAATGAAAAAAAAGATTTTCAATTCAGGTCCAATTTTCTCGAACGAAAGAACAGTGTAAGAATCTGATGTCAGTAGAGAAATTATTGTGTGAAATTCTCAATAAAGTTTATTCACAAATAGCTAGTGAATTACGCGGAATGTATCGCAAATCTCAAATTATGCATCGCAAATAGCGATGTGAATCTGGTTAAATCCAGCCCTGCAATTTTCCAAACACCTTTGCTGAATCTCTGTATGAAACTTTGTAAATATGTGAACAACTGGACTTGGTTGTAAATATTGTAAATATTATATCAAATATTTTGTAATCGATGTTTTTTAAGACTTTTAAATAAACATTGTGACTTGGCCTTCAGAGCTTTAACTTTTTTATATCAATATTGTTTTTCCAGGAGAAATATCCCAAGTGTTTATTATTTTTTTCTTTCCTTTTGGAAGGGGGGGCTGGGATCTTTGTTCTTTGGGGGTGGGGGTGGGGGTGGGGGGTGGGGTGTGGGGGGGGGCAAGAAGTGCTACATGCAAAAACTCTGGGGGAAATGTGTGTGTGTGTGTGTGTGTGTGTCTGTGTGTGTGTGTGTGTGTGTGTGTGTGTGTGTGTGTGTGTGTGTGTGTGTGTGTGTGTGTGTGTGTGTGTGTGTGTGTGCGTTTGTCTTACCAACTTGACGAGGTAACTAGACAAAAGAGTTTGCGTGTTTCGCCTTACCGAGGTACAAAAGACAAAAGAAACCCTTTACCTCAGTTGTTTTCCCAGAACTGTACCGGCAAAACGAGGTTGAAACCGTTAGTCCACACAAAGGACAGACAATGGGGTACCTCGGTATGTAGGGAAAACAAGACTGTGTGTGTGTGTGTGTGTGTGTGTGTGTGTGTGTGTGTGTGTGTGTGTGTGTGTGTGGGTTTGTCTTACCAACTTGACGAGGTAACTAGACAAAAGAGTTTGCGTGTTTCGCCTTACCGAGGTACAAAAGACAAAAGAAACCCTTTACCTCGGTTGTTTTCCCAGAACTGTACCGGCAAAACGAGGTTGAAACCGTTAGTTCACACAAAGGACAAACAATGGGGTACCTCGGTATGTAGGGTAGACAAGACTGTGTGTGTGTGTGTGTGTGTGTGTGTGTGTGTGTGTGTGTGGTGGGTGGGTGTGGGGGGGGGGGGTCATATAGTCTATAAAATAAATGTTTGTTGTACTATTTGTTTAGAGCCCCAAAACTAAAACTAATCTTGTGCTATTTGTTACGAGCCAGTCCAGTATGTCATTTACACAGTGGTTTAGTTAAACATGTAGCTTCAGGTTTACATGTATATTTCAACTAAAGTTTGGAGAATCTATTTGGCTTCTCGTGATAATGGTTGCAAGGATCCATACCTGATATGAGTGTCCCAGGATCCCATGAGGCCACCAAAGTTGAATACCTGTTATATACTGATAACACATGTTAACTCTTTACCCAACACAGCTTTTTATTTTTTAAAACATAAACTCAATTTTAAATTTTTTTAAAAATAAACAATATTTACCAATAGAACCTTACAAATATGGCAGTCATTGGAACCAGATAATAGAGCCGGTTCCAATAACAGCCATATTTGTACAATTTTATGGACAAAGTGACAGGATATTCCAGGCTATGTTAGCCCTGCACTGGTTAATTTGCTGCTGCTATGTTGTTTAAAGGGTTAAATTGACTAAATTCTTTTCATGTGAATCCTATCAGAGGTGTGGTAAGAATCTACATGGATTCTTGCTGGTCTAGTTGCATGAATCTTTGCATGAATCGATTCTCATGTAAGTGTTAGCCCTGTACTCTTGAGTCCCTAATAAACATACATGTTTGTTTGTTAATTTGGGGGAATTTTCCCACCGTGTGTACCTTAGTTGGGCATGTATGTTTATTAAAGTTGCCCTTCCAACAGTGAGGAGATCTTGAAATTAGTAAATCTTCACTGATTGTGTGATAGACATTTGTTTAACACAGTGTATTCATTGTTGTAATCATGATGCCTTTTAGTTTTTTTTAACCCTTTGAACGCAAAAGACCACTTTTCCGGTCCAGGATCGTGATATAACCCAACTTCATTAAGTACATCCAGATTGTGTTGCTTGGTGAATGTGTGGTAGACCAATCAAGATTTTCAACATGCAGTCCGAAGGCTGCATATTGAAAATATTGATTGGTCTTCCACAAGTAACGAATATATACTCTTCCAATTGGTGACACTGAACTGGCGGGGAAGATACCACCAGGTCAAATGGCTTATAAAACTACATGTAACTGCAATACTGGAAAATAAGTGGACTTTTAGATAAAATTAACTAGCATTATCCCCCTACCTTCTCAGTGGATATCCACCCTGTACTGTTATTTGGGTCTGTACTTTTATTTAATAATTATGATAAATGTTTCACCCTGTACTTTTATTCCCACCTGTACTTTTATTTGGAACACAAGAGTAGCTATTACGGTGGAGAAAGACTACATCCCCTACTCAAATCCACCACCACCATGGGTCTAGTCAGAATTCAAGAGTTGTGTTCAAGTTTTGTTTTCAACTGATATAATCTGATATAATGCCAAATTATTTCTTGAAGGGGCATGTCGATTTACCCAATAACACCCAATACTACCCAATAACACCCAATACTACCCAATAACACCTAACAGCACTCAATACTACCCAACTGGCACCCGGACAAATTCCCCAAGACCCAAGTTAATGCACTTAATCTCCCGGACATAATGTTCTGGATAAAATATGGTCTGATTTGTTTGTGAATCATTCCATACTCAAATTCATGCTGTTTGAGGGCCCATGTGCATAAAAAGTGAATGCAGTGTCAGCCGCGCTGAGATAGCGGTGACTGGACTCACATTCTGAGAAGTTTGCTCATGGGAGAACTCGGCCCTTGTTAGCGTTCGGCCCCAAGCAAAGTCAGTTGAGAAAGTCGACAAGACAAAAACAGTGCAGGCTATTTTTTTCTAGTTACCTCGAAATTTAGTTCCCAGATGCGCAATCAGTATTAGATTTATTCACCATATCAAGCTACAGCTTGGCTTCGTTCAAAGCTCAAAATCTGCCATTTCGTATGTATTTTCTCAAACAAATATTGTCATGAGGACAGTTAACCCTTTACCTACTGTGTGGAATTATGTGACAGAAAGATATGAAAATCAATCAGGACTCCCTTACTAATGGCAGTTTCAAAAATCATTTCCAGTCCAGCTTACAAAGGGTGGTGGGTTATGCTCGCTCCTCTCATGCTTCCCTGATGTGCTGACCGACACAAGGGGCATTGGAGAGGAGACCTCCCCCCCCCCCCCCCTCCGACGCCTTTCGGTGATGGTCAGTGCTTTGAGATAACTTACCATCCATCTACTATTTTACAGTCCACCCACTATTTTATTCAGCAATTTATCACTGGCCTGTACAATCTGACAAACTATTTATTGGGTGATAGAGGGTAGATGGCACCAACCATAGTGTAGTTTACAATAGCTGTGGAAGCCAATGTTTGGTGAGCACGTGGGAAATTTTATGGTACAACGTCCCTTCTGGTGTCATGGGAAAATGGCACGGGATGAACCATGACAATGACTTGGCTCGATTTGAAAGCAAAATGAAGCTTCACCCGAACGAAAAACAATTATCTTGATTCACAGGCTCCTTGAAGCGCGAAAACAAAATAGATTATAATGCCACAATTAAAAGTGTCTAATGGCGATGGAAGTGATGGCAAATAGAAAGATTAAAATGTGATGAAAATGTAAGGTGAGAAAGAAATGAAGGAGTAGAATGAGAACACACATTTTTGTTTTTTTGTCTTTCCTTTTTTTAATAAAAGTAATAAATTTCTGAAATAAATCTAGGACAAGACCAGTTCACCAAACATTAGCACAAATTATAAAGGTTTATACAGTGGTGTAACAACTAATAATACTTCTACATCTCCAGCCACAAATGGAATATTTGCTCACTATCTCAAAAACACTGCACATAGTACTCACAAAACAATTATCAGTAGCAAAACAGAAACACAGCAAAATTAGTTATAGTATCTTTATACAACCCCCCCCCCCCCCACCAACAGAAAATAATTTTTTTTTACTTTAATAATATCTGGTTTCAGCTTTTCAAACAACATAAAGGGTAAGTAGATGGTACAACATCATATTTGGTGCTCAGTAGTCATGAATTCATCAGAATTCATGAGCATAAAAACCTGATTTCATGTATCCATTTATTTTCACAACGTCCTGCAACATCAAGCAGGCAGAGACAACAACATGCATACTTTCTGAGTTTTCTCGGTGAGTTCTCTGGGAACTTCAACTTACAACTGAAGGATGAGTATTTTACAGGGGAGTAGGAAGGTAAAAATATTTGGAGAGGAGTGGGCTGGTGACTGACTATATTCATTAATTGTGATTGCTTTTTATCTCTAAAACCTAATTCACCCGAACACAATAACCATTTTCTGTTTTCTTGTTTTATGTTAGTTCCAATGCTATAACCAGATATAAATGTTCATTTTATTTACTTTGTTGCATTTACTCACAGAGTCAAAGACATTGGGCAAGTCGTTCAACCCATTTCCCAATGTAACAGTGAATGTAACAGCAAACACTGGCCAGCATTATTCACTAAAACTGCCATTCAAATTTTATTATCTTTTCACTTTTTGGTTTCAAAAACATAGCTTATGACCCCATCATAAGAATGAGTTCATTGAGCTTGTTCCAATGATGGGTCATATTAAAGCTTTGTTTTTGAGATAAAAACTGAAAATTGTAAGTCAGTCAACAATTTTTTTCCAAGTGTCTGAGAGCCATAGGTGACCTCCCAATTCATAACAACTACCCCAAAATATAGTAATATCATCCCAAAAAGCATCTCAACAAATTCCAACTATAATTATCTGTTAAAAGTATGTGAGGAAAAGATTTAGACCACCTGGAAAAAAGTGAGTTTTGGAGCTGCTGGACCACTCACCTACCCTGGCCTTGTGTATCGGAATTTTTTGAAGACCCCCCCCCCCCCCTCCTGCTGTGAGTGGGTAGAGTATAGGGTATGATGATGCCAGGGAGATTAACAAGCCTACTTGTAACATCGATGCTGTCGAGAGACATCCGCGTCGCGATTTCTCTACAGTAGAAGATTCGGAATGTAAGATAAATTCCCCCAGCAAACTGCCTTGCAGTCCAAAAATGCACAACCAGACAACTGCCCCAAACCAATTCTCAGCTAGGGCGACTGTCCCTCCCTCAGTTCAGTTAGCAGCTAGGACGACTGCCCCAGTCCATTTGGCAGCTTGAACGACTGCCCCCCATTTGTTCTTAGTACAACTCAAGTAAAGTTGTATTTTAATTTTATTTACATTGTTAATTTTCAGTTTTATATTTCTTATCGCTGGAAACTATTATAAAAATAATAGTTACTTGCGGATCGGTCAAGTTTTGACAGGGATATCTAGGATTGTTGAAGCCTTAAAAATGAATGACAGTGGATCCCTAGTCTTATTATATCGTCACCGGAGTTTCACTGTACCATACTTGAAACTCGGGTGACAATGGAATTGCTTGTCCTTTTTTTTAATTACAAAATGAAAAAAATGAGAAAAGCTCAGGAAGAAAGAAAAACTTTAACAATAATTCTTCCTCTACCGAATGAGAATTTTTTTATTACAAAACATTAATTATGACTGTGATAAGGGATCATAACCTAGCAATGTTTTGAAATAAAAAAAAAAAGAATTCAGGGGCGGCGGAAGCTCGCAAAAAGTTTGTTTTTTATTCCCCCTTCAATTTGTCTTTGTTCAATTATTGTTCTCTGTCCGATTTTTTTGTTAGTGGAATGACCGAATGGAATTGGGGGGGGGGGGGGGGGGGCACCATACCATTCCCGCATGTTCATTGATTGATTAAATCGGGAAGGGCAGACACTGCCGAGTTGTTTAGCGTAGCCATGGAATTAATCTGTTAGTAAAAACACAATATATCAAAGATAGACAGTCCCAATCTGCTCACATTTGCTGGTAATAACCAATCAAATAACTGCAGTGAAATAATGAAACAGTGCGGTAATCCTTTGATCAACTCTTTTGAGCAGGGAATATTGGAGAGTTATTTGATATTTTGAAGTGTTTGTTGACGTAGTTAGATATTCTGATAGGTTTGGATAAAAACTTTAAGGATTTTCTCCGAATGTTTCCCCGAAAGCCTTGTTTTTATCACATAATTGCAAAACCCCCGCAATAAATGAACCACTTAAAATATGCTATGTGCAATATATACTGCTCTATATATTCGTTATTTTACTTAAAATAACAGAATATTGGATAAAGAAATGAATAAAAAATGACTAAATGGGTGAAGAAATTACGACGAAATTGTTCACTGGAAAAGCGCAACTTGAAAGCCACGCTATTTAAGCCATCGATTTCGAAGTAAATCTTTGACACTTCAACATACATTGAACATGCATAGAAAAGCACATCGGCTACTGAATTTTCCATTATTTTATCAGCCTTTACGACAAAATGTCGAAACGTTACCTGGAATAATTCAAAACAATGTAGCAAACACTGAAAAGAAAGGAAAATTATTTTAACAACCGAAGGTAGGTTTGTGGCATTAGACTTCTGTGCTTTCATCCTTTTCCGATGTGTAAGGGAAGAGACGGGTCCATAGAAAAATTTGTTCCGACCCTGTTATCTATATAGTATTGGGTGTTATTGGGTATTGTTGGGTGTTATTGGGTAGTATTGGGTGTTATTGGGTAGTATTAGGTGTTATTGGGTAAATCAACGTGCCGTCTTGAAGGAAGGTTACTTATAACATGAATAGTTTTCTCAGACACCATACAACTGGCAAGAGGAGCCTAAGAGCCTTAACCAGATTTTGTTCATAAACAATTATTTTTGGGGGTTATATTATATGTTAAATTATTGGGGAGTGCCTGAATCTGATGGCAATCTCCAATAAATTGTAACAACATAATTTTATACTTTACAAACTTTTATTTTGTCTGCTTAGCAAACTGTGCACTGCATAGCCACTGAGGTGGCTAAAGTGATAGAGCCATAATATAGCCGCTAACACTCAACCTATTTTGTACAGCAGTGGCACCAGAATTTCCCTGCGAGGAGGGCTTATGCTCCCAGATACTATGATATCCCCCCCCCCCCCGCTACAAGCACACAATAAAGAGGCAGTTTTCCTGGGGGAGTGGGGGCGGGCTATTCATTGCATGGCAATGCAACCAACTTTTGTGGCAACGCATCAATACAAAGTTGTAAGTTTATGATCATTATCAACCAGTGGCATAGCCTGGGGGGAGCTGAGGGGGTAATATGCTCCCCTTGCCTCCAAGATTTGGCCTATATATTGATGCCCTTCACAACATATAATTTATGGACACAAACAGACTCGGAGTCAAGGAAATCGCATTGTTTGGTTTTGAATTTCATTTTCTTTCCCAGGGGAGCCCCTCCCCCCCCCCCTTCCAGTAAGGGGGGCACCCCCTCTTGCTGCTACGTCGCTCGGATGAACTAGCCCCCTCCCCTCCCCCCTATTACCTCTAACTTTGAGATCCTGCCTACGCACCAGTTACCAACCAACCCCCCCCCCCCCTCCACCCCGAAAAGTACCACGGTACAATAAACAAGCGATTTCTGTTTTAGATTTAACTCTTTTATAACTCGTGAATATTATTTTTTCACAAAGGAAAATCTATCGTTCAACAGCGAGACAACGCCAGATTGACAGAAACATTTTATGGGAACATGCAGCCGTTAGCAACTTGTCCTGCAGTGATATATAACTTTGTATTAAATTATTATTAAAGTAATCCCACCCTCTCAAAGACCCCATGGTCGTTGTTAACCCCTCCTTCCACTTTCCTTCTGTGGGAAGTGTGACGGGGTAACGACCAGGGGGTCGTAGTTTGGAATAAAGGCAAAAGTTGATTCGGTCATATTAGTACGGTGGTTGATTTAGGACACTCAAATATTTATTTTTATCTCGTTATAACGAGATACGATCTCGTTATAACGAGAAAACATCTCGTTATAACGAGATACTATCTCGTTCTAACGAGAAAACATCTCGTTATAACGAGAAAAGATCTCATTATAACTAGAAAGTATCTCATTATAATGAGAAAAGATCTCGGTATAACGAGAAAAGATCTCGTTATAACGAGATAGTATCTCGTTATAACGAGAAAAAATCTCGTTATAACGAGAAAACATCTCCGCCTTGATACCCCTCTCCCAATATTTTTACCTTCTCACGTCCCTGTCCTTGTTTTATTAGTATGAGCGTTAAATACACTTGTCGTAATTATCTTTTACAACATGTGCGAGGGGGAGGGGAGGTATTTCACGGGCATTAGTGGGATGCTTTGGGAAGGAGAGGGGTAGGAGTGTTTCCCGTACATCCACAGTATTAAACACACGCGTAAGATATGTACACTGTTTTGGGGATGAGGCTATAGTCGTGTTTTGAGTGCCGTGTGTCGAAAAAGTGTTCCACATACGGTGTGGGGGAGGGGCGGGGGGGGGGGGGCAGCGAGTTTATTACGCTATAGTTGTTTCATTTGTTTGTGTGAATTCCATCCCATTTTCTGTGTTTATTGGTATGCGAGTTATATGCGCTTATCATAATTATCGTTGACAACATGTGCGAGGGAGAGGAGCGGTATTTCACGGGCATGGTTGGGATGCTTGGGGTGGGGGTGGGTAGGTGTTTTTCCCATGTATTACATCCAGAATATTGAAAACACCCGCGAGATATTTAAACTGTTTTGGTGGTGGGGGCTATATGTTTCATGTCATCAGAGTCACGTGATTTTATCTCGAGATAACGAGGTGTTTTCTCGTTATAACGAGATCTTTTCTCGTTATAACGAGATACTTTCTCGTTAAATATTTGACTGTCCTAAATCAGCCACCGTATATTAGTTATTATTGGCTTCAGACTTTCCTGTTTTCAGCTTTCCTCCTGCCAAGTTCCTGAATTCCAGATAAATCAAACTAAATCACCGATCAGAAAAACAAGTCCCAACCAACGTAACATCAGTTCTAGACACATAAAACGCGTGCTTTGTTGATGAATAAAGACAGTCAATTTGGGATCAGCTTCCAAGCCGCATCTTGTAACGGAGTTCCCACGAGACGACAGGTTGGTCTGACTCGGCAACTTTTTGGCGGGAACTGATAGTCTGCCCTGAGATTGTGCACCGAGATATTTTACCATATTTAGCATAAGGGTTGTCAATTTCATTTTACCGCGGCCAGTGTCTTCTCCAGACTCGACAACATAAGTTGCGGGAAAATACTGAATCATTAATAATTTTTTTCGACACTTGCATCAACCCTCCGCTCTCGAGTCTGGGCTCTTCAAATTTTGACTGAAAAGATTCCTTGGGCGGAACAAAGCGTCATCTGCAACGCTAGAGCATTGCAGATGGCACCTTGATCCACTACAGGGGGTGATTATGTGCAAACTGAGCGAAACTGCATGTACAGGATGAGTTGCCATCATCAGAAGTCGACAACACAGAAATGTATGAAATCCAAACTTTCCTAGATTCGAACTCTTTCAAATGATCGAGATGGTTTCGAATCGAATCAGAGAAAATGTTCGAAATCGAATCGAATCTCGAAGGTTTCCCTGACCCTAGAGAGAGAGAGAGAGAGTTCTTCAATAAAATGTAGCAAATCAATTAAATGAATTTCAATTTACGATAATAATCTTGCACTCTACTGGTTAAATTGTTCCATACACGTAAGATAATGAGATTTGTTTTATTACAATTTATTCGGTAGTGCATTTTGGCACTTTCCAATAAACTGTCACAGAATTTAAATTAAAATGATTCTTACATCAAAAATTAAACTGGGGGCACTAACTGTTACGGACCATAAAATTAAACGTTGACACAGTGTGTGTGTGTGTGGGGAGGGGTCAAGGCTACGATCACCCCTCTCCACCTAAAGTCGTGAATTTAGTCGAAAATTCAGACGGTTCTTTCGAAATTGTGCCCATTGAAGAACGAACATTTCACGCAAAAATACCAGCTGGCAGAATGGTGGTTCTACAGTCACACTTTAGAAACGCATTTCGAAAAACCTCCCACGAGGGGGTCATTCTCTCTTAATAGGAGGGTCAGAACAAAAACTTCTCCCACAATAATTAGCGATGCTATGCGTCGATGCATTCCGACACTACAGTTCATAAAAAAGAACGCGAGCTTTGTTTTTTAATTTATTCAACAGAACCTCTTGAACTTTCCAGTAAATTGTCATAAAATTTGGGATAAATTATTACTGGGCGGTATTTTTAAGAGCCAGAAAAATAAAATCTCAGACAGAAAATTTGCGATGCAAAGCGTCTAAGGTTGCAGACACTGGTGGCATGCCGCGATTTTGTGCTTCACGAAATTTGTAGAAAGTTTTATGTGTTCGATCCACCCCCCCCTCTTTCCACTCCCCACCCACCACCCTCCCCAGAAAAAAAGTCTATGTCATTGGTTTAACGGTTCCACAATACTATATCACCAGGGCCGAAACTAGGTCGCCGGATTTGAGGCGGAGGGTGAAAGTTTCTGACAAGGGTACTAATGTGGCATGCAGCAGGCATACCTCCAATTGTGAAACACTGGGTTAGGAGCAGGGTGCATCTTCCATTGATGAGCGGAAGAGGTCTTTGGGTGGCCTGCGTGATAAAGAGAAGCCAGGTTTTGAAGAGTACCTTGATGGCACCTTTGGGGGGGGGGGGGCACTGTTATTCAAGCTGAGGTCGCGGTCCCTGGAGCTGAGGGGAAAAATTGGGAAAAACAGTGAAAAGGAGTGCCAGATGTGTAATTTGGGCATGGTGGTGACCTTGGAACATTTCCTTCTAGAATGCCCAAAGTACCAGTCCAACAGAATAAGATTCGCTGGGAGTATATTGGGGAAGTGAGATGGAAGAATGAAGGACATGTGGTTAGGGGGAGACTCAAAGGAGAGGGTTAATATGCTATTGGGAAGAATGGGGCAAGGGATGTCGTCAAGCAGTTCGTCTCCGAGTGTTGAGAGGAGAGGAGAAGCGTGGGAATAGGGAGGCAGTTGGGAGTACAGGGGCAACCAAGGCCTTCTCGTCCGAGAACCGCGACAAATTAGCGGCTGGCCAAAGTGTTATTATTAGAGGGGCATCATATGGAAATTCTGAAGAAACCAGACTCAATTCGTACTATCTGGAGCTAGCAAGTGCATTTGTTTGTCTTAATATTTCAATGGACTCTCGGCATTCGTGGGATTTCTTGCGCCTTCGAGTTACTGTAACCGACAATTCAAGATCTAGATAACAAGTTTGTTACATTTATTCTTTAGTGATAATTCCAAGCCTTGATATCATTTTATTTTTAGGGGTGGGGGGTGGGGGGTGGGGGGGGGAGTTTCTCAAGAAGTGATGTCAGGGCTTTTAATCGTCAATAGAGGAAAATAGGAAAGAAATTTACTATTTACAAGTTATTTTGGCTGGTTATTTTCCCACAGACGAGTTTATAGGAGGTCAACCGCACCCCACCTCCACCGAAGCTTGGACGCCTGACACAAGAGGGAGCTATGGGGGCAGTTTCTGACAAGGGTACCAAAACGGCACGAAACGGGCATACCCCGAGTATATATGAAAACTATGGGTTGGTGAGCGTCCTGAGACATCGTGTGGAAATAGTGCTTTCTATCAGGCGCATCTGTACTAATTCTCAGAACAGTTTGCTAAGAGGAGTCGCATCATCACCCCTCCTTCAGGCCCCGGGCCTTCTATAAATGTTAAGTCCCAAGGGAAACAATGAGAGGGGATATCGGTTTTCAACTTATCGCGAAGGGCTAGGATTCTATAATAGGAGGTGCCCGAGAAAGTTTTTTTTTGGGGGGGGGGGGAGGGGGGGGGGGGTATTTGAATGGCAGTCTTGTAGTGTTTCGGAGGCCTACCCTAGACACAACTAGAACCCTCCGGTCTCTGTCGGAGGGAAGTGGAGTAGGGCCACCGACAGGGGAGCTTTATTTAGGGGTAGCCCCCCCCCCCCCCCCCCGAGAAAATTTTGAGGTATTTGTAGCGTGTGTATAGGGCCTATATGGAGGCCATTTTGGGGCTCTATGTTGTGCGAAATTTGCATTGGGACAATGATTTTTTTTGTTTATCCCCGCATTTTAAAAAATGCGGGGATATAGTCGGGATATCCGTCCGTACGTCCGTCCGCACGTCACACCCTGAAAGGCTTCTAGGGTATTTAATTCGAAACGTTCAAACTATGCTAATGTGTTCAGATAGCAACTCTTGATGTGCATGAAGGTTTCAAAATTTTGATTTGGCCCCAAGTGGTTCCGGTGGAACCACTTTTATCGTTGGAAAATCAGTTTTCATCGAAAGGCTCCTAGGGTATTTAATTCTAACTGTTTAAACTATGCTAATGTGTTCAGGTAACATCTCTAGATGTGCATGAAGGTTTCGGAATTTTGATTCGGCCCCCAGGTGGTTCCAGTGGAGCCATTATATCGTTAGAAATCAGTTTTCATCGAAAGGCTCCTGAGGTATTTAATTTGAAGCATTTAAACTATACTAAGATGGTTAGTTTGCATCTCTAGATGTGCATGAAGGTTTCGGAATTTTGATTGATCCTTGGGTATTTAATTCGAAACGTTAAAACTATGCTAAGGTGTTGCTAAGGAAATGCGGGCATATACCACTGTGTGCTTTGCACACAAATAACTCGATCTAGAGTTTTTGGGAGGGAGGCGAAAATTTTAGGTGGGCCAAGCCCCCCCCCCCCTCCCCTTAGCTTCGTCACTATAAAAGGCCTACCTGAGAGCTGGAATCCAAAGAAATAATGGATCCACAAAACCTATAATATGTTACAGTCTAAACAACCGTTTCCTAATAACCGTAAAGCTTTCTGACGTAGGCTTAAACAAAATTCTTGAATAACTAATTTTTTTCATTTTTTTGTCTCAAAAACATAGGTTTTGACCTAGCTCGTTCCAAAGAGTGGTCATAACCTATGTTTTTGAGACAATCAATGAAAAAAATAATGAAAATTAATTGGCGATTTTTGTGAATAGCGCTGGTCGGTTTTGGCCATTACGTTGGGTAAAGGCTTGAATCGTGTCATGTTGGACAGTTCCCGAGGAAAATGAGCGATGTCTGACTATGCAATATTTCTGGCCCCAACTGACAGTTTGCGTTATATAAGACTGACAGACAGCGCACCAGAATATTTTACAAAATTTGTTCTTCAGGTTGTTGATTTCATTTTATGGTAGCAAGAATATTTTCCAGACTCGAAGACAGAAATTGCGGTTAGTTGTGTCATTACGAGAACTTCTCCACAGGTGCACTGAACATCCGACATGAGTTTGGGTTCTGAAACATTTGGAAATGTCTATTTTTTCCCTGGGCGCAGATAATGGAAATGTGTGTGTCGGGGTGGGGTGGGTGGGTGATTGGGGGGGGGGGGGGGAGGTTGTGGTGGGTTGGGGGTGAAGAAGCATAATGTACCCAGCTTATCCAGGGATATAGCTAATAGCTGGAGGGCCTTCAATTGTGAGGGAGGGAGGTGGTGATCACTTAGATTTCGATACCCTCACCCTCAACTTGTCTACTGGGAAGTAACGCGTCGGGGTAACGTCTGGTTGTTCCTGCTGGGGGTTATGTGCCATGGGCATTTATGTACAGTTTATGGTATCGACCCCAAAATCGTGACAATATCTACTTGTGTAAAGTTATGTAAATACATCACCCAACTCCCACACCATTTCACCCCTTGCACACTGATGTCGAAAAGTAAAAATTTCAAGTGACATATTTTTTACCAGAATGCGACTAGGAATTTAACCCTTTGATACTTTTGTACGTCTTGTGACGAACAAAATTAAACAGCGCGTTGGTACTTGGTGGTCATTTATTTTATTATTATTTTTCGATTTTCTAAAGTTTTAACCCCAATTCCTATTTTCTCCCGAATAGTGCTCAGTGACAACCGTTGAGCCAAATATTATCGCAGCTTAAAATACTAATATAATCCTGCTGTCAAGACTTCTTAACTGGCTACGTGCTAGAGCAAAATCCAAGACTTTCCTTGCTTTTATTTCATATTCAGTCAAACACAAATAATATTTTGTTTATATAAATTTGTATTATTAAAAATTATTGGAAATAATGTGGGCACTCTCCAATGATTTGTAATAAAACAAGTTTTGAATAACAAATTCAGACCACCAAAAATAATCGAGTCCTCAACCAAATAATCACAAATGTGAAAAAAATCTTGTTATTTGTACTTTCCGACGTTTGACGTCGTATTTTGAAAAACATTGAAGAAACTGAATTTCTATTGGCGTTTGAACATCAGGATAATTAAAGTCTCAAAGAGATAACTCATTCAATGTTGTTTGACAGAGCTCTATGATTGGTTAAAATATTTTTCCAAATTAAAATAAAATCCTTTTTTTCTAAAAGGTTGCTTCTTTTCCCTTGTGGATCAAGCTCGACGAGCCCGCTTCAGCGAGGGATGTAGGCGATGTTGAAGAAATAAACTTCGTATATGGTGATTTCTTTGTATTCAGCCGAACAACTTTGACCAATTTCCGTCATGAAGGATAAAAGGTCAGTGTCTTCTGGACAAATATTCTACAATACTTTCTTAACTTTATCGAAGAGACATTACCTTTTTGAATAGTAGGACTGGATGTTACACAAAGTATCATTTTCTTGAGAACGTCAGAACGGTTCGTAAAAACCCTAACATTTCTCAAAATTTTCAACCAAGACTTTAGTGTTAAAAATAATTTATTTATTTACTGTTTAAGGTCACATATTTCACTTCCTTCACTTCACTTCCAGGGTTCCCATGGTGAAGTGTTAAAGATGAGTGTGGGTTTGTTTGTTTGTATGTGTGTGTGAAGGGGTGGGATAAGGGGGAACCCTCTATATTTTTACAGCTAAGATGGGCTGATATTTCATGCCCAGAATATTCAATTTTAAAAATTATTTAACGTTATAGAAAGTCGGTGTCAGTTTTTTTATAATGTCAACAATAACAAATAAACCAGGACACCCACCCGTCTAAAATGTGAGGGCAACCATACGAGATCTATTGAAAAAATATTGGTATCATGTCAAAAAAATTATATTTTTTTGAGTATGTTGCATACTCGCCAGCTTCAGAATTGTCTCGTCTGTCTCTATTTATTGGAGTGAGTTAAGTCCACAATAAATTGTGCCAAACTAGACTTAACCCTTTACCCAACGTAACGGGAAAAGCCGGCCAGCGCTATTCACAAAAATCGCTAATTAATTTTCATCATCTTTTTCATTTTTCATATCAAAAACATAGGTTTGGACCCCTCTTTGGAACGAGCTCGTCGAGCTCGTTCCAAAGAGATGTCACAACCTATGTTTTTAAGACAAAAAAAAATGAAAAAATAGTTATTCAAGAATTTTGTTTGCAAGTGTCGTCTGCTTTTTCATGTTAGGTAAATGGTTAACATGATTCTAATATCCAAAAACAACGTTTCAGTATTTGTTTAGAGCTTCAAAACTAATCTTACATCAGTGGTGAAGATAATGATGTGTAGTCAAGTCTACGATTCCCACCTACTTTCTCACACTACCAGGCTTTAGACTGGAATTCAGAGTTCTGTTGGACTTTTGTTTTTAACCCTTTACACACTAAAAATTAAAGTGTTAAAACTGACCCTTTCGAGGTGTTAAACCTATTCTAATTCTTAGAGATTGATTTTAACACTCAAAGTGCAATGCTTTAAGCACTTAGACATTACAATCGTCAGACATCTGAAACTTGAATGGATAGCACTTCACATGTGTCTAGCATTGGTGGTTCTTCCAAAATCGCCCATAATTTGATTTGCGCTTGGTGGGTACATAATTAAAAGGACACAACGCAGATGACGCGGATCAGGCTCGAGCGTTCCAGCCCGATCCGCGTCATCTGCCTTGTTTCCTTTTAAGAGTCGCGACATTACACTTGTCAAGTGGTATTATTGTAACACCTGTCAAATTCTGGGATATCTACACTTGAACAAAGTGCTAGTTCAGCACTTAGTAAGTGTTAAATACAGCACTTCAAGTGTAGTTTTTAACACTTTAGTTTTTAGCGTGTACCTCAACGTAACGGTCAAAACCGTCCAGTGCTATTTACAAAAATAACCATTCAATTTTCATTATATTTTCAAATTTTTTGTCTCAGAAAAATAGCTTATGACCCCTCAATGGAACGAGCGCGTTGATCTCGTTCCAATGAGGGGTCATAAGCTATGTTTTTGACGCAAAAAATGAAAAAAAAATAGTTATTCAAGAATTTTATTTGCATGTGTCGTCTGCCTTTCGTGTTAGGTAAAGGGTTAAACGATTCTCCTTCACACAAAAATACCGTTTGTCTCAACCGTTGTCCAGTAAGAACAGGGACGCTGGAAGGTTGGAGGGCCGGGAGGGGTGGGGGAAGGGTCAGAATATTCGAATTGAATGCAGACCTGGGTCCATTAATCACGTCCGCAAGGCTAAGTTCAATTAGCAAATCGGCGTCTCACCAAATTTCTCTTTATCGATTCTATATATATTAAGAATTCAAAGTATTATTGCATAAGGTCGATACTTTAAATTAAAAACAAGCATTAATTTAAACCCTTTGAACCTTAAAGGCCACTTTTTGGTCCGGGAACATGATACGTCATAGTTTCACCAAGTACGATGACTGTTCAGTGAATGTGTGGGGAAACCAATCAATATTTTCAAGGTGCAGCTCGAAGGATGCACGTTGAAAATATTGAATAATATACCCCTAGATAATGAATATGGACTCATCCAACTGCTGTCATTGAACTGACTTGGAAGACCCCATCAGGGTTCAAAGAGTTCAAAGTTGCAAAACAGGCAATTAACAGTAGTTGAATCATAATCACAGCATATCTTAATCCATATGAAATCCCGTGCTCAAGGTCAGGGGTAAAGTGAGCGAGTGCCTCCCCCCCCTCCCTCCACACACACATTTTCCGGTGTCACTGAGCCAATAAAACATTACATCTTTCACTGAGGACAGCTTTCAAATATTTTCTAAGCAGGGATCCTCTCTTGTAACAGGAGAGTCAAAACGACAGAAATTAGCGATGCAGCGCGTCGCCTCGTGGCTTCACTCGAAAAGTCCAAACATGGACCCAAAGGCCGTAATATAATTTGTGGGGTGGTACATCACGAGATAGCAGGATGTACAACACTAAAAAAATCATATTACAGCCATATAGGGTCCAAGTTTGGACTACCGCTTGTTGCAACGCAGCGATGGGGGTTTTATGATCTCGACACCTTTCACTATAGACAAAGCCCTCACGTCACCGCTTTTATTAAATGTCAAAAATACTGTAACAGTAAATACTCTTGTGTTCCAAATAAAAGTGCAGGTGCGAATAAAAGTACGGGGTGGAACATTTATCAAAATTAAATAATAGTACACACCCAAATAATAGTACAGGGTGGAAATCCATTGAGAGGGTGGGGGAGTAATGCTAGTTAATTTTATCTAACAGCCTACTTATATACATACTCCAGTATTGCATTTAGTTTTATTAAAGAAAACTAATACGCATTTAGGCATCATGATTACAACAATGAATACACTGTGCTAAACAAAATACTATCACACAATCTAATGAAGATTTACGAATTTGACGATCTCCTCCCTGTTGGAAGAGCAATTTTAACTAGAGGTACTGTGATGAAGCTCACAAAGTGATACCCCCCCGCGCCTGAAATGTATAAGTTAGATTATCTCCCCTTGGAAATGTCAGAACGGAATTATATTGCTTCATGCACATCTGCATATGGAGTTCTTCCATTGTGTAAAGTTTCATAAAAATTCTTCAAGCGGTTTAGGAGGAGTTGCGCTTACAAGGATGGACAGACGGACGGACAGACGGACGGACGGACGGACAGGGTGATTCCTATATACCCCCCCCCCCCCCAAACTTTGTTTGCGGGGGGTATAATAAACATACAGGAC
>CM062293.1:170783715-170906783 GCA_031216915.1 Pictodentalium vernedei
ACAATTTACAATATGGCAGAACGTATTCCATAAATAACAGAATCTAACAAAATCTAAATATTATAAACATTATTGACAAACACAAATTAGTCAGAGAGAGAGAGAGAGAGAGAGAGAGAGAGAGAGAGAGAGAGAGAGAGGATATCAAAAAAAATAAATAGAATATAAAGAAAAAAAAAACATGAAATACAACATTAGATCCAGTGATGATGACCGCCACCCACCCATTTGCATTCTATAGTATCTTGACGTACATGATTCATAAGTATCTGCATCCGAACTTGCTAAATTCCAGTCGATTTAAGTTTATCAGCTGAGTTTGTATGTAAATAAAGAAAAGAGAGTCACCGTGTGTGTAAGAGAGGGTGGCTGGATGTGAAAGTTTTGGAGAGGGGCAAATGAAAGATAGGGGGTGGGGGTGGAGAAAGACTGTGTTCGGGTGCAAATGCCCTTTCTTGACCTCCTGTAGCGCCGCCACCCGCATTCGGGACCTCTCCCCGAATTATAAATTTTTGGAGCTCTGTAAGCGACTCTGAAGCCTCCTTAGAGGAGGCGAGGCCTCCCGCAGTAAATTTTTCAATTTTAACTGTGAAGCTTTGAGAGCGATTCTGGAGCCTAATGGAGGATGGCGAGGTCATCGGTAAGGGCCTAAGTCTCTCTGAAATATTCTCTGATTTCGAAGCTATATCAACAGTTTTGAAGTCTCCTAATGGAAGATGGGGGTGGGGGTCGAAATCATATGTGGCAGTTTGTATTTATTTTGCGAGGTGGTGGGGGGGGGGGGGGGTGCAATGTAAGTCTATTTGGGGGCGAGCTGTGTGCGTTTTCCCCATGCCCATCACTGATGCCGACCTTTCCAGGGCCTACCAAGAATATATATAATACCACCAAGAGTAGACATGTAGCGGACAAGCGGACAAGCATAGGCATATGTTGCCATCCCAACCAACCTTAGGTGACGTCCCATCCCAAATTCCCCCGGCATTGTGAAGTACTTTTCGATGGCTGCTTTATAGGCCCTTTTAGACATCTGAATTTTATATCTTCGTTGACATATTTTTGCACCCCCACGTCTCAACAAGAGATCCCCCTCTCCCGCCACACATACATACACCTACTTACTGCCACAGGCCACAGACCCGGAGTGCAGCAATGTAAGGTCTTACGCAGACTTCACTTCATCCTAGCTGGCCTATCGCACGGTAAAAAAGGGGAAGAAGGTCTAACAAGAACGGACCTCGGGTCGTTAGTTTACCCCTCCTGACCTTCATTCTTGAAGAGATGAGGAGGCAGTATCGACCGATGGCCGAAGGGTCCTAGATAACTTTGGTCCAAACAAGAACAAGTAAACCTAAGAATTGTTATTTCAACGTTAAGATGATAGGATACCAGTATGCCAAGGTCACAGATTGGGGGCCATTTTGACATAAAACCCTTTAGCATAGTTTTTATATCTTTCATTTCATGCGCACGGATTATTATTTCATGTGCACGTATCAAAGTAGTAGTGCTCGTTTCTTTTCGGGCAAGATCTGGTGAACCCCGCGGTGGACCCCGGAAGCGACGTCCATAGTCACGTGACTGGGTGCCGCCATTTTGTGTTGTCATGGTAACCCGCGTGAGCAGGTATGTCGTGACGTCATTCTCATGGTGACGCGTGGTGTCACTGCGCATGTGCAGCGCGTGTTGTTATGTTAATACGCGTTTCCGTCGTCCATTTTGTATATAGGGCACCGCCATCTTGTTTCTATGGTAGCACGTGGTCGCTAGGTGACCCAAATGTCTCTAATAAGATGAGGTGTGTTTGGAGGGTACGTTCGATTCAATGTGAGTACAACGAATCACCCAAATGAATCTGAATGAACTACAACCCATTGAACTGAATTCTTCCAACAGGGAAGAGGAATACCCACGAGTGTTGATGTTAAAACACGGAATCCATATTTTACGGAATCAGATAGGAATTCCATTTTACAGAATCCCTTTTTAATAAACCTTTTTCGAAAACGCATGTGGCTATGGAATTCCTTTTTCTGAAATGAGTCTAAGAGTCATTCGAGGAGTCACTCGAACGAGCAATTGATCGTTAGCTCATTTGCTCGATGAACTTTGAGTCGTTCGAGCAGTATGTCGTGTCACTCGATCGAGCAATTACTCGAAAGCTCATTTGCTCGATGAGCTTCGTGTCGTTCGAGCAATTGCTCATGGAGCAATTACTCTCTTGGTTCTTTAGTTTATAAGGAAGTCCGGGATAGGTATGCCTCGTGATTATAGGTAATAATATCCTTAGATAAGTATCCTAAAAAAGGTATCCTCGATAGGTATCCTCAAATAATAGAATACCGGGCCATAGGTATTCTCAAATACTGAAATGAGTCGAAGAGTCGTTCGAGGAGTCACTCGAACGAGCAATTACTCGATAGCTCATTTGCTCGACGAACTTCGAGTCGTTCGAGCAATATGCCGAGTCATTCGATCGAGCAATTGCTCTAAGGCTCATTTGCTCGATGAGCTTCGAGTCGTTCGAGCAATTGCCCATCAGAGCAATTACTCTCTCGGCTCTTTTGCTTATAAGGGAAGTCCGGGATAGGTATGACTTGTGATATAGGTAATAGTATCCTTAGATAAGTATCCTATAAAAGGTATCCTCGATAGGTATCCTCAAATAATACAATGCCGGGCCATATGTATCCTCAAATACTGAAATGAGTCGAAGAGTCGTTCGAGGATTCACTGGAACGTGTAATTACTCGATAGCTCATTTGCTCGACGGACTTCGAGTCGTTCGAGCAATATGCCGAGTCACTCGATCGAGCAATTACTCTAAGCCTCATTTGCTCGATGAGCTTCGAGTCGTTCGAGCAATGACTTATCAGTAACTGCTCGATAGCTTATTGGCTTTGGGAATGATATTGGCTTTTGTTGTACAGAAGGGAGATAACTCTGCATACAGGTTATGGGAAATCAAGCAATCTGATTGGTTAGTTATAATTTATATAAATGATCTAGATAAAGGAAACTACAAGAGTACTTGGAATAGGGTCAGAACTAACAAGAACAGACCAGAATAGCTAAATATAGTTTTTATAAGCAAAGCTGTTCCAACTGATAGGCTCTCCTACGCTACTGGAGTATACTCTAGAACAAAGGAACATGGTCAGGTAGAGGAAAACTATTGCATATATAGACAGAAGCAGAGAATTCTGAAAGAATTCGAAATAGTACAACTTGTCGGGTTTATTTGGGTAATTCTTCGAGAATTCTGGGAGAATTGTAAGTCAGAAAAATACTCCTGTTCAATCGAACGCACCCCTTGTACCCCCTTGGTACTAAAGCACTACGTTCTAAGCCTATAAAATGGGGAATCTGTAGTAAATGAAGTCAATTTCGATGATTTGGGGTGGATTTTGGTGATTTGGGGGATTTTCGGGTTGTTTGTGGTAATTGTGGTAATTTGATTTACTCCGATTCAATTGAACACACCCTCCGAACATACCCCCGTCCCATTGCAGAAACATTGGGTAACATAGCAACCACGTGCTATTATAGAAACCAAGATGGCGGCCTCCATTATACAAAATGGACGACGGAAACCCATATCACCCTAACAAAACGCGCTGCGCATGCGCACTAACACCACGTATCACTATGGAGATGACGTCACAAGACGGCTGCTCACGCGGGCTACCATGACAACCAAACATGGCGCCACTGGGTCACGTGACCACGGCATGAGATCCGGCAAACTGTACCTGAAAAGCCCCAGACATACTACTGACGGGGTCTCTTCTGAGGGTGTGTTCGTTTCAACGGGAGTCTTGCGAATTATCAAAATACTCGACACTTACCCCAAATCACCGACATCGACTTTATGTTACCGAAACGAACGAAATGATTTCGCGCGCCGAAGGCGCGCAGGGACGATATAGGGGACAAGCCCCTTTCGACCCTCGTTGACTGTATGATTTTGGTTTTGTATGTCTCGGCGTGTCAAAGGAGGAAAAGGAAGGAGGGAAGAGGTTTATCCCTGTTACCGAAACAGAGTCGCGCGAGAGTGTTATATGGCCCCCCTAAGGGGTATTTTCGATTGATGAGGGATGTACTCCGGTAGAACAAAAGAGCCCCATACTTGGAGTAAGATCGGTGTTTTGTTACTATAATTAACTTTTGTGGCGTGTTCTGACTACTCTCTGGCCCATGTATTCAACTGCAGGAGTTAGTACGCATGGCATAGCAGACGGGCTTCAGGCAGGTCCTTGGGCAAGTTATGGTTACAGGAAGAATAATCAAGTGGAAGGGAATAGGTGGTGTTAGCGTGCATAGTAAGTAGACACCAGAATGGGGGAAGTGGGGGGGGGGGGGGGGGGGGAATGGGTAGTGTTAGTATGAATTGCGTAGCAGGCAGACATCAGGTAGGCCCTCGGGCATGCCAGTGCTTAGGGGAGAATAGGGAAGTTGGAGGGAAATGGGTAGTGCTGGTATGCAAGACATAGCAAGTAGACACCAACGGGCCCGTTGGTATGCCAGAGCTTGGAAAGAAAAGGAAAGTGGAAGGGAAATGGGGTGGTATTGGTATGCTTGGAGAAGCAAGCAAACATCAGGCAGGGCCTTGGGCATGCCAAGACTTAGAGACAGGAAGGAAAGGAAGTAAGGGTAAGGTGAGTAAATTGTGAAGTGGAAGTTAGGCCCCGGTTTGGGATATTTACGGACCATGTTGCATAGAAATACACTCGTGGAATCTCTTTCTGTTACTTGGCTGGCCTTCAGATTGCCCTTTTATTATATAAAAACACGAGGGCAATGAGGCACAACTTGCCCATTCCACATATCCTCATAGTCATAAGGTCCACGAGAAAATTCTTAGTGAGCCACAATTTGTCATTCCTAATATCCTCATATTTGGGGACGGCGTTCCATGGAATCTTCTTTATTCTTCTCGTGTCGCACACCAACATCAAAATATCTGGCGATGTTTGTCTCCTTAGGTAATATTTTGTAACTGGCCCTTTTTGGGGCCTAAGGAGGACCCTAAATGGAGTCCAATTGGGGCGGTTGTGGCGTCAATCTTCTTTACTCCTCAGGGGCCACCCATCAACACCAAAATATCCCGTGGTTTTTACCTACTTTGGTGATATTTTTGTAACTGGCCCTTTTTGGGGCCTTATTAGGGCCCCTAAATGGGGTCGGATTGGGCGGTTGAGGTGTCAATCTTCGTTATCCCTCGGGGGGGCATCCATCAACACCAAAATATTCCTTGATTTTTTTTTTTCGAATTTTGAATGTCGAATAAGGAAACGGGAATAAGTAACTATATTCACAGTTCTACAACATCTAAGTATGCACTATCGCAAGACAAACAGAAGTGAACGACGGTGTAAATGGAAAGGTTTCGGCAGAAAGCTTTGAGCTTATCTAGGCCGTCTCCCAGAGTATATCAGATAATTACAAAATATATTGGTGGTTGAAAATTCTGAGTGAAATATTTTTTTAAACTAGTTACCAATGGCAGACAGGAAGTAAGAAAATTAGAGATATAGAATGAAATAAGAAAGAGAAAAGCTGCAGATGAAACCAACTTGAAAGCAGTGATTCTTACCAGCAACAGACCCAAGAGCGCAGCCTGTATGCCTCAACTGATAAGAGCACCATCGTAGATAGACCCAAATCCGCAAGTGGATCGTTCCTTCTGCGGATGCAGCTCGCAGGTATCCAACAATAACCCCGGCAAGGCAGTACTATTGCAGAGAGACAGCCCACGCGCAGACATCGGACAGTCCACGGAATGTATTGTGGCTTGAAAAGCTGTTGTCCAAGATACGAATAGTGGCCGTATTATGGATGCATTTACGCTTTGTATATTTAGCAGTTTAGTAGCTGACGCATTTGTTAACAGGTCCCACAATTGCAAAATAAAAAAAAACGAATAAAGTAAGTTAGGACCCACCGGTGCATTTAATCATGAACTCAATTCCCTCGCACTTATGACCGCGCATGCACTATAGCTCAGCTAAAACGTCCCACTTTGTATTATATAATCCTGGACTAATCTGAAGACTAGAACGTTTTCGGAGTGGCTCAGTCGTTCAGACCCAAACAAAAGCAGAGAGAAATCAAAAGAAAACGGAAAAGTATTAATTGTTAAATTACGTACATCTACACAGCTTGGGCAGAACAGGAGAAAATGCCCAGTTGTCTCCAAGTCACCAACATTGACAAAGAGAAGACATTGAGAGATGATTATCATACAAGTGAGCGTTAATACTACTAGAGTGCAGGCGAAACCTACAGTGATAAAATTGAGCAGCAGGGGATTTGGCCCCAGCGTAGAAAGGAGGTGGAGGTTGGTTCGGGCTGTTTAGAAATGTTTTGAAATTCATGATGGAACAGTTATCTCTCACTGAGAGAGAAAGTGCATTCCATTGGTTGGTAACGTCTGGGAGAAATGAAGACTGGTCTAGACTAGTACGACAAAACGGAAACCGGTGGTTTTTATCCAAACGGGTATGGTGGTTTTGGCTGATGGATGAGATAATTGGTGGTACCTTGTTGGAAAGGTATGGGGGATTTAGCCTAGGGTACATCTTGAAAAATTGAATGAGCGCCTTTCCTGTAGTGAATCCCGTCGGGTCTCAGAATGGAGTAGATTTTTACTGGCACTCATTGTAGTACCCGTAATTATTCTTGCTGCAGCTTTGGATTTTCGCTAGGTGAACAGAGAGTCGCTGAGCAGTTTTCCCAGACACAATCTTTGTATTCCAAGAGCGGCTCAGTAAACGAAAAGTATATCTTATCTAGGACTTTGCGGTCAAGAGGAAACTTGTGCGCCCTCAGCATATCTATGCAAGTCCAGGCTTTGGCGCAAACATGGTCGATATGATCATTCCAGGTATATGTCTTGTTTAGAATTACACCAAAACGCTTATGACTATCTACATTGGCGAAGCGCGTTCCACTTAAACATAAAGGTGGATGTGTAGGAGCTTTAATTTTACGCGAAATTAACATGGTCTCAGTTTTTCGAGGATTAAGCTCAACCAACCATGTTTCGGCCGGGCCCAGTGTTCAGTTGTGGCCAAATCACGGTTGATTATAGCTGCAGCCTGGTCAGGATTCTCAACTATGAGATAAAGAGATCTATCGTCTGCGAATAGCCGTATATTCATGATACTGCTCAGTAGGTTTTCAGTTATGTCGTTAATATATATTGTTGTATAATTGGGGTTAATTGATTTAGTGAAGATCAGTTGCCAAGATCCAGTCAGTGAACAGTGTTCACAGTAATGCTCGGTTGGTTTCTCAATGTGATTGAGATGTTAGTTTGGGAGCAATTTGAGTGTGACTTTGGATGTTAAACTGTTCAGACGTTTATTTCGACTGTGTGTCAACCTCTGTTTGTTGATACTGCTGTGTGCGGTATTCCGTTTGTTATACTGCTGTGTGCGGTATGCTATCTATAATACTGCTATGTGTGGTGTTCCGTCTGTTATACTGCTGTGTGCGGTATGACATCTATAATACTGCTGTGTGCGGTATTCCGTCTGCTATACTGCCGTGTGCGGTATGCTATCTTTTATACTGATATGTGCGGTATTTACTGCTGTGTGCGGTAAGACTGTTATGATTTCCATGTCTTTCTTAATTGATAACGCCCTTAAATTTCATCCAAATTCATTGAATGCTAATCAACACTGAAAATACAACAATATTAAAAATAACAGGGGACCTAGAATCGATCCCTGTGGAAAGCCGGAGGATAATGATCTCACCGGTGATGCTTCAGGAGCTATTAAAACCCGCTGCTACCGATTCGAAAGGTATGAATTTAAGAAGCAAAGCAAATCATCAGATATTCCTATTCTCTCAAGCTTGTGAATAAGACCAACATGCCAAACCTTGTCAAAGGCCTTTACTCACATCACAAAAAACAACCCTAACTTCTTTACCGTCGTCAAGTGCGCTACAGAACTCATCATAGATGTCTGTCAGTTGTTGAACCGTTGAGTCACCTGGGATAAAGCCAGACTGGAACTGGCTAAGAATATTATTGTCGCACATGAAGCGCCATAATTATCGGACGATAATTGGTAACTACGTTTGAGGGATTGTTTTTCAAAACTGGTGTCACATTGGCTTTCTTCCACAGTGCTGGGAAATAGCAGTTATTCGGTAGCATATTTAAAAGGATTGTAAGTGGTTCGCACAAGGACCGAGAACATTCCTTTAACAGATGAGGGCTTACAAGGTCTGAACCAGACGCTTTCGATACTTTAATACGTTTGCTTGCTCCATACACCTCACTAGTTTGTATTATAATACTATCAAGTGATTGTTGCGCATAGAATGGGTAGTATGGCAAGGTCGTATTAGTGTGGTTCACGGACGAAATAAAACAAGAATTCGTTAAGCACTTCAGCCTTTTCGAGATTGGTTGAGTATAATTTATTAGAATGGGTGATTATGGGGATTCCCGATGTATTGTTACAGATGACAAGGGCGGATCCAGAGGGGGGGGGGGACTAGTCCCCCCCTCCCCGAACCCACTAAAAAAATCATGCTCTTGTTCCACACAATCTTGTCTTATAACGCCCCTCCTTAACTAATGACATCATGTTGTCAAATAAGGGACATGATCCTATTTTAGAATTCGCAGAATATCGGTTATTTATAGAACTGACGACAATCACGTCTGCAAGTATCCACTGTCTGGAAAATCGATAGCGGAAAGCGGGACGCAATGAAGCGAAGTATAAAAGAATATTTTGTCGCCACAAGCCGAAGAAATGGTTTGTTCCTGGTATCATTATATTTACATCGCATACCCCAAACTTGAAGTTAATGTTAATGGGGAGCCAAGTTTCACAGTTCTAATTTTATTGAGGGCTTCTGTCATTCGCCGGGTCAACTCAACTGGCCATTCGCCCGAATCTGCGAATGGCCAGTTGAGTTGACCGGTCGAGTTCTCATTGTGGCACACCGCAGTGCCTAAAAGAATCTTTAAACTTATTACACCCCCACTTTCTGAAAAAGTGGGGTATGGCCCAGCGCAAAATAGTTGCTTTAACAGTATCAGTATTCCATAAATTGACTGGACAGTAACAGTCACATGGCTCATTATAATATTAATGTCATTAAGGTAAAATGGTCATGGTGCAAGATGTTAACCTCGCTATTCCCGCTGCATGTCCGCAGTTACTACGTTCTTCTATAAAACCAATGCACCTTGTAATTTGTTTTACGTTCCATCGTTATCTGACCCACCTATAAAATAATTTAGCTATATAAACATCTCTCTCTCTCTTTCTGTCTCCACCTCTCTTTCTTTTTCTCTCTCAGACGCACACACATTTACTTGAAGTATACCAAAAGTCCGATATAAATTATCATCCCTTGGGTTCCCTTTCAAATTATGTCATGGCTGCTTCTCAGCAGTCGTAACATAATTTGTCAAATAACTTAAAATGATTTAACCGATCTGAAAATGAGCACCAAACGAGTTAGTGGCAATATTGGCCCGATAGACCAAGAATGCCAACAGTTTCCCAAATTTGTTTCCACTATACAGCCAGAAAATGTAAGGTAAGAGGTTTCTTGTTTCTGCGTTTCCGACGATTGATGTTCCCATGATGTCAAAGATCACTAATCTGTCGTGGACAAAATATGACAGTCACCTATTCGCGAAAGTCACTTTCGCAAATAGGTGACTGTCATATTTTGTCCACGACAGACTAGCTCTATGACCAGAAGTAGTATGTGACAGTGTATGTGATGTATGGTTTGATAATTTTAACTTTTTCAACGAAAACTGTGTGTTTTCAATTTCTTTTCATCATATTCAATTGGAGGCCAGAATGCATTTTGAAGCCACCTCAGAGCACCTGAAAATCAAAAATTACTAAAAGTCACAATTTTTGTTTTAACCCTTTACCCAACGTAACGGCCAAAACCGGCCAGCGCTATTCGCAAAATTCACCAATTAATTTTCATTATTTTTTTCATTTTTTTTTGTCCCAAAAACATTGGTTATGAACCATCTTTGGAACGAGCTTATCGAGCTCGTTCCAAAGAGGGGCCATAACCTATGTTTTTGAGACAAAAAATGAAAAAAATTAGTTATTCAAAAATTTTGTTTGCAAGTATCGTCTGCTTTTCATGTTAGGTAAAGGGTTAATACCAATAATCGTGGTTGGTTCAGAAAACTTTGAACTAAATTTGTGCCCGTGCCTGATCATACCAAGTTTAATTCTAACTGTATTACCAACATGGAATTTATGCTTTTCAACCTTATTGTCCAAATCATATTTCTTTTTCATTTTCAACTTTCTGTCCTAAATAGTTCAAGCCAAACTAGGTTAGAATAAATTAAGTTCTGTTTTCATCTCTCTCTCTCTCTCTCTCTGTCATTAACAAATGAGGGGTAGTATTAGTTGTGGAATGAGGTGCAGAACGGAGAGTCATCAGTATGCATCTGAATGACTCTGTCCAAGAAGCAATATCTCTGATGTTGATTTGCAATAGGGATTTAATTGTCTCATTAAGTCTTGCAATACAGCCATTGGTCATGGGATGATAGTTTGATGTTCAAAAATGTTTTTTATTGCGCAAGACGGAAGAAACTTGTAAACACATGACTGCTAAATTGAGTCCCAAAAGTAAACAAATTATATTTTATTTTGTAGTAGGGTAGGCACTCAACTGGAAGTTATTACTTTTTTGGCAAATGCGTATTCAAGTCGTTGGTAATCTCTTTCAAAACAGAATCGCTTTGAGGCTCAAACTGCCAAAAAACTTGGAGTGCGATGGATGTCGGTTCAGTAAGAACAGAACAGACAGCCTCCTCAACCACAGCAAAGCAATCATGAAAATGAGAATGATCACTCTCGGCTGACGTTTTCAAACGAGACAAAGCAGCTGCTACAACATTTAACATGGCTTTTTGATACTGCATTTTAAAATCATATTTTAACAAGATAGAAGCCATGTAGTTTTTACGGCAGCGTGGAAGCGACACTCTATATTTTCCTACCATCTTGTTTAAACGAGATAGCTAAGTCGTTTAAACGAGATAGCTAAGTCGTTTAAACGAGATAGCTAAGTCGTTTAAACGAGATAGCTAAGTCGTTTAAACGAGATAGCTATGTCGTTTAAACGAGATAGCTAAGTCGTTTAAACGAGATAGCTATGTTGTTTAAACGAGATAACTATTGACCAATCAAATTCATTTTGACACGGGCACAACTTGTGAACTGACGAATGACAGCAGTGTTGAGTCAACTACAAGCAGAAAAGTGCATCCGTCCGTGGAAGGTGAATGTAATGTACACTTAGGGCAAATGTACGGCGGCCCATACCTGACATGCATTATTATTTTTTTCTTCAAATTTTCACCTTGGTGCAAATTACTTTTCACCATGGTGAAAATTTCGTTTAAACGACTTAGCTATCTCGTTTAAACGACTTAACTATCTCGTTTAAACGACTTAGCTATCTCGTTTAAACGACTTAGCTATCTCGTTTAAACAACTTAGCTAACTCGTTTGAACAAGATAGTAGGAAAACAAACCAAATCTAACTCATGTGTTCTCTTTTTTCTTGAGGACGGTACAGCAAGAGAAAAAAGAGTAACCTCCCTTTAACTGGATATTGACATGACACACATGTTAACTGTTTTCCAGGCTTGAATGAAATGGAGGCCGATGTTTGATTTTCGCCCTTTATCCAACGCAATACCCAATTTACGCGTTTTACTTGATCTTTTAATATCAATTCCTGCATCACGTCTCCACTTTCAAATTTTGGATATATCATACTAAGTTTTGCATTTTTACAGAGGAAATTCCAGAAACCCTCATCATTACTTTCCGTTTTTTCATGCTTGCCACCCCCAACTCTTGACTAACTATTGGAGCCGATACAAAATGCTCAGAGTGGGTTCAAATCTGATAAGTTGATATGCTTCAAGCCTGTTAACAGTTCGAGCTTTTTAAGGCACCCAACTTACAGTGGCGGCGCCAGAAAATTTTTTTTGTGGGGGGGGGGGGGGGGCAACTAGGGGGCAGACTCCCATGAAGGGGGGCAAATACGTAAAGGATCATATCATTACTTTGTTATGAGGTAGTCCAAACTTGGACCCAAAGTCCGTAATATACTTTTTTGGTTTGGTACGTCCTGTGGACGTACCAAACCCCAAAATTATATTACGGACTTTGGGTCCAAGTTTCGACTAAATGTAATGGTAATTAGCGGTCCTCCTTTCAAAAAATCCTGGATCCGCGTCTGGTGGGTCTGTGCGAGAGAGAGAGAGAGAGAGAGAGAGAGAGAGAGAGAGAGAGAGAGAGAGAGAGACTCATAATGCCCGTCTGTCATAATACGAAATCCATGAATTTTTTTAGACAAGGGATATGGATAGATATGCCTTTGTTGGCTCATAACTTAATTATAACTTATAAGTATCTGCATCCGAGTCTTTAAATCTCTACTGCCTGGATGTGTTCATCAGCTAGCCTGAGGCTTTGGGCTAAGTGTGTATGGGAAATTATTGGGAATAAAAAAAGGGAGGGGTGTGTGTGTGTGTGTGAGAGAGTGACTGAATGTGTTTGTGTGTGAGGGTGGATGGAAATGCATGCGAGATGGTTGGGGGGGGGGGGGGCAAAGCCTTCGTTTGGGGGCAAATGCCCCCCCCCCCCCCCCCCATGCCCCCCCCCCCCCATAGCGCCGCCACTGCCAACTTACAACATGGGATGCCCTTGATACTTCCACCAATCGAAATCAATTGGAAAAGACTACTAAGTGCTACATTTGTTTGTTAACGCTTCGACTGGTCTCGGCATGTTTAGCAGTCTATATGCGTCAATAAAGTTAGTTTTCTGATCCAATGTGTCAGTTCTTTCGTGCCTAAAAAAGGTTAGACCCACAGTGGAACAAATAGTGATCGATTGTTTCCCGCGCACAACATACCCAAAAAGGGGATAAACGAAGGTGTTTTTTGAAGAGGTGATCGTTGAGGTTACTGCAGGCTTTACGTAATCGGCAGCGGAGTATTTTGTGCTTGGAAGAGAAAAACAGGAATGGAACAAGTATTTTGTTTTATTCAAATAGCTCGAGAATTCCGGTAACGATTTGTCGTTGGAACGTTTTGTTAATTATTGAATAAATAAAAATATGTATATTGGTGAATTTGGAAATGTAGAAAGAATAAACGTATAGTGTTTTCAAGTAAAAAAAAATTATTCTACGAGTAGGATTGAGAATGAAACCGACGAGCCTCTGGCTAGTCGGTTTGATTCTTAATCCTACGAGTAGAATAAATTTTTTACTTGAAAACACTATACGTTTATTTTGTTTATCCCATAAATCTTTTACAAAGAAGTTGCGGCAAATCGTGCGGTTATTCGATCGCTACAAAACATAGCTCGAAGTGAGGAGTACATTGGTCCATTTCGATCGACAAGAGAACATTGTAAAAAAATAAATAAGGCACAGTGAGACATTTCTGTCTAAAAAATAATTCCCCAACAAACGTCAGCTAAACTTGCAAAAATCCTTTATTAATTAAATGAGCAGTCTATATTCTTTTTTTCATGTGTTAAGCCTGCGGGGAAAATTTATCACCCTACTAGGTAATTAAAGCAAAAATTTATCCAAGGCCTTTATTGTTCAAATAAACGAGCGCTGTGAAATCCGTTACTTATTCCCAGTTCCTTATTTGACTTTCAAAATTTAGCAGAAATTCGAAAAATAAATGGCCTTCTTGGGTGGCGCCCTAAGACACAGGACTATTCAACCCCTGGGGTTCACCCTCTCACCCCTTTTTAGGGGCCAGATTGGACCCTAAATGTGACCAAATGGTCAAAATCGTAATTATTGACGGAAATTCGCGGAACAAACGGCCTTATAGGGTGGCGCCCTAAAATACAAGATTATTCAAATCCAAAAGTTCACCCTCCCACCCCTTCTTAGGGGCCAGATTGGACCCTAAAAGTGACCAAATGGTCAAAATCGTAATTATTGACGGAAATTCGCGGAACAAACGGCGTCATAGGGTGGCGCCCGAAAATACAAGATCATTCAAATCCTAAGTTCACCCTCCAACCCCCTTTTAGGGGCCATTTTGGACCCTAAAAGTGACCAAATGGTCAAACTCGTAACTGTTGGCCGTAATTCGCGGAACAAACTGCCTTATAGGGTGGCGCCCTAAAATGCAAGATTATTCAAATTCTAAGGTTCGCCCTCTCACCCCTTTTTAGGGGCCAGATTGGACCCTAAAAGTGACCAAACGTTCAAAATCGTAATTATTGACCGAAATTCGGCGAACACACGGCATTATACGGTGGCGCCCTAAAATACAAAATTATTCAAATCCTAAGGTTCACCCTCCCACCCCTTTTAGGGGCTACATTGGACCCTAAAAGTGACCAAATGGTCAAAATCGTAATTATTGATGGAAATTCGCGGAACAAACGACGTCATAGGGTGGCGCCCGAAAATACAAGATCATTCAAATCCTAAGGTTCACCCTCCAACCCCTTTTTAGGGGCCATTTTGGACCCTAAAAGTGACCAAATGGTCAAACTCGTAACTGTTGGCCGTAATTCGCGGAACAAACTGCCTTATAGGGTGGCGCCCTAAAATGCAAGATTATTCAAATCCTAAGGTTCGCCCTCTCACCCCTTTTTAGGGGCCAGATTGGACCCTAAAAGTGACCAAACGGTCAAAATCGTAATTATTGACCGAAATTCGGCGAACACACGGCGTTATAGGGTGGCGCCCTAAAATGCAAGATTATTCAAATCCTAAGGTTCACACTCCCACCCCTTTTTAGGGGCCAGATTGGACCCTAAAGTGACCAAATGGTCAAAATCGTAATTATTGACGGAAATTCGCGGAACAAACGACCTCATAGGGTGGCGCCCTAAAATACAAGATTATTCAAATCCTATGGTTCACCCTCCTACTCCTTTTTAGGGGCCAGATTGGACCCTAAAAGTGACAAAATGGTCAAAATCATAATTATTGATGGAAATCGCGGAACAAACGGCGTCATAGGGTGGCGCCCGAAAATACAAGATCATTCAAATCCTAAGGTTCACCCTCGAACCCCTTTTTAGGGGCCATATTGGACCCTAAAAGTGACCAAATGGTCAAACACGTAACTGTTGGCCGTAATTCGCGGAACAAACGACGTTATAGGGTGGCGCCCTAAAATGCAAGATTATTCAAATCCTAAGTTTCGCCCTCCCACCTCTTTTTAGGGGCCAGATTGGACCCTAAAAGTGACCAAATGGTCAAAATCGTAATTATTGACGGAAAATCGCGGAACAAACGGCGTTATAGGGTGGCGCCCTAAAATACAAGATTATTCAAATCCTAAGGTTCACCCTCCCACCCCTTTTTAGGGGCCACATTGGACCCTAAATGTGACCAAATGGTCAAAATCATAATTATTGACCGAAATTTGCGGAACACACGGCGTTATAGGGTGGCACCCTAAAATACAAGATTATTCAAATCCTAAGGTTCACCCTCCCACTCCTTTTTAGGGGCCAGATTGGACCCTAAAAGTGACAAAATGGTCAAAGTCGTAATTATTGATGGAAATCGCGGAACAAACGGCGTCATAGGGTGGCGCCCAAAAATACAACATCATTCAAATCCTAAGGTTCACCCTCCAAACCCTTTTTAGGGGCCATATTGGACCCTAAAAGTGACCAAATGGTCAAACTCGTAACTGTTGGCCGTAATTCGCGGAACAAATGGCGTTATAGGGTGGCGCCCTAAAATGCAAGATTATTCAAATCCTAAGGTTCGCCATCCCACCCCTTTTTAGAGGCCAGATTGGACCCTAAAAGTGACCAAATGGTCAAAATCGTAATTATTGACCGAAATTCAGCGAACACACGGCGTTATAGGGTGGCGCCCTAAAATACAAGATTTTTCAAATCCTAAGGTTCACACTCCCACCCAAATGGTCAAAATCGTAATTATTGACGGAAATTCGCAGAACAAACGGCCTTATAGGGTGGCGCCCTAAAATACAAGATTATTCAAATCCAAAAGTTCACCCTCCCACCCCTTTTTAGGGGCCAGATTGGACCCTAAAAGTGACCAAATGGTCACAATCGTAATTATTGACGGAAATTCGCGGAACAAACGGCGTCATAGGCTGGCGCCCGAAAATACAAGATCATTCAAATCCTAAGATTCACCCTCCAACCCCCTTTTAGGGGCCATTTTGGACCCTAAAGTGACCAAATGGTCAAACTCGTAACTGTTGGCCGTAATTCGCGGAACAAACTGCCTTATAGGGTGGCGCCCTAAAATGCAAGATTATTCAAATCCTAAGGTTCGCCCTCTCACCCCTTTTTAGGGGCCAGATTGGACCCTAAAAGTGACCAAACGTTCAAAATCGTAATTATTGACCGAAATTCGGCGAACACACGGCATTATAGGGTGGCGCCCTAAAATACAAGATTATTCAAATCCTAAGGTTCACCCTCCCAACCCTTTTAGGGGCTACATTGGACCCTAAAAGTGACCAAATGGTCAAAATCGTAATTATTGATGGAAATTCGCGGAACAAACGACGTCATAGGGTGGCGCCCGAAAATACAAGATCATTCTAATCCTAAGGTTCACCCTCCAACCCCTTTTTAGGGGCCATTTTGGACCCTAAAAGTGACCAAATGGTCAAACTCGTAACTGTTGGCCGTAATTCGCGGAACAAACTGCCTTATAGGGTGGCGCCCTAAAATGTAAGATTATTCAAATCCTAAGGTTCGCCCTCTCACCCCTTTTTAGGGGCCAGATTGGACCCTAAAAGTGACCAAACAGTCAAAATCGTAATTATTGGCCGAAATTCGGCGAACACACGGCGTTATAGGGTGGTGCCCTAAAATGCAAGATTATTCAAATCCTAAGGTTCACACTCCCACCCCTTTTTAGGGACCAGATTGGACCCTAAAATTGACCAAATGGTCAAAATCGTAATTATTGATGGAAATTCGCGGAACAAACGACGTCATAGGGTGGCGCCCGAAAATACAAGATCATTCAAATCCTAAGGTTCACCCTCCAACCCCTTTTTAGGGCCCACATTGGACCCTAAAAGTGACCAAATGGTCAAACTCGTAACTGTTGGCCGTAATTCGTGGAACAAACGGCGTTATAGGGTGGCGACCTAAAATGCAATATTATTCAAATCCTAAGGTTCGCCCTCTCTCCACTTTTTAGGGACCAGATTGGACCCTAAAAGTGACCAAACGGTCAAAATCGTAATTATTGACCGAAATTCGGGGAACACACGGCGTTATAGGGTGGCGCCCTAAAATACAAGATTATTCAAATCCTAAGGTTCACCCTCCCATCCCTTTTTAGGGACTACATTGGTCCCTAAAAGTGACCAAGTGGTGAAAATCGTAATTATTGACCGACATTCGCGGAACACACGGCGTTATAGGGTGGCGCCCTAAAATACAAGATTATTCAAAGCCTAAGGTTCACCCTCCCACTCCTTTTTAGGGGCCAGATTGGACCCTAAAAGTGACAAAATGGTCAAAATCGTAATTATTGATGGAAATCGCGGAAAAAACGGAGTCATAGGGTGGCGCGCAAAAATACAAGATCATTCAAATCCTAAGGTTCACCCTCCAACCCCTTTTTAGGGGCCACAATGGACGCTAAATGTGACCAAATGGTCAAAATCGTAATTGTTGGCCGTAATTCGCGGAACAAATGGAGTTATAGGGTGGCGCCCTAAAATGTAAGATTATTCAAGTCCTAAGGTTCACCCTTCCATCCCTTTTTAGGGGCCACATCGGTCAAGCGTTGGAAAAACAATAAGTGTTGTTTGTCTGTAAATGACCACTTGATGCACATTGCTTTTCATCGTGTCCTTCATTATTATCTCGGATTATGCAACTGAAACCCAGTGATAGAATTCAAGATTTTGTTGAGTAACCAGACGATTGTTACGAAATAGGATTTTGTAATGATTGACTTATAATTGTCATTGAAAGATGAAGTAGTTTTATTTTTACTCACTCACACATTTTGTAATTAGCGATAATTTTAGTTTTGATGCCGAAATATCGTCACATCATTCAACAAATTGCTAACACTGATATATACATCAATCCCTATGTATGAGCTTCCAGTGGTGGGCCATGGAGTGATGGGGGTGGGAGAGGGCAGGTGGACCCAGGTGCAAACTGCCACTTACTGTTTTTAACCCCATCTTTCCTCGGGAGGCGCCAGAATCGATCTCAGAGCTTCAGAATTTGAAATGTCAGACTGCACTAAGTTTATATAAAATGAAACAAACTTATCACCCAGAAGTAATTTCTTTCACTTTATATAAGGTTAGTGAATTTTGCTTCCTAGAGTGCCCACCCGCTGTCTCTGGACACTTCGGCTAGTGTCCAATCCGTGTACATCTAATTTTCTTCTTTATATTTCTTGCCCAGTTAGCACATGCGATTACCATTGCAGCTGATTCTTTCTTCTTTATATTTCTTGCCCAGTTAGCACATACGATTACCATTGAAGCTGATGTCTTGGCACAATCCTTACTACCTTTCTCTCACAGATACTGGCACAGATTGGGCATGAAGTAATTGGTTCTTGATTCCCCTCACCCACTATACATATTGTGTATGATACACAATAATGTGTTTAGCAGGAGACTGGAATTAACAAACAATGAATTGTGTACGATATAACACTTTGCGCCCCCCCCCCCCCTTCCAAAAAGTGCTACAAGGCATTTCTCTCAATGCTGCCTTAGTCTTAGTCTTTGTTGAGGAAAACAAACGCAACAGTCTCTATTTATCACAAGGGTGTAACTCGACAATGCATTTAAAAAAAGACAATGCTATTTTCCGGTAATATTTCCCTGTACTTTTCCCGTTGTGGTCTACAGAAATCAGTCGCCTAGCCGCCTGGCTTGGGGCGGGGGGGGGGGGGGGGGGGGTAAGGTGATCATGACCATGTTTCACATAACAAAAACTCCCCAAATCATGATTGTCCCAAATGGAGCTACACACACTAAAACTACTTCATATTGAATCTTAAAGCACGGAGTTTTGCAAAATGTTCTGTTTGGTCTTCATGCCATTGCCTCACCCCCCTACTTCCCTGAAGAGAAGTACGAGGAGTGGAAATGACCGAGGTCCTAGTTAGAATTGAGGGGGACCTTCGAAATCCCACCGAGTCTTTTCAAATATCAAGGTTGCCCACACACACACATACTTTAAGAACGAAAACAAACTGGCTAGCCCCCCACCCCCACACACACAGACAATTATAAAATCCGGGCTACGCCCCTGCTATATTGTATATAACTATATTTAATCGATTTCTCTATTTTCGAAATGGGGATGTGGGGGGGGGGGGGCAAGTTCGATATAACGCTGACATATTTCGAAGGACTGACCCATGGAATTGGGCGTATCCCCCCCCCCCCCCCCCCCCACGGTTGAGGGTCTGAAGGCCCCTCTACGTATATTGTTTTCAAATACTGAAGCACTGAAATCGATTCTGATGCCTCCTGGGAATGATAGATGTTAAAAACAGTAAGTGACAGTTTGTATTTGGGGGTAAGTGACAGTTTGTATTTGAACTGAAGATCCCCTTCCGTCCCACCACTGGGAGCTCACACACAGGGATTGGTGGAGTGTGCACATGGGGTCCCAGTTATAATGGCTCCTAAGGCTTTGGGGGGGGGGGGGGGGGTATCAAGAATAAACAGAAAGATAGTGCTTGAAATACATGTATATTGTTACTGATAGAATAAAGAATACAAGGATTAAAACAGCTATGATAGTGGACTGTTTTTAGTTTGAAAACCAAAAGCTATCTAACTGTTTAGGAGAGTTGTTTTGATTTTAGAAGGGTTTTGTAATATGTTTTAACTATTGTTATTTTATGTACTTAGCAGATGCCTCTCTTATGTTTCTCACTGTTTGTATCATTTTATTTTTATGTAATTTATTCAGTAAAACAATTTTAGTATTCTTTAACTTATCTTTCCTTTTCAAGTTTTCTCAATAAGTGAAGGGTGGTGGAAATAAATGCATAATGGGGACGGGTCAGTGGGTGATCCCATAGTGTCAGAACGCACTTGTTCCAGTCGTTTGTGTTTTTCCTCCCATTTCCATTTCTCAGAGATGATTATATTATTAAATACATAAAAATATATTATGCGGCAATCAACTATTTTTACAAGATTATCACCCACTGAAGGTTGAATATGACTGGAACATCTTTGTTTCGTAGTAGTCAGAGTGGATTTCGACAATGACACAAATTAACTGAGGTATGCAATCAAACAAGGTTTGATAAAATAAAAATAAGAAGCTTGCTCATCAGGCTTTATGCGGATTGATTCGGTTGAGGGGGTTGACGTCGCCTTACACACAAATATCACTCCACAATAACACTGATCATAAGGAACAGATCAAGCAAAAGCAATTATTTATACCTTCTTCAGATATTAAAGCTCACTTCCATAAATGAGGTGTTCACCCGACAGTGGCCGATAAAAGCCCAACCCATAACTGATATTCCAACCTATCTGCTTATTGACAGACATGTACCAACACTACAAGTAATTATACAGGTAAATAGGTGAATAAATATGTTTTTGGTCAGCATATGCTAGACCAGAATATGATATTAGAAGCACACGCGTGTGGTGATGGTCTCTGAAGTTGAACACGTCTATAGTGGGTGCTTCATATTGGACTGTATCTCTATTTTTACACAACACAGCTTGGCGGATTTATTAATTGTCCCACTGAGGTGTTCAATGTTAGCAGTAACTTAATCAAATCTGTAATGCCATATCATGGGTTTACAGAAGGATGCAATCCAGAAATGACCACTGTATGTGTTCCATCGGAGAAGACTTTTACTGTAGATAATGCCTGCTGATATCCCCCGTGCCCGGTTTTGCCAGCCCCTATCAACACATAAACACCATTTTAAAGCCCAGATAGAGGTCCCAAAAAAGGTTTTCTATCGGGCCAGTTGAACTGTCAATCGCCTCTATTCCAAAGGGGTCCCCATCAACGCCAAGAACACCCAGCGATGATTGCCAAGTATAGTAACTGTTTCTAATATACCCATTTGTGTCCTTGATGTTTTGTAACTGGCCCTTTTGGAAGTCTTAGCATGGTCCTAAATGATGTCCGATCGGAGCACCCGAGATGTCAATCTTTTTAGTCCTCGCTGCCTCTCATAAACCACAACTTGATGAATGTTTCCTGTTTCTTTGAGTCGGGGGACTTCTAATTGATAGGTGTGAAATTCAGAAAGTGGGACAATCGAGATTAAACCGTTTCATCTTAAAATAGATTGATAAAATCTATTCCAGAAAAAAAATGTTCGAGATTTATTTCACTGGTTTAATCCCGATTGTCCCACTTTCTAGTTTGAACAGTATTTTATTCAGCAAAAAACGAAACAATCAAAACGTATATAATTGAAAAATATATAACTAATAGCAAGAACGTTGGTACAAGTTAAGCATAATTAATTTAATAAATAAATGAATGAATAAATAAATAGCCATATAAATTACTGGGTGCTGGAAGCCCGCTTTCAGAGCCGATGAAACGCGTGCATTCCTGAAGTGAAGGCAAATTAGTGAAGGATCAAATTGCTGGAGGATTGCCATTGACGATTGGTTTCACCTTTGCGCTGGAAATAGTTCAATATCATCATGGAATATGGCTGTTCAACCTAACGAGTCTCTACATATACCGACTATTATTCAGTGTTGGTGAGTCAATATTTATTTATTTATTTATTTATTTATTATACCGCTCGGAGGTGGGGGTTGGGTTTAACCCTTTGAACCCGAGCGGCCGCTTTTCCACCCAGGAACATGATACGCCATAATTTAAGTAGGATAGTTGATAAGTGAATGTGCAGGGTAGACCAATTAATATTTTCAACGTGCAGCCCAGAGGACGAAAATAGACACTTTCAATTGATGTCATTGAACTGACATGGACGATTCCACCAGTGTTTAAAGGGTTAAGCGTTCAATGGCTATCAAATCTGATGGCATTGATCTCAATTGAAACAGTACTGAATCGTGCGAGTCTGAACAGTACCAAGCGCCCAAACCGCGGTAAGACTCCGTCTCATTGAACCTTTCCTCCAACACGTGTTCAAGTTTAATTTTTAGATCAGCCTCTCCAATGACTATTTTGCGCATGCGACAGCTCATAGCGTCAGTCAACAGTCTTCCGATAACAATCCTCATTTTCATTTGTGTTTTCACAGAACCCATACAGGTCCTCGAGTCTGCGATATATATGACGTAATTATTCACCAGCCTTTCACCTGTTCATCCTCCAGTTGTGCGTGTTGGTCTCCCAAGCGTGGTTGATCTCTTGTTCACCCAGATTAAAATATCCGAAATTGGAATTTCAAGATGCAAATCCTTCCTATGATGCAACTTTGAATTTCAACAATTCAATCTTGTTAGACAGAGCTCGTAGAGCTCCGTCAAACAACATTGAAAACTTAAATTCCAACTTGTATTGTGGGTAAAATTTACTGCTTGAAATTTCGGTATGTTAAAATTCGATACCATACGTCTGCTTCGAGATCGATCCCGAATCAGTTTGAAGATTCGATTTTTTCAATTTGTGACATTTCCAACAAAAATTGGATAAAATTGACATTAGACGATTCATTCATGTAGTCTCAATTCCTATTTAATTGAGTAATTGACAATGTCTAATAGTTAGGTAAGTAGTGAATTTTGCCCAGAACGTTATCCATAGTTTTAGTTTTTGAAGGCTTAACTTGTTACTATTCACGTTCTTAAGAACGTGAATAGTAACACAAGTTAAGCCATCAAAAACCAAAACTATGGATAATTGGCCAACCTGTTTCAGCGACGGTTATACAGAGAATATTTATTTATTGGTGTTTTAAGGTGTTCACTCGGCCTTGTAAGGGTCATCACAGTGAATCGTAACTTCCGTTTGGTGCAATATGAAATAACGTGTCTATTAAGATTCGATTCGATATCGATATCAGAGACACGATTCGATTCGAGATTCCATTCGAAAAACAATTGTGATTCGCAGATCACCACAAACAAAAACAGCGTTTTGCAGGTACCTAAATGAAACACTTAATAGGTGTGTAATCACGGTAGTGGGTGGGTGGTGGGTATGGCCTCCAAAATCTCATCCTCTTAAAATTATGAAATCTATTATCTACATGGGTAGCAATTACAAATAACGAAGTACAGTTGTGCAAACTGATGTTCTATCGCACCTAAAATACACAGAACGACACGTGTGTGAATGGGTTAATCGATATGGCACTTGTGCTAGCGCGGAAAGATAGAACGAGAAGCCGCAGACCTCGAGTGTCGTTCTGTGTTTATTACTCTCCTTCACGTTTGTAAAAACAATTATTCGAAGGACAATCAACAATTCATTTGACAATAATCAACAAAAAGAACACATTTTGTGGCAAAACAAACCCGTGTAACTTTGAGTTCCAATGTGTTCTATGTGCCTACTGGCACATATAACACATTGGAACTCAGGGGACGATTTTCAGCTATCGCTAGGGATTGAAATTGTAATTGCGGTGCACGATTTGTAGAAAATTCCAGTGAAATTTCGCTTCTTATTAAAAATATTCAGTCAACTATTTCCGTTCCACGCATGCGTGCGGAACAGATTTTCATTTTCCGCACGGTTTAGTGTTGCTGTAGATGGGGATGTCAAAGAACAGGCGTGTAATAAAATAATCGCCCTGCCCCGATTGATTGCGCCATTTCAAAAATATTCTCCATGGAAAAATATATCAAATATTACATTCCAGTCTTACATTAGTCTGGAGCGATGGGAAAGAGGGTGCAAGTGGTAATTTGAGGCACGGGTGAGATCAGAATCACGAAGTTCGGTAGAGAATAAGAGACTATGTACCGTTTGGGTCAAAAGTCTAAATACACGTCCGACGTATATTTTTTATCGTTGCACCTGTATTTTTCAGTTGCAACGCTATTTCTCAATACAGGTGCACCTATAAAATTTAGCGGTGCACCTATAATTTATACGTCCATCGTATATTAAATTACACGTCCATCGTATAATTTATACGTCCGACGTATAAATACACGATGGACGTGTATTTTTATCGAAAAATAGCGATGCACCTACATTTTTTACAGGTGCACCTACATTTCAAAATACCGTTGCAACTGTAAATTACGGGTGCATCGATAAAATTTACACGTCCAACGTATATTTCTGACAAAATACACGTCCATCGTATATTTTTGCGGTCAAAATACAAGTCCAACGCATTTTTTCCCCTGAAAAACACGTCCGACGTATAATTATTTATCGTTGCAACTGGATTTTACAGTTGCAACGCTACTTCTGTATACAGGTGCACCTGTAAAATTTAGCGGTGCACCTATAAATTATACGTTCATCGTATATTAAAATACACGTCCAACGTATATTTATACGTCCAACGTATAAGTATACGTTGGACGTGTATTTTTCGTAGAAATTAGCGGTGCACCTGTAAATTTTTATAGTTGCACCTCCATTTCAAAATACCGTTGCACCTATAAAATCCGGGTGCATCGATAAAAATTACACGTCCATCGTATATTTTAGAAGAAAATGTACGTCCATCGTATATTTTCCTCGTCAAAATATAAGTTCAACGTGTAATTTTCGGAAAATACACGTCCGACGTATATTTTTTATCGTTGCACCTGGATATTACAGTTGCAACGCTATGAATACAGGTGCACCTATAAAATTTAGCGGTGCACCTATAAATTATACGTCCATCGTATATTAAATTACAAGTCCATCGCATAATTTATACGTCCAACGTATAAATACACGTTGGACGTGTATTTTCATCGAAAAATAGCGATGCACCTCCATTTTTTACAGGTGCACCTCCATTTCAAAATACCGTTGCAACTGTAAATTACGGGTGCATCGATAAAATTTACACGTCCAACGTATATTTCTGACAAAATACCGTTGCACCTATAAAATACAGGTGCATCGATAAATATTACACGTCCAACGTATAATTCTATAAAAGGAAACTAGGTGCACGTGATTACCTAAAATGGAGTTATAAGTTCAACGTGCGTTTTATTTCCAGCCAGTCAGAAAATTACCGTTTCACAAATAGCTATGGTGTACCACATGGTGTACCATTTGGGTCAAAAGTCTAAATACACGTCCGACGTATATTTTTTATCGTTGCACCTGTATTTTTCAGTTGCAACGCTATTTCTCAATACAGGTGCACCTATAAAATTTAGCGGTGCACCTATAATTTATGCGTCCATCGTATATTAAATTACACGTCCATCGTATAATTTATACGTCCGACGAATAAATACACGATGGACGTGTATTTTCATCGAAAAATAGCGATGCACCTACATTTTTTACAGGTGCACCTACATTTCAAAATACCGTTGCAACTGTAAATTCCGGGTGCATCGATAAAATTTACACGTCCAACGTATATTTTAGAAGAAAATGTACGTCCATCGTATATTTTCCACGTCAAAATATAAGTTCAACGTATAATTTTCTGAAAATACACGTCCGACGTATATTTTTTATCGTTGCACCTGTATATTACAGTTGCAACGCTATTTTCGAATACCGGTGCACCTATAAAATTTAGCGGTGCACCTATAAATTATACGTCCATCGTATATTAAATTACACGTCCATCGCATAATTTATACGTCTGACGTATAAATATACGTTGGACGTGTATTTTTTTCGAAAAATAGCGATGCACCTACATTATTTACAGGGTGCACCTACATTTCAAAATACCGTTGCAACTGTAAATTACGGGTGCATCGATAAAATTTATACGTCCAACGTATATTTCTGACAAAATACCGTTGCACCTATAAAATACGGGTGCATCGATAAAAATTACACGTCCAACGCATAATTCTATAAAAGGAAACAAGGTGACCTGATTACCTTAAATGGAGATATAAGTTCAACGTGCGTTTTGTTTCTAGCCAATCAGAAAATTACCGTTGCACCCAGTTACTATAAATAGCAGCTAATCAGAAAGTACCTTTAAAACTTGTAAATCCTGGACCGACATTCAACATGCGAGATAGGATATACGACATACAACATATACCATAAAATATCCGTGATCATTGCGACCAATCAAGTAATTCGTGTTTTGTTTGGCCATCCCACTGATGCTTTTATTCTGACTTGTTCATGATCGGGACCGTGGGAGCACAGAGGTTCGTTTCAAACAATGATCCAGGAATAAAATAATATTGTAAAATAAGTAAAACTGGATTTTATAATATTTTATTCCTGAATCATTGTTTGAAATGGCGTTGGAGTGGACTCAATTTTTTTCACCAACGTTCGTTGTATCTGGGCACAGGTACTCGGCACAAGCTGGGAAATCAAAAGAAAAATGATATGTGATACCATTTTTGAATCTATGCTGACGTGCCCCTGTAATGATATATAAATATTAAGAATTTCGGCCTTTTCTGCGACTTCTCCCAGTTATCATGAACAACCCAAGAACACCCAACGGTCATGTAATACACCACTGTAAAGCTTATTCATTCCCCTTTCTATTGACACTGGGTATTGTTGGATGCGTTGTGTGAATCAAATTTGAGAGGGGTATAACGAAGATGAGTGCTATCGTTTTCGAAAAGCAAGTTGAGAACCTTGTTAATATTTATATACCATTACAGGGGCACGTCAGCATAGATTCAAAAATGGTATCAAATATCTTTTTTTCTTTCGATTTCCCAGCTTGTGCCGAGTACCTGTGTATCTGGGCCCATGGGAGTCGCCATGATAATTGATATTTCAAAAGGGCCCGACTTTGATGAAACAGGTACACCGAGTTTTTGGCAGGTGCCCAAGGGTATCCGGCTTATTCGAACCTTGGTTCTTTCGGGCCTTGGTTTGTTCGTACCCTGGCTTTTTCGGCCCTCCAGCTCACTGGGACTTGGCTTTTTCGCCCCTCGGCGAAAGAATTTGTCGTGATTGCCGAAGGCGCGAGACATTTTCCCCGGGAAATTTTTTAAATTTAGTATTAAAAGGAGCTCTCTGGTGGACTTTTGGTGATTTATTAACATTTTTTCGTTTTAGAAAAAAAAAACCGTAAAAGGGGGTTCGGTCTCAGCCTGACTCCCCCACAATCTCCTATCCCACCCGGCGACACCTATGAGGCCTCACGTCTTAACACCCCGAAACAAAACCGTGATGGCCAACAACCATAAGGACAAGTCCATGATTGTTTTGTTTTTTTTGTTTTTTTTTTGGAAGGGGGGGGGGGGGGGGGAGGCCGGATTTCATAATTTATGAACAGAGGCCAACAATTCCAATTTTAACAACTACTTAATGGGGGCTGATTGAAGATAGCCGATTTCCCTTGTGACTTTCCTTCTTTTGGATGGCTATTTACTTAATCACCACTTATGCAGTTTATAAGACAGCTACATCGATTTTTCATATCTATTACCATTTGGCCTATGTTGGCAACCTTTCTCGGGTTTGGCATTTATCTTTATGCGATTGTGCAAGAGGTATACAATAGGCCTACAATTACTCTCTAGGTTAAATTTTGAAGTCGTTTAGGCCTAATTACTCTTTAAAACACAAGGTCAGAAAGTGTCTTTTGATCCAGTGGTGGTGTTTTGAATTTCCAACACAAACCTCCCATGGACTTGTCCTTATGGTTGTTGGCCATCATGGAATTGTTTCGGGTTTTTAGACATAGGGACAAAATACAACGAACGTTGATGTAAAATTGATGTAAAAATTGATATCCTTCCCACGATGTCACCTTCAACCAAGAAAAAAGTAGTTCAGTTCATCACCAAAGGGACTGAGGGGTAACCAGACCACTGCCCCCTCCCAAAAGACGAATAGGCCAAACGAAGAAATATATCAAAATAAAGAAATAAGGGTTCGGCCTTGCGATGGCGCGAAATAAGCAGACGCATAGCCAGGATATAGTTAGGGGAGGAGGTGGGGGGGGGGGGTGAGGCAAGAGTAATATCTAGCGGGGCTAATTAAGCAATCTGAACGTAACGGCTACCCCTTCGCCCTATGAAGGGAGTAAGCGCTACGTTCATATCGCTGAAATACTAGGCGGTGTACAGAATAGGATGCGCAGCATCATCCGAGCCACGTGGCGGCGAGATGGAAAGCGAGCACAAGAAGGGGACACCCTCCTCGTTGGAAAAGAATTGAAATTCGAGACAAACGCAATTTCCTTGACTCTGAGTCCATATGTGTCCATAATTTGTAAGTTGTGAAGGCATCAATAATTAGGCCAAAACGGAGGGGGGGGGGGGGGCACTTAGTTGTTCTGGGGTGGGGACACATATGTGCGCCCACCCCCCGCGCCTCATCCACCCACCCCCCTGGCTGTGCAACTGGAAATAAGACAGTAGTACACGAACGTTCATCATTCCCCAGACTTTTTGAGGGAGCAAACGGTGGTAAATTAACATAGGAACCGGACTTTGCGGAGAGCAAATGTTTTCTTTGCAAAATTTGGACAGCGTTCCAAACTGCATATATAGCAGGGGTATGTTATGGAAAAGAGATGGGGAGGGTGGGCTTTTTGTTGAAAGCTTTCCCCACGAAACGGTTGACGTTGTTATTGAAGGCGCCATGATGCGCACTCGACGTCATTAAAACGTTGACCGCTGTTGTTGTCAACTATGCAATTTAATATGACGTGAGGATGGTCGGCTTCTCGAACGGGAGCGATATCGCAGTATAATATAGGCATCATAGACCCCTGTAGGTCCTATTTGCTCCTGGTACTCCCAACCATCCTAATGCTTCATATTATCCCATGACTCGTTTTGGTAGTACGTTAGGCTTGTGCGGCTGTATTGTGACGTGGGGGTGAGAGTAATGCATGGTTGTCTGGTGTGGTAGTATATGGTGTGTGGTTTGTGCTCCTGCTGGTCCGATGTTAGCTTCTGGATCTACTTCCATCTAGGACGGTGTGCTAGCCCACAACTGTTATGGGTAGTACGTGATGCTAGGTGAAGCAGTAGAGTGGGCGCGGTAGTATATGGTGTACGGTCTGCACCCCAATTAACCTACTGTTAGTATCTGGTACTACTAACCCATTAGCAAGTCTGTAGTGATATTACAAGTCAGCAGTGACGACACAAGGCTGGCAGAACACTATAGTAATGGTGAATACAAAAGGGCTAATCATAGGACAGATAGTTGAAGACACGATGAAAGCTGATGGTAAGGCCACCAGGAGCTATTTCGGAGCTTATGTTCATGCATTTCCACTTATGCAATCCAACTAAGAGAATCCCTTTTTTAAAACGTCTGTGGTTACAGAATCCCTTTTTCGTGTGCCCCTGTGATGCAGGTGTTGTGCATTAGAACATAAGCACATATTGGCACATCCCATCCCATAAACCACCTATTGCTCCTAACACCCGATCAGCATCAAGATCACCCCACGGCTTTCATAGATCTTAGACCACTACTGTTGACTCACACATAGTCACCATCATCTGTCCTATTGTCAAATTCTTCGCTAGTCACCCAAAAGTATAGTCTTCTACTAACTCTGCCCTCGGTCAGATCCTTAGCAGGCGCAACCAAATTGCTCCATTCATCTTAGCCCGTATTGGTTTTTACATTCCCCTGACCTAGTGCATGCTAGGGCACCGTACACATAAGAAACAGTCTTTTGATGACCCAGAGCTGTGCTTATGTGCTAATTCACAACGTGCAACAATACATGCAACACGTATACACATACGACGAAAAAGAGATTCAGTAACCAGAGACGTTTCTCAAGAATGCAGTCTCTCTTAGTGGAATTCAAAGCTGTAAAACAGTTCCAGATGGTTTTACCACCTGCTTCCACCATGTCTTAAGCTACCTATCCCATGATTATCCTCTATTGTATTCATCATTACTATAGTGTTCTACCAATATTTTGCCATTACTACTAACTTGTAAGATTACTAAAGACTTGCTAACTATCTCAGATATATACCTCTTCCCTCGACCAAGTCTTAGAATGTCAAAATATCATCCATCCTCTACTACGAAACTAGAAACCAATCATGTTCCACACAACACTGCAAGGCCTAGCATTCCGAACTACCCACGGGGTAGTACAAACCATTGGGTGATTTTGTAACACTACAGGATAACACCAGATCTATGGGATACAGATCGTACAATCCATACTACCATTCTAAAGAACTCTTGTAATAACGCATGCCAAGCATTACGCTTTACCCATACCAGCCCCGATAGTAAAACACGTTCAGTGGGCTAGTGGTACCAAATACTAAGAGTAGACCAACTGAGGTACAGACAATGCACCCTATACTATTGCACCAGACAATCCCGCATTGCCCCCCCCCCCCCCCCCCCCCCCCCCCACACACACCACTCTACTGCTTGACCAAGCATATATGACCTATATCATATATGGGCTACCAAGCCGTCCTAGATGGATACTGGATAATAATACCAAGGGCTAACATGGAACCAGCAGGTGTACATAAAGCACATACCTATACTAGCTCACTAAACAACCATGCATTACCTCATCCCACATCAAAATTCTGTCCGGACTAGCGTTACGCACTACCTATACCAGTCATGGATAATATGAACAAGTCGATTAGTAGTACCCAGGACTATCAGGGAACCTATATGGGGTATATAGTGCCCATACTATACTACGGTATCACTCTCGTACGAGAAGCCCGACACAGGGAGGCGCGGTGGCTCAGTAGGCAGAGGTACATGTTGCAAGCCGAGAGGTCCTCGGTTCGAATACCACCGGCGGCAACCGCGTTGTGTCCTTGGGCAAGACACTTCACCCCATTGCCCCATTGCGTCGATGGCGCACTTGTCTTCAATCAATGGTAACCCTGCCTGTGTGGAGTTGGTATGTTGGGTGGTTCTCTCCGGGTACTCCGGCTTCCTCCACCCGTAAAACTGTCACGGTCACGATTAGCCATTGTGCAGAAATATGTGACCTTAAACACCAATAAATAAATAAACAGAAGCCCGACACACCCTATCTGAATAACGTCATGTCAGATTTACAGTGGACAACAGCAGGGGTCATCGTTTCTATGACGTTGCGTGCGCATCATGACGTCCCGAAGTTAATAGCAACGTCAACGGTTTCAAGGGAAAACTTTCAACAAAAATCTCACCTTCCCCATCACTTTTCCATCACATACCCCTACTATATTATTTATTCATTTATTTATTGGTTTCTAACGACAGTTTCGGCAGCCAGGGTCACTTCGTGTCGCACAGCTTTTCGGGTGGAGGAAGCCGGAGTACTCGGAGAGAACCACCGAGCAACGGCGAGCACATACTAACTCCACACAAGCAGGGTTAGGATTGGTTGAAGACAAGTGCACTATCGACGTGCGGTACGCCTAAGTACACAACGCCACCATGCCCCACGCGACTAATGGAGATGAAGTGCCCAAGGACACAACGCGGGTCGTCCCGAACGGGGATCGAACTCGGGACCTCAAAATTCAATGAGGTTATGAGGACCATTAAAAATCCCTCATTGAGGGATTTTTAATACGACTCTTATCCTCATTTCAGAAAAAAGAGATTCCACAATTGGGATTCCTAAAAAGGGATTCCGCAAATGGGATTCCTTCTGGAGAATCCCTTTTTTTGTCAAATGAGGATAAGAGTCGTAGTAAATTAGACCTCATTGAGGGATTTTTAATACGACTCTTATCCTCATTTCAGAAAATGGGATTCCTAAAAAGGGATTCCACAAATGGGATTCCAAAAAAGGGATTCCACAAATGGGATTCCGTTTCCATCTTGTCGCCAAAGCTCCAAGGCCACTACTGGCTATGGTCTATCTGTCCTACCATTAGCTTCTACAGCAGGCTTGTTCCATTGCGGCCTTATACCAGTACTATTGACTAAACTACCATCCATTAATATTGACGTGTACCACTACTTCCTAGCTATACCTTCGCCCAGGCCTTAAAAATGTTCCATCAGTGTATACATTTAAAGCATTCCGTAATTGAGATTCCCTTCCGAGTTCATAAAATTTGGATTTCGTATTTTGACATCAGGCATTACCCCCACCCCCACAAAATCACTAAATCTACCATAACGTACTACATATACCAGCCATATAATAAAACAAAGCAATCGGTTGGTTAATAGTACCAAGCACTAACAGGGGGCCTATAGGCTATAGGTGTATATACCGCCCATACTATAGTACCCTTCTAAACTACCCCTACCCACAATACCCCTATGCCTAGCATTGCATACTACCTATACCAGTCGTAGGATAACATGAAGCATCAGGTGAATTAATAGTACTAAGGGCTAGCATGGGACCTGCAGGGGCCCACGCCCCACAGAGGTATATATCGTCCATACCATACCGCTGTTCTATACTGCCAGGCATTACCCCCACCCCCACTCCACAATACCACTTGACCTGCCATAACGTACTCCGTATACCAGTCATTGAATAGTACAAAGCAATCGGCTGGTTAATAATACCGAGGACTGGACCTACAGGGGTATATACCATGCATCCTATGCCACCCGATCTAAACAACCTAGCATAATACTGCCTGACCTAACACTAAACTACCAATACTAGCCATAAGATAATACAAAGGATTCGGTAGGTTAATAGTACTAAGGGGGGGTAATAGACCAACAGATCATTCAACCTGTACTGCCAATCTAAACCACCAATGACTATCTCGCAACACCAAACTACCACCCACCCACCCTACTGCTTGACTTAGCTATAGCAGACATAGGATAATATGAAGTTCGATTAGTAGTTGGCCAACCAAAGGCTAACAGGGGACCTACATGGATATATACCACTACTACTATGTCGCCGCCATCCCATACGAGAAGCCCGACATCCACTGACGCGAATAACGTTATGTCAGATTGTATACTGGACAATAACAGTGGTCAGCATCTCTGTGACGTCGCGCGCGTATCATGACGTCACGACGTCAATAGCAACGTCAACCGTTTCGCGGGAAAAACTTTCAAGAAAACCCATCTTCACCATTAATTTCCCACCACTTACCCATAATATATACCTATAGCCCCATGCATACATATATCACTATACTTGCCATAGCATACTTTATATGCAGTACGTACACTATTTACCGGATCTAGCTGCAAGGAGCCGTAATTTTGCACCCTCAAAGTTGCACCCCCAAAAGTCCGGTTCCTATGGGAATTTAACACTAGCTGCACCCCCAAAAGTCTGGGTAATCAGGCACGGCCGGGTACATGCTATACTACTTATGATATACTAAAATCATATTGAGTGACACAGGTGACACGGCTTCGTGCGCATCTACCGACTCCACTGCAACATTTGAGCATGGTTTTAGCATTTCGAATTACATACCCTAGGAGCCATTCACCTGGAACGGTCTAAGAAAACAGGAAAGTGACAACGGTGGCACAACCACGTGGCACCTAAAAAATCCAAAACCTTCATGCACATCTATAGACCCTACTGCAACAATTGAGCATGATTTTAGCGTTTCGAATTACATACCCTAGAAGCCTTTTGCCGGAAACGGTCTAAGAAAACATGAAAGTGGCAACGGTGGCACAGCCACGAGGCACCTGAAAAATCTGAAACCTTTTTGCGCACTTACAGACCCTGTTGCAACATTTGAGCATGGTTTTAGCATTTCGAATTACACACCCTAGGAGCCTTTCGCCGCTAGCATTACTAAGAAAACACCAAAGTGGCAACGGTGACGTGGCAACTGAAAAATCCGAAACCTTCGTGTGCATCTACATTCTACAGACCCCACTGCAACATTTGAGCTTGGTTTTAGCGTTTCGAATTACATACCCTGGGAGCCTTTCGCCGGAAACGGTGTAAGGAAACACGAAAGTGGCAACGGTGGCACAGCCACGTGGCACACAAAAAATCCAAAATCTTCGTGCGCATCTACAGACCCTACTGTAACATCTGAACATACTTTTAGCGTTTCGAATTACATACCCTAGGAGCCTTTCGCCGGAAACGGTCTAAGAAAACACGAAAGTGGCAACGGTGGCACAGACACAGGGCACCTGAAAAATCTGAAACCTTCCGGCACATCTACAGGTCATTTAGCAACACCCTAGTGCAGTTATATAGCTCTGAATTACATAGGTTGGGATTATTCGAAAGAAAAATGAAAAATTAGCGCATTTTTCAAGTGGCTCCACAGAAGTCACCTGGTGGCACAAAACTTTAAAAGTGGTATTTTCGGATTGAACATATCCAACTGAACAACTGCAGAAAGTTACAGCGTCTCGAATTACAAAACCGGACGTACGGACGTACGGACGGACGGAGATCACGAAAAAATCCCCGCATTTTTTAAAATGCGGGGATAAAAAAAGGGATTCTCTTAGTGGGATTACATAAGTGGAATTCCAAGCTCCGAAATAGCTCCTGGTGGCCTTACCATCGGCTTTCACCGTGTCTTTAATTATCTGTCCTATGGTTAGTCCTATTGTATTCACCATTACTATAGTGTTTTGGCAGCTTGTGCCATTACTACTGATTTGTAATATTACTACAGACTTGCTAACTATCTCAGATATTTACCTCTTCCCTCAGCCAAGTCCTAGAATGTCAAAAGGCCATCTATATTCTACTACGAGACCAGAAACCAAGCATATACCACACACATCTCACTACATGATCTAGCATTCCAAACTATCCATGGGACACTACAAACCATTGGGCGGTTTTATAGTACTAAGGGATAAAATATATCTATGGGATTCAGACCGTACACCCAATACTATCGTATAAACTTACTTTCAATCCTAGCATTGCACACTACCTACACCAATCCCGGCGTTAAAATACATTCAGTGGGTTAGTAGTACCAGATACTAACGGTAGATTAACTGGGGTGCAGAACGTCCACCATATACTACCGCACCCACTCTACTGCTTCACCTAGCATCACGTACTACCCATAACATCTGTGGGCTAGCACACCGTCCTAGATGGATAGTAGATCCAGAAGCTAACACTGGACCAACAGGAGCACAAACCACACACCATATACTACCGCACCAGACAACCATGCTTACTCTCACCCCACGTCACAATACTAGCCGCACAAGCCTTACGTACTACCAAAACGAGTCATGGGATAATATGAAGCATTAGGTTGGTTGAGAGTACCAGGAGCAAACAGGACCTACAGGGGTCTATGATGCCTATACTATACTGCGATATCGCTCCCATTCGAGAAGCCCGACCATCCTTACGTCATATTAGATTGTATAGTGGACAACAACAGCTGTCAACGTCGAGTGCGCATCATGGCGACTTCAATAGCAACGTCAACCGTTTCGTGGGGAAAGCTTTCAACAAAAAGCCCAACCTCCCCATCTCTTTTCCATAACATACCCCTGCTGTATAGGCAGGTTGGAATGGTGTCCAAAATTTGCACAGAAAACATTTGTTTTCCACAAAATCCGGTTCCTATGAATAGTATGTCAGGGGCTTTTGAGGGAACATTGACCGGATCTCATGTGACGTCATAGTCACGTGACTCAGTGGCACCATGTTGTGTTGTCATGGTAACCCGCGTGAGCGGCCATGTTGTGACGCCATCTCCATGGTGATACATGGTGTGAGTGCGCATGCTCAGCGCGTGTTGTTAAGGTGATACGTGTTTCCGTCGTCCATTTTGTATACTGGAGGCCGCCATCTTGGTTTCTATGGTAGCATATCATTGCTATGTTACCCAAGTTTTCTGCAATATGACGGGGTATGTTCGGAGGGTGTGTTCGATTGAATCGGAGTAAATCTAATTACACAAACAACCCGACAATCCCTCCAAATCACCAAAATCCACCCCAAATCACCGAAATTGACTTTATTTGATGCGGATTCCCCATTTTATCGGCATAGCACGTAGTGCTGTAGTACTAGGGGGGTACAAGGGGTGCGTTCGATTGAACAGGAGTACAAGGCCTGATTTTCCCAGAATCCCATGTTTAATGCCTATTGCATATGTTTTTCTATCACTAACAGTCTATCCAGTCCAAACTATCCCTGGTTCTCTCGTCCAAGTCTTATAATTACCAGTGCTTGATTTCCCATAATGCAGTTATCTCCCTTGTCTATATCAAAAGCATTCCCAAACCCAATAAGCAATCGAGCAGTTACTGATTAACCATTGCTCGAATGACTCGAATCCCATCGAGCAAATGAGCTCGTTCGAGTGACTCCTCGAATGACTCTTAGACTCATTTCAGTATTTGAGGATACCTATGGCCCAGGTATTGTATTATTTGAGGATACCTATAGAGGATACCTTTTGTAGGATACTTATCTGAGGATACTATTACCTGTATCACGAGGCATACCAATCCCAAATATCCCTTATAAGCTAAAGAGTCGAGAGAGTAATTGCTCCATGAGCAATTGCTCGAACGACTCGAAGCTCATCGAGCAAATGAGCCTTAGAGCAATTGCTCGATCGAGTGACTCGACATACTGCTCGAACGACTCGAAGCTCATCGAGAAAATGAGCCTAAGAGCAATTGCTCGATCGAGTGACTCCTCGAACGACTCTTAGACTCATTTCAGTATTTGAGGATACTATGGCCCGGTATTGTATTATTTGAGGATACCTATCGAGGATATCTTTTATAGGATACTTATCTGAGGATACTATTACTTATTTGGCTCAACCTTCTAGGCCACTCCAAGACATACCTATTCTGGATACCCCTTATAAACTATCGAGTAATTGCTCCTTGAGCAATTGCTCGAACGACTCGAAGCTCATCGAGCAAATGAGCCTTAGAGCAATTGCTCGATCGAGTGACTCGACATACTGCTCGAACGACTCGAAGCTCATCGAGCAAATGAGCCTTTGCTCGTTGGCTCGAACGAGCAATTGCTCGTTGGCTCATTTACTAGCTGGGATTTGAGTCGGTCGAGCAATATGCCGAGTCACTCGATCGAGCAATTACTCTAAAGCTAATTAGCTCGATGGTATTCGAGTCATTCGAGCAATGGTTAATCAGTAACTGCTCGATTGCTTATCGGGTTTGGGAATGCTTTTGATATAGACAAGGGAGATAACTGCATTATGGGAAACAAGCACTGGTAATTATAAGACTTGGACGAGAGAACCAGAGATAGTTTGGACTGGATTGACTGTTAGTGATAGAGAAACATATGCAATAGGCATTAAAAATGGGATTCTGGGAAAATCAGGCCCTGTACTCCTGTTCAATCGAACGCACCCCTTGTACCCCTTAGTACTACAGCACTACGTGCTATGCCGATAACATGGGGAATCTGTATCAAATAAAGTCAATTTCGGTGATTTTGGGTGGATTTTGGTGATTTGGAGGGATTGTCGGGTTGTTTGTGGTAATTAGATTTACTCCGATTCAATCGAACACACCCTCCGAACATACTCCGTCTTATTGCAGAAAAATTGGGTAACATAGCAATCACGTGCTACCATAGAAACCAAGATGGCGGCCTCCAGTATACAAAATGGACAACGGCGACGGAAACACGTATCACCTTAACAACACGCGCTGCGCATGCGCACTCACACCACGTATCACTATGGAGATGACATCACAACATGGCCGCTCATGCGGGTTACCATGACAACACAACATGGCGCCACTGGGTCACGTGACTATGAATAAACATGAGATCCGGCAATGAGATCCGGCCAATGTTCCCTCAAAAGCCCCCGACATACTACTCCTATGGAAATTTACCACCGCTTGCTCCCTCAAAAAGTCTGGGGAATGATGAACGTTCGGGTACTACTGTCATATTTCCAGTTGCACAACCGGGAGGGGGGGAGGGGGCGTACATATGTGCTCCCACCCCAAAACAACTGAGTGCCCCGCTCCCCCCCCCCCCCCCCCACACACACGTGATGTGGCCTAATTATTAGTGCCTTCACAACTTACAAATTATGGACACATATGGACTCAGAGTCAAGGAAATTGCGTTTGTCTCGAATTTCAATTTTTTCCAACGAGGGGATGTCCCCTTCTTGTGCTCGCCTTCCATCTCGCCGCTACGTGGCTCGGATGATGCTGCGCATCCTATTCTGTATACCGCCTAGTACTTCAGCGATCTGAATGTAGCGCTTACCCTCTTTGTAGGGTGAAAGGATAGCCGTTACGTTCAGATTGCTGAATTAGTCCCGCTAGATATTACTCTTGCCCCCCCCCCCCCTCCTCCCCCAACTATATCCTGGGTATGCGTCTGCTTATTTCGCTCCATCGCAAGGCCGAACCCGTATTTCTTTATTTTTCGTCTTTTGGGATGGGCAGTGGTGTGGTTACCCTTCAGTCCCTTTGGTGATGAACTGAACTACTTTTTTCTTGGTTGAAGGTGGGATCGTGGGAAGGATATCAATTTTTACATCAATTTTACATCAACGTTCGTTTAGGCCCTATGTCTAAAACCCGAAACAATTCCATGATGGCCAACAACCATAAGGACAAGTCCATGGGAGGTTTGTGTTCGGAATTCAAAACAGCATCACTGGATCAAAAGGCACTTTCTGACCTTGTGTTTTAAAGAGTAATTAGGCCTAAACGACTTCAAAATTTAACCCAGAGAGTAATTGTAGGCCTAGTTTATCCCTCTTGCACAATCGCATAAAGATAAAGGCGAAACCCGAGAAAGGTTGCCAACATAGGCCAAATGGTAATAGATATGAAAAAGCCGGTAGCTGTCTTATAATCTTATAAACTGCACAAGTGGTGATTAAGTAAATAGCCCATCCAAAAGAACGCAATTCACAAGGGAAATCTTCAATCAGCCCCATTAAGTAGTTGTTAAAATTGGAATTGTTGGCCTCTGTTCATAAATTATGAAAAACGGCCTCCCCCCCCCCCCCCCCCCCAAAAAAAAAAAACAACAAAAAAAAAACAAAAAACAATCATGGACTTGTCCTTATGGTTGTTGGCCATCACGGCATTGTTTCGGGTGTTAAGACGTTGGGCCTCATAGGTGTCGTCGGGTGGGATGGGAGATTGTGGGGGAGTCAGGCTGAGAACGAACCCCCTTTTATGTTTTTTTTTTCTAAAACGAAGATGTTAATAAATCACCAAAAGTCCACCAGAGAGCTCCTTTTAATACTAAATTTAAAAAATTTCCAAGGAAAAATGTCTCGCTCCCTCCAGTATGATCGTGCATTCGGCAATCACGACAAATTCCTTCGCCGAGGGGCGAAAAAGCCAAGTCCCAATGAACCGGAGGGCCGAAAAAAGCCAAGGTACGAACAAACCAAGGCCCGAAAAAACCAAGGTTCGAATAAGCCGGATACCGTTGGGCACCTGCCAAACCCTCGGTGTACCTGTTTCATCAAAGTCGAACCCCTTTTGAAATATCAATTATCATGGCGACTCCCATGGGCCCAGATACAACGAACGTTGGTGAAAAAATTGAGTTTACTCCAACGCCACGGGTGCCCTCCCCACTACGGCACAGGGACCGTTTCAAACAATGATTCAGGAATAAAACAAGAAAAGTTTTGTGCAAGCACAAGCGCGCGATAAAAGGCCCATGAAAACACCCATTCTCTGCTTATATCATGCAATCTTTTCGTATTACAACATAAACAAAAAACATTTTGTGAACAGAGATAGAATCCCGCTCACTAAAAGAAGGTGAATACCGCATCTCAAAGCATTGTGACTGGTTATTCACAAGACATTTGTTTAAAATAATTTCCCGTTTATTGAACAGGGATCAAGGCTATGGGGTTAATATATGCACAATTTATATGGGGTTCCTTCAAAAATAGTTAAAAGGCACCCTCCTTACACACAAACACTTCTCCCCCTACCCCCCCCCCCCCCCCAGCTTTTTTCCAGTACGAAACTCAACTTGAGAGACGCCCAAGGTGTTTTTGAGAGGAATCGCCTGGTACCGCCATCTCCAAGTATTGTCAGTTGTGGTTTTCGAATTTTGTTTTTTAAATAAATTCAAGCTTATTGAACGAGAGGGGGAGGGTGGCTACACCTTGGGGTTAAGATCTCCATTCGAAGAAAAAACTTGGAAATACTACCCCACCCGTCCACATAAAATAAATAAAGCAAAATGCTCAAAGGAAGGCTACAGGCATATCGCGAATTGGGAGAAAATATTCACGCAGACATCTCGTCTAATGTAATCGAGGGTGGATGGAACATAACAAAAAGGGTTTTAAAAAAGTATTTCTAACTTTGAAGGTCGCATAAAACAACACGAAAATTTAAACATTGAATGCGGTAAATCACAGTTGAACAACAATTCCGCATATTAGTGGATCCAGTATATATATACAGTTCCATTTTTTGTTTTCCAAGTCAACTGAATCGAGTTGAGAATTCAATACAGCATTATCTCGGCAATTATCGCCCCAATATACACGCGCTAAATAACTTTTCCGTGCCCCTGATTGGTTTTTGTTAAATTGCTGCTACAAGTTAGCTTGGCAAATGAGAGTGAAGATGCTGAATTGTAGATAGAGGTTCAATTTAGTAAATTGTAGGTACAATGTAGCTGAAGTGATGGTACAATTTAGTAAATTGTAGGTACAATGTAGCTGAAGTGATGGTACAATTTAGTAAATTATAGCTACAACTTACTAAATTGTAACTGTAATTTTGATAACTAAAAATTACATGGCGCCAATAAGCCGCCATACATGACAAACTTGACAATGACCCGAGTGACGCACAAAGCTTTTTAAAAACAGAGATAAAAATAGCACTCGCTTATTTCCTTCGAACGTGGCCTTTAAAATAGTTGCATTTTTCAGACAAAAAGATTTTAAGACAGTAACGATTAATACGCTTTTTGTCTTACAAATCGTGTATATTGTAAAAAACAAATGTGATGTTTCTCAAAAGAAAATATATAACTCGAAGCGAGTGCTGTCATTGCAGTGACCCAATAATTGCCGTGGAGACATTACAAGTGAAAATCTCCTAAATCAATCTCGCCCGATCATAATTCACACAGAGATTGAGACATGGAAAGGCTTGGGCCGCGAGGCGGAACTGAACCGTATTAGAGGGGAGAACACGAAATTGTATGGGACTTTTTTAGGGATTGGGTTACGGATTAACCCTTTACGCCCGCGTAATATGCAAATTCAGCAGTTGAAAAAATATTATTTTTCTGAAAATTACAGCAAAACTATATCATGTGACCCCTCATTGGAACGAGCTCGTCGACAATTGGCCCGGGATGTTTCGGCCTTGTACATATTTGTTGTAGTCGGACATGGTACAGCGAGGCTATGGGCGCAATTGCCCTGTTGCCCTAACAAACTGCGGGGCAATTGGCACTTTCTTTGGATCCGCTCTGATCCCCACCCTTCTTCCCCCGCCCCACAATATTTTTTAAGTTGTTAACAACCCATCTCGATCATAATTTCAGCATAATTGGCAATTACTTTATCCGATCTGACCCCCCCCCCCCCCCCCCCCCAATATTTTTAAGTTGTTAAGCCCTGTCCTGCAGTTTCTGGGATCGACTTATCTCTTGGGCATCCTTCCCAGCAACTGGTTGGGTCGACTTTTTTCATGGGGGCTGACTTTAAATTTACAAAGCATTGAAATCCTCTCGTGCTCTCCCGAGCTCGTGCCCTCGGCAAGGGCCTACGGCTCTTGAAATTTGCCCCCGCTCGCGCCCTGACGACCTTCCAGCGCACCTGGCCCAGTCACAGAATTGTGCAATATGATATCTGATCCATTCGGATCACCACCCCCCCCCCCCCCTCATATGTTTAAGTTCTTAACAACCCCTCTTTCAGCATAATTGGCACTGCCTTTGGATCCGCTCTGATATCCACCCCCCCCCCCCCACCCCAATATTTTTAAGTTATTAAGCCCCTGTCTTGTAGTTTTTGGGACCTACTTCTCTCGTGGGCATCCTTCCCCAAAATTGTTTGGGCCAATTCCTAAATAGGGACCGACTTTAAATTTACAGAGCATTAAAACCGACTTCTCTCGTGAGCCTTCTTCCCCGAAATTGTTTGGGCCGAGTTCTCATAGGGGCCGACTTCAAATTAGCAAAGCATTAAAACCCTCTCATGCTCTCCCGAGCTGGCGAACATGGCCCAGTCACAGTATTGTGCAATATGATATCTGATTCAAAGGCTCGTTTCGGCGCACCTGGCCCACTCAGAATTGTGCAATATGGTATCTGATCCATTCGGATCACCCCCCCCCCCCCATATTTTCAAGTTGTTCACAACCCCTCTCGATCATCATTACAGCATAATTGGCACTTCCTTTGGATCTGCTCTAATATCCACCACCCCCTCCCCCACCCACCCCCAGTATTTTTAAGTTGTTAATCCCCTGTCCTGTAGTTTTGGGGACCGACTTCTCTCGTGGGCATCCTTCCCCGAAATTGTTTGGGCCGACTTTTCATAGGGGCCGACTTCAAATTTACAAAGCATTAAAAACCGACTTCTCTCGAGAGGGCATCCTTCCCGGAAATTGTTTGGGCCGAGTTCTCATAGGGCCGACTTCAAATTTACAAAACATTAAAATCCTGCACCTGGCACAGTCAGAATTTTGCAATATGATATCTGATCCAAATGCATGGTATTAAAATATGAGCAGAAGCGTTAAATAATTTGGTCCGAATCGTAAATGGTCAGTAAATAATCAGTCTATATTACAGTGACGTACATAAGAGGACTGTCCCGCTCCCACTGTCCCGATCATGAACAAGTCAGAATAAAAGCATCAGTGGGATTGGCCAAACAAAACACGAATTACTTGATTGGTCGCAATGATCACGGATATTTTATGGCATATGCTGTATGTCGTATATCCTATCTCGCATGTCGAATGTCGGTCCAGGATTTACAAGTTTTAAAGGTATTTTCTGATTAGCTGCTATTTATAGTAACTGGGTGCAACGGTAATTTTCTGATTGGCTAGAAACAAAACGCACGTTGAACTTATATCTCCATTTAAGGTAATCAGGTCACCTTGTTTCCTTTTATAGAATTATGCGTTGGACGTGTAATTTTTATCGATGCAGCTGTATTTTACAGGTGCAACGGTATTTTGTCAGAAATATACGTTGGACGTATAAATTTTATCGATGCACCCGTAATTTACAGTTGCAACGGTATTTTGAAATGTAGGTGCACCTGTAAATAATGTAGGTGCATCGCTATTTTTCGATAAAAATACACGTCCAACGCATATTTATACGTCGGACGTATAAATTATGCGATGGACGTGTAATTTAATATACGATGGACGTATAATTTATAGGTGCACCGCTAAATTTGATAGGTGCACCGGTATTCGAAAATATCGTTGCAACTGTAATATACAGGTGCAACGATAAAAAATATACGTCGGACGTGTATTTTCAGAAAATTATACGTTGAACTTATATTTTGACGTGGAAAATATACGATGGACGTACATTTTCTTCTAAAATATACGTTGGACGTGTAAATTTTATCGATGCACCCGGAATTTACAGTTGCAACGGTATTTTGAAATATAGGTGCACCTGTAAAAAATGTAGGTGCATCGCTATTTTTCGATGAAAATACACGTCCATCGTGTATTTATACGTCGGACGTATAAATTATACGGTGGACGTGTAATTTAATATACGATGGACGTATAAATTATAGGTGTACCGCTAAATTTTATAGGTGCACCTGTATTGAAAAATAGCGTTGCAACTGAAAAATACAGGTGCAACGATAAAAAATATACGTCGGACGTGTATTTAGACTTTTGACCCAAATGGTACACCATAGAAATATACGTTGGACTTGTATTTTGACCGCAAAAATATACGCTGGACGTGTATTTTGTCAGAAATATACGTTGGACGTGTAAATTTTATCGATGCACCCGTAATTTACAGTTGCAACGGTATTTTGAAATGTAGGTGCACCTGTAAAAAATGTAGGTGCATCGCTATTTTTCGATAAAAATACACGTCCATCGTGTATTTATACGTCGGACGTATAAATTATACGATGGACGTGTAATTTAATATACGATGGACGTATAAATTATAGGTGCACCGCTAAATTTTATAGGTGCACCTGTATTGAGAAATAGCGTTGCAACTGAAAAATACAGGTGCAACGATAAAAAATATACGTCGGACGTGTATTTAGACTTTTGACCCAAACGGTACACCATAAGACTATGTCTTTTCTACGGCAACGTAGAACCACCACCTCCACTTCTGTTAGTAACTTGTTTAAACAACTAACGTAACTTGTTTAAACAACTTACTAACTTGTTTAAACAACTTACGTAACTTGATTAAACGAGTTACTAACTTTTTTAAACAACTTACGTAACTTGTTTAAACAAGTTAGCTAACTTCCCAGAAGATAGGGGCGTCGGGATTTTAGTCAGTGTATGGTAAGGTCTCTGAGTAAGACACGTCGGATTACAGTGTCGCCCTTCGAATGGATGGAGGTTTACCTTGGATCAGATTACTTAGACGGGTATCCTGGTTGGGTCTCTGGGGAGAATCGTCGGGTTGCATGGGTGGAGGGATTACGTGGCGTTAAGCTAGAGATTTGCCTCCCCCCCCCCCCCCTCGGAGCAGGTGTGGCCGTTTGGACGAAACATGGTATTAGCGATGGTGTTGGGTCACTGATCGTGTATCTGGAGATGGTCAGGGGAGTATGCATAACAGGTGATACTTAGCTTAAACAGAATATAATATAGGGCTTCGGGAAGAGTAACATCTCTTGGACCTGTCTATGGGTAGGGTCACACTTGGAATGTGTTATTGAGGTGTACAGCAGGACTAATTGAGGGAGTTTACACTTAGAATGAGTGGCAAGTTAGGCCCTCTAGGCCTGGTCACTGGATCCTGGGATGGAAGTTTGAGACACTGGAATGGATTATCGAATCCAAAACCCGTAGAGTCCATTACCGATCAAGCGGGGTGTGGCGTCAAGATACACATGGAATGGACATGGCGGCATGCCGCAATGCGGTCATGATATGGTCAGTTCTCCAAGTTGGTCAGGATTACCGAGAGTGGTAACTTCGTATCTGGGGAACGGACAAGGTGATCACTGAATGCGAATATAGAGGTGTGACTTCACCGGGATGGGTGTGTTCATTTGGGTTACACATGATACTGGTAATCGGGTATGGTTACTGGCGATGGTTACCATGTGACAAATAACAATTGACATTTAACTTAATCAGAATATAATATTTACCTTGCTGTAGAGAGGGGCAGAAGTAGTATAGCATGAGGTTTGGGCCTGGTTGGGGGTATCGTAGACGATGTCATCCCACGTCATCAGACATCAGTCACGTGACCAGTAGGGGCGTTCTAGTGGTTGTCATAGTAGCCCGTGTGAGTGGCCATCTCGCGATGGTATCACTATAGTGATACGTGGCCTCACTGCGCATGAGCAGCGCGTGTCTCTAAGGTGAAACACGCTTCCATCATCCATTTTGACCATGGCTGCCGCCGTCTTGGTTGTTAGGGTGGCATGCGGGTGCTGTGGTACTGGAAGCCTTTTAGCTGGGCAAACTTGTGTTCTGAGGATTGTTAAATTGTACGGGAATATGTTGTTGAACAAAACAATAGCAGACTTGACTCCAGCTGAGCAGAATACCTCAGTTTGAAGGCTCTTCGTGTGCTTGCAGCTTGTTTCCCCGTACTATACGACTATATCCGTCTGGGAGTGTACCAGTTTAGTAGATAGGGTGTCCAGGGCTACGGATATAGTCATCGTATAATACGAGGAAACAAGCTCGGATCCCTCCACGGTCCGTCCTCCAGCGTCCATCCCAAGGGTCACACCGTCGCTCGACCTGTCCCATTCAGAGTCCTCATCAGATCATTGCCGCATTACGGCATGTTGATTACTTGTGTTCCTTGAAGCCACAACCAACTTGATCGCTATTTGACTCTGTGTGTGTTGGATTCGACGATCCATTCCCGAGTTCCATAATTCACCTTTCATTCCACGATCCAGAGACCCGACCAAGAGGGCCTATTTTACCACTCATTGTAGTGTAAAATCCCACAATTAGTCATACTGTACACCTCAACTACACATTCCGAGTGTAACCTGGCCCAAAGACCGGGTCGAGAGGTGCCATCCTACTCTTCCCGAAGTCCTATATTATATTATGTTTAAGCCAAGTATCAACTGTTGTGCTTTTTTATCCTCAGATACGCGACCAGTGACCCTACCCCATCGCTAATGTCATTTGTGGCCCACACGATCACAACCGTCCCAGGGAAGCCAAGTCTCCAGATTCGCACCCAGTAATCCCTCCGCCCATTGAACCTAGTGATAGACCCACCCAGGATACCCGTCGCGGTAATCCGATCCAAAGGTTGTAATGCAATATTCATTCCTAGGGCGACACTGTAACCCGACCTGTCCTAATGAGAGACCTCACCGTGCCATGACGGGATGACCCAACTCCCCTACCTTCCATACATTCAGCTAACTTATTTAAACAAGTTACATAAGTTGTTTAAACAAGTTAGTAAGTTGTTTAAACAAGTTAGTAACTCGTTTAAACAAGTTACGTAAGTTGTTTACACAAGTTAGTAAGATGCTTAAACAAGTTACTTAAGTTGTTTAAACAAGTTAGTAACTCGTTTAAACAAGTTACGTAAGTTGTTTAAACAAGTTAGTAACTTGTTTAAACAAGTTACTAACAGAAGTGGAGGTGGCGGTTCTACGTTGCAGTACTTTTCCATCCAATGTGTTTTTTTATCAATCCTTGGCACAAACTTGAGAAAAAAACATAACACGAGACGAAATTGTGCTCTCTGAGCAATATTGTTTGTTTACTCGCCTTAATAGTGATAAATGCCATCTATTTTTGTTTTTCGTCACAGCTCATGATCACCCAAAGAAACAACCTCGCCGAGTTTCCTCCATACAGTAAAGGCCATAACCAACGATTTGGGCAGAATTCTTTTCAATTTCATTTATTCCGAAAAAAAGAAGCATGTATTAGCACTTCAGGAAGTGAAAGCAAAGGATTAATAAGAATCGAGTTTAACCCTTTACCTAACATGAAAAGCAGACGACACTTGCAAAAGAAATTCTTGAATAACTAATTTTTTTCATTTTTTGTCTCAAAAACATAGGTTATGACCCCTCGTTGGAACGAGCTCGACGAGCTCGTTCCAACGAGGGGTCATAACCTATGTTTTTGAGACAAAAAATGAAAATATTTTGAAAATTAATTGGCGATTTTTGAGAATAGCGCTGGCCGGTTTTGGCCGTTACGTTGGGTAAAGGGTTAAACCTTTACCTAACCCGAGTTTCAGACGACACTTGCGAAAACATATGCTGCCTCAAAAATATAGCCTATGACAGCGAAACATAGCCCGTCGGGCTAAGTAAACGTACAGGACTACAGGTCAAGAGAATGGTCCATCTGGCTTATATGAACTTATTCATTTATTTATTGAAGTTTAACGACACTTTCGACAGTCGGGGTCACCTCGTGTCGAACAGTTTTACGGGTGGAAGAAGCCGGAGTACCCGGAGAGAACCACCGATCAACGGCGGACAACTGTCAGACTACCCAATGTACTAGCTCCATTCAAGCAGGGTTAACTTTGGTTGAAGACAGGTGCACCATCGATGTGCATTACGCCTTAATAATAATAACTCTTTGGCCAGCCGCTGATTTGTCGCGGTCCTCATAAGAGAAGGCCATCATTCCCCCTGCACCCCACCCCCTCTTCCCCTCCTCTCCTCCCAGCATTCAGATATAAACTGCTTAATAGTGTCCCTCACTTCCTCTTTTTCAATTTCTTCAATAAGCATTCCTACCCTCTCCCTCGTGTCCCCCTTCAGCCATCTATCCTTTGTTTCTTCACCCCACTTCTGCATTATTCTTCCAGTAAATTTTATTCTATGAGGTATATACTGTGGGCATTCCAAGAGAAAATGTTCCAGGGTCTCCACTACTCCAGAGTGGCACATTTGGCATCCCTTTTCCCCATCTCTCCCAATTTTTCCCCGAAGCTCCAGTGATCTTGATCTCAGTTTGAACAGCAGTGACCTTCCAAAGGTGCCATCTAGGTACTTCTCAAAAGCTGGCTTTTCTTTATATTGTAACCCCTGCAGTGATCTTTTCACGCTAACCCCTGCTCGCCAGTTTCGATTGCAATCTTCCATGACTCTCTCTTTGACAAACCTTTTGCCTTCTTTCATTCCTACTTCTATGTTAGTGACCTCTATAGAGTAATTGTCCATTAGTTCCCTCACATGTTTTGACCACCCCGTTTCTATATTAGAATTCCAAATGGTATCGAGCATCAATTTGCACCACCGGTTGTCAGGCAGGTTTCTCAAGTAGTTAAAGTAACACAGTTTTCCCAAATCTACCCTGTCCTTGATTTTCATCCACCCAAGCTCCCCCCTTACTGCTTCCAAAGCTGCAGCATTACTCGACCCTGTTATCCATCTGCCGGCATCATTTTGAGTATTTTCCAACTTCTTAGTAACGGTTTGGTTTAATGGAATCACGTCCGTGCCATACGTTATACTTGGTAAACCCACCCTCTCCCACAGCGTTTTCCCCACAAAGACCTTGTTGAAACTATTTTTCCCTAAAAGTTTTAGTTGGTTCAGAATTCTTTTCCCCTTCAGAATCAGTTTGGCTGAGTAATTTCTGTACACCCCTCTTCCCGTTATATTTATGCTTACCCCTAGATACTCATACTCTCCCGTTTCTCCTACAGTGATTTGTTTGCTTTCCCCTTCGGGGATTGAGAACTCCCCCACTCTCCATCTCTTCGTCATATCTACCTTGCGTCCAACGGGTATTACCTTGCTTTTATTTTCATTTAGTTCGAGCCGCCAAGTGTTCCCATATCTACCAACAATTTCCAGCAGTTTCTCTAGCCCCTGTTCAGTTCTAGACATTAACACCATGTCGTCCGCAAAGAATAAGCCTGGTATCTTTATGTCTCCAACATTTACCCCCTCCGCACTCTGAATTAGTTCGTCCCCTAAATCTTTAACATACAATGCAAACAAAATCGGTGAAAAGATACACCCCTGCTTGAGGCCTATATCCATAGGGACTCGTTTTGTAGTGATACTCCCTAGACTGAGTTGGCTTTGCACATCTGTATACAGTGCTTTCATGATTCCCACAAAGTCACCCCCCAGTCCGATGCCCTCGAGCTTTCGCCACATACCTTCCCTCCACACTCGGTCGTACGCTTTTTTCACATCTAGAAATGCCAGAAACATCTTTTTCTTTTCAGCCTTTGTTGATTCTATCAGTTGGGTGAGTGTAAATAGGTGATCAGTGACTCTTCGTCCTTTCCTGAAACCATTTTGAATTTCTCCTAAAAAACCTTTCTCTTCTATAACTTCCTCTAGTCTACCGTATATGACCTTACAGAATACTTTTCCGATGTTACTACTAACTGATATCCCCCTATAGTTATCTAGAATTTCCTTATCCCCCTTTTTGTGTATGAACGACACCTTACTTTCCCTCCACTCTCTGGGGACCTCTTGCTTTCGCAGAGCCAGGTTGAAAAGGTTTGTCAGGACTTCAATAAGTGCCTCCCCTCCATTTTTGAGGAATTCGTTCGGAATTTCATCAGTCCCTCCCGCTTTACCATTTTTTAATTTCGAGACCACGTTCCGCACTTCTTCTGCCGTTATTTCGCTACATACACGATTGGATAGGTTCTCCTCCACCAGTGTATTTCTTTTTGGTGGGGACCCACTGCCCCATCGCCTATCGTTTATCTTTTCCCAGTGCTTGACTAACTCTGAAGCGATACGGCCTTTATCTTCTGTACTTTCCCCATCCACTTTGATACGCTGCACACTACTTTTCCCCCGTTTATTTACCCAGTTCCAAAATACGTTTGAGCTCGAACCCCCCGTTTTCTTTATTGTTCTGGCAAGACTGCAATTGCGCTCCTTCCTATTATTATCCTTTATCTCATTCACCTTTTTCCGTGCCAGTTCATATTCTCCTTTCATTAGTCTCGTGTCATTGTTATCCACCCCTTTAAGCTTCCTACTTCTTCTGTAAGCAGCGCATTTTACCTTCCTTTCTTTTATAGCCTTTTTCAGTCCCTCGTTAACCCTGTATCCAAGCTCTCTCGTTGGGACCCTCACCCTTCCTATACACTCCTTCCCTGCCTCTGTTAGGCTATTTACTATGCCATCTGAAATACTCTGGACATTTGCATCCCTAGGTATACATTCAAGATTTGGTTTTAGTTTTTCCCGAAACTGCTTCCAATCGGCTCCTTGTTTTAGTCCCCAAACTTCCTTGAAGGTATTTCTGTCTCTATTCGTCTTTTTGCCCATAATCTTAACTGTTATCAGGTTGTGATCACTACCCAAGTCATTTTTTCCCTCGTCATCTATTTCTACATCTATAACCTCCCTCCATACGCTAATGTCAGTGAGTATATAATCAATTATTGTTTTCTTATCGTTCCTCTCCCAGGTCCATTTACCCTTACATTTCGCATCCCTGTTCAGGATCTTTAAACCAAGCTCTTTTGATAGGTCCAACATCTTCCTCCCATTCGTGTTAATTTTCCTATCACCTCCCTGTATGCCCTCCTCCTTATCCCCGATGTGCCCATTGAAGTCCCCCATTAGGACAATACTGAACCCTCTGCTCCCAAGCTCTGTGATATTCGATCTAAGAGTTGTATATATTGAGTCATTCCACTCGGGCTTACTTCCCTCCACTGCTAAGTATACAACACCAACGGCAACACTCCTGCTTCCTAACTTGATTTTTGCCCAGACTATTTCGTTGGATACTGGAATCTGAGTCCTTGCTTCTGTGAGATCTGTAATCAATGAGGGCTGTAATTCCTCTTTAGCGTAGATGCCAACACCCCCACCCCGTTTCTGACCCTCAGTTCGCCCAGCTCCTATCCACACGCAACCCTTCATCTGATCAACCCGCTCATCCCGTCGTATCCACGTCTCACTTAGACCCATTATATCGAAGTCTCCTTCGTCCATCATTGTTGATATTTCGCTTACTTTCTTGTGCAGACCCTGGATGTTGCAGTACCCAAACTTAATGAATCTTTGTTTTTTTGTCATCACTGGCACATTATTATAACCCTGGTATGTCCCTGTATTGTGCATGTTTGTTGTTCTTCCTATGTTCCCAGCATTTGTGCCACTCTGGGTTACCGGCTGTGGTCCCCTACCCCCCTTTTCTCCAAAAAAGGCCCAGCCACCTGTAAGATTTTTTGGCCCAACAGGTCTGTACCCATCCTACTTAAATGCAATCCGTCTCGCCCATACAACTCTCCTTGTCCCCAGAATGAATCCCAGTGGTCAATGAAATGTACTCCCAAGTCTTTGCAGTGCTCTCCCAGCTCCTCGTTTAGTGCCATAATCCGCGAGTTCCTCTCATTCCCACCACCCATAACGGGGAGCACCCCTGAAACGATGATCCGAGCATTCCTGCTAAGTAGCTTACTAATTAGGTCCTTGTATGTGTCCACCAAACGAACTGATTTCCTCTCCCTGATGTTATTGGACCCCACATGTAACACCACTACCGGATCAGGCCCCGACCCAGCTACAATACCGTCCACTCTATCCCTCAGGTCCTCCACTTTAGCCCCCGGAAAGCACAGAACTGTTCTATTTTTACTGTCCGGACCACAGACAACCTTGTCGATCCCCCGAACTATACTACTTCCCGCAACCACCAACTTACTTTTGGACCTCGCCCTATTTATCTCCTCTAGTCTCCTATTGTTTACAGCGTCCTCTTCCTCTCCAACAGCCCCACTCGGAATCAATATCGGTATCGGTATCTTTGACCTAGGATTACTCCTATCCTTGTCCCTCCGTCTCTTTCCAGGCCCTGAGCTACCTGGACTACTCCCCTGGTCTTCCCCCGGATCCCTCCTCCTTTTTCCTGGCCTAGACCCCAAGCTACTATCTGTTGCAACTACCTCCATCTCCTCCTCTGTCTCTTCCGAATCGAGCACATCAAATCTGTTTCTGATGCTGCACTCCCCACTGCCTTTGGACTTTACACCCCTATCTACCTGCTTCTCTGGCCCCCCTTTCCTACCACTTTTGATAGTCCACGCCAAACGCTTTACAGCATTGCTCCGGCCTGGGCCCCCCTCATCTGTCCTACGTACTTTTCTAGCAGTCCCCACCTCATCACCTACCTCATTCACATCAAAGGTTCTACCCCCATGTTTCCTCTTGGAACCACCGACAACCTTCCATCCTTCTCGGAAAGCCACTTTCACAGGCGTAACTCCAGACAGCCCCGCCCTACCAAGTTTTCCCTTCAGCTCAGCAATCTCCCCCTCAAACTTAACAATTGTCTCAAGTAGGCGGAGGATTTCCTGACAGTTTGCACATACCTCTCCATATCCCATCGAGCGACAGTCCCCATACATCATAGAACACTGTTTACAAACTTCAAGCCCAATATCGCCATCGGTGGCCCCACCAACCCGGCTCTGACCAACACCCCCAGTGACCTCTGTCTGCACACCAATACCTACTCCGTTGGCACCGTTGACCTGGACCGCGATATTACACGTATTTACCTCCATACTTACCTCCGTCTGAACAGACTTGCTCGCCATCATCAAGACAAAATTACGCGATCGGACAGGGAAAATTGACACGCGACAAAAGGCAACACGACGAACCGTTCGACAACTTAGCGCTCACAGTTTTATTTAAGGCCTCCTAACTTTGTCCCAGTTACTATACTAAACTAACTCCCCACAAAGTTGAATAAAATAACCTGAAAATGAAATATATATGATTAGTAAACAGTAAAAATACTTAATTTCGATTCGTAACCAAGGAGACTTCTTCTGTATACTTCACATGACAAACTTCCGTATACTTCACATGACAAACTTAGTACACAGCAGCGGACATTATCGTGCCCCCACATGGGCAATCGTGATTATGATTGAGTGCCTTGCCCAAGGACACAACGCAGTTACTCCTAGCTTACATGGACAATTTCCAGATTTAATACCATTTAAGCAAACCGCATGAATTTATTTTAAATGAACAAAATCCAAATTTGGGGACCTCTTTTTCTTCCAAACCATTGTGTGCAACTCCTCACTGGAACGTGTTTGTAGAGCTAGTTCCACTAAGGATTCATAATCTGTGGTTTGGGCGAAAAAAAATATTATAAATTACAAAAGTGGAATGGTTATTGTTGGAATTGCGCTGGATGGATTTGTTTGATTCGTTAATTAAATGCTTAATGGAAAACGGAGGTCTACAATGTCTTGGTGCCAGGGACGACGGAAGGTATACAATTACGGGGGAAAAGAAAGAAATTACGAGTAGTAAAACAATATACTATGACTGTCACCACCTAAGAGCATCAACGTATGGAACTGCACTCCGATCTGGACCTTGAGAGACGGTGTATGCCTTGGTCATACCTGCACTTTAAAATCAGTTGGGTTGAAAACCAACCAAATCAACTGGATTCATATGGACTCAACCCAGTTGATTTGGGTTGGTTTTTAACCCAACTGATTTTAGAGTGTGGTGCTTTCTGCGTGAAAGTCGGTTTTCAGCCTTTTTTCCATTCCATCTCAGGCGTTTCAGTGCACCTTTTTTTTCCAGGTATAACAGACTGAAGGACCCAAAATGGTTAAGCGCATTCACTTTGTTGTCCATAGTTACAGGGATTTTTGTGAATCACGTGTATCAAAAGCAACCAGTTGTCAATATCTCAAGCATAAAAACGTTTGGATCAGCTAGATTCGATACTGAATATATGACTTTCTTAATTGCGGACAACTACAACTCATCTGTGCTGGAGATCATATTCGACAAAAATCGCGAGGCTGGCAGGACAAATTTTGATACCTGTGCGGATGGTACTTTTGATAGTTGCTTGCAAATAAGCAGTACAGTGTTTCCGGGCATTAAATGTTACGAAGTCAGGTGGAAATCGTTAAAATGTGAGAATCCGGTTTTCAAAGACTGCTTTCTTTTAGGTGGTGCACATTGGTATGGTGGTTATCAAGACGTTAATCAAACTTGGCCTTTGGAGAAATCGAGTCGAAGCGAAGAACCGTTCGTAACAGGTGGTTCCTCCAATGCTAAGATAGGGGGAGCTCTCGAAAGATTCTTCATTAACTCTAATGGTATAGGCTTAATTGTTGATGATGGTGTTCCTTTGTATGTTAGTCTTAATCACAATGGAGATGGTCAATTATGTTTTATGGCAAAGTACGACAAAACCCCTTATGTAAACCACCATTCACAATTGCCTTGGCTAAAATATGTTTTGTGCCATGCTAGTAACGTTAGGACTGTTCACGAATTCATGTACAATAAATTTTTATCCAAGCCACCTACAATACCTGACGAGCGGATGTTCAAATTACCTGTTTGGTGTTCATGGGCTGAATATCACAAGAACATAAACCAGTCTGCTGTGATAGAATACGCTGAAAACATTCTGAAACACAATTTCGCTCATTCACAGCTAGCGATAGATGATGGTTGGTCATCATCATATGGAGAAATGGAGTTTGATGCCAATAAATTCCCACTTGCCCAAGATATGATTGCCCACCTCAATCAGCTTGGCTTCCGTGTTACTCTTTGGCTCCATCCATTTGTCAATATCGAGTCGCCAACCTTCAAAATACTACGAAAGAATGGTTATTTGTTAAAGAGATACAGATCAGACGAACCAGCTCTGCTAACTTGGTGGAATGGCATAGCAGCTGGTACAATAGACTTAACAAATGACGAAGCTTTCCAGTGGTATTTAAATCAAACTTTACATTTGAAAAAGACATTCAATATCAGCTCATTCAAATTTGATGGCGGAGAAGTAAGGTATCTCCCAGAGATCTACTCAATATCCAAAACATCAGATAATCCAAATATTTTTTCTCAGAGATGGGCTGAACTTGCATTGGAAACTGATCCAGAAATTAGACATCAGGAAGTGAGAGTGGGTGCAAAAACACAAAACTTACCATTGTTTGTTCGGATGTTAGATAAAGATTCATTGTGGACGTCTAATAACGGTCTTAGAACACTCATACCATCTGCACTAATGTATGGACTCATCGGTTATCCCTTCATATTACCCGACATGATAGGTGGAAGGGCTTATTCTGGGGGTATACCAGACCCTGAGCTTTTTATTCGTTGGCTTCAGATCGCAGTTTTTCTCCCTTCCTTACAATTTTCCATTTCTCCCTGGCGGTATAACAAAACCGTAGTTGAGATCACAAAGGCAATGATTAATTTACATGAGCAATTCGCTCCGACAATAATAAAGCTTGCCCGTGAGTTCACAAAAACAGGGGCACCCATAGTTCGTCCGCTGTGGTGGATTGCTCCGGACGATTCATTTGCTCAGGTGGTGGACGATGAGTTTCTTCTCGGTGATGATATTTTAGTCGCGCCTGTTGTACAACAGAACGTAAGAACTAGAGATATATACTTGCCGTCTGGCGTGTGGGAAGACCAACTGACAAACAGAAAAGTGACAGGTGGGACGTGGATAAAACACTATGATGTACAATTATCAGAACTGCCGTACTTCATAAGAGTTGCCACATGAAACTATTAATGCCAGTGCAGTGTGAGCATTGCGCATGATGCGATAATGTAATAATTAACAATTTATTTTCTTCTGAGTACGCCATTTCGACACAATGTGGTACCTCCATTTTAAGCCTTGTTGTAAAATAGGATCCTGTGAAGCTTTGAAATTCGTTTCGATTCGAAATTGTTTCGATGATTTGATTCAGTTTGCGTCGCGCCGATTCGAAAATATTCGAATCGCCAAAGTATCTCAAAATCCTACCAAGACGTGTCTCCTGAAATCTTCTAGTGTCATCAGGTCTCCAATACAGGAGACCTGATGACAGTAGAAGGGTTCAATGAGGTTTCGCTTCCAAAATGACTATATTTGTCCCGATCTGGAATATTCCGCCTTTTTGGTTGACTTTTTCAAACAAACGAGCCGCCGTTGAAAACAATACACGACTGGAAACTGGCAAGATATACTGCTGCAGGAAAGTGCAGTGTTTACTACTTGAAGAGGTTATTCCGTTAATAGGTTTGTGTTGTAAAGTTGTTTGGCCGGTTCCGAACTACTTTTCATTGGAGTATCTTTTCTTGTTGAAAAGGATGCTTTGTGAACAAAGCGGTTAGCATTTTTCATCCACAGACGTATTCCGTCATAGAAAATAAATAATTTTCGCTGGGCGTTAAATAGTGGCATGTTTTTTTTAGGGGTGTGTGTGTGGGGGGGGGGGGGGGGGATTTGACCAAATCAAAACCACTTTAAACAGTTTAGAACCAGATTATTTGATAGTCAGATTAAATAAAATAATTGAAGAGCATGCCAAAAATTCACATTAAATGATTGGAATTTATGTTCAGTTAAAAGCGAAGCAAATATGCTTTCTCCAGCTTTCAATTTTTATCAGTTTTCTTGTCAAACATCCGATCTTACTTTTGCTGCGACAGGAGTCACAGGACTTGGAACCGAAAGATGCAGTGAAGAGGTAGGTACAGTATGTGGAGAGTGTATTATCACTAAATCACCCACAGAGAGGCGATTCCACCCAAGCAATAATTGCAAATTTGTTGCAAATCATAACGAGCACAAGCAAAGTTCCAGCCAATGGACCTCCGGGTTATTCCCGGAGGTCCATTGGCTGAAACATTGCTTGTGTTTTTTGTCAACATGTACAGAATTTAAAAGGGATTATTTGGGTGATAACTCCACTCCCCGGGTGATTTAGTTACAATCCACTCTCCACGTACTGTAAATACACAGTGGTTCGCAACAAGTCAAATGACTCTCGCACATAAACGATGTAATATTCTAAAAAATAACGCTGCTTAATTAAAAAGAATTGTTTGCGTCGAAAGTTGAATAAAATGAAACGTTAGCTATCAAAAATACAAGAAGGTATTTATCAGTTGAAACATTCGAAGTGTCATTTCTGTGCACGAAATTCAGGCTTCGCCGCACTCATTCGGTGAATGGTAAAACTGGACCCAATTAAATGCTTCTGCAGAGTAGTCACATGTTTGATTTTGAAGATAAACAAAATATGTAAATTATTCAGCATTGCTTTGTTTGAAATATATTACTTTGGGCAACTCTTTTACCAACTGACCCGCAACTGGCGGTAAACGTTCGGAACTGGTCGGTCAAACAACTGTGCAGGTGAATGTATGTGTTCACAGGCGGCAGAAGCTCCAAAAAGTGTGTGTGGTAGGGGGGGGGGGGGTCACATTTTTTTGGCTACCGCGAGGGTGTAGGATAGAAATTATTTTTCTTCGGGTGGGGGGGGGGGGGAGGCTCAATGGTGATGGGGCGGTGTGTTCATGCAAAATATAAATTTATATACGCTACCACTCACCCTTGTTCCCACCCTATTTAAGACACTAACCTCAGCGACCTCAACCTAACCTCAAACGTATTGTCATTATTTTGCGATATTGGATATTGACTGACCAATATTCAATCGTGTGGCATCAGCTGTCTTCGTGTGGCAACGGCTGTCTTCCGGTGTTGCCACAGATTAGGGTAGTGGAAGTGGATTTAATTTTTTCGTTTTTGGTTAAGAGTAGCTTTCGACTTAATATATCTCACCTTTTGGTACACACTACAACCAATATATGGCGTCCACCCAATTCGCATACTTTGAATGGAATTGAATTAACCCTTTAACGTAACAGCCAAAAACCGGCCAGCTCTATTCACAAAATTCGCCAATTAATTTTCATTATTTTTTAAAAATTTTTTGTCTCAAAAACATAGGTTATGGCCCCTCTTTAGAACGAGCTCGTTCCAATGAGGGGTCAAAACCTATGTTTTTGAGACAAAAATTTAAAAAAATTAAGTTATTCAAGAACTTTGTTTGTAAGTGCCGTCTGCATTTCATGTTAGGCAAAGGGTTAAACAAGTTCTTTGCCATTGAATACAACTTTATATTTTGCAAAATCACACAGTAAAAGTGAACGACGGAAAAGTAATAAGATACATATGAATCGAATGAGAATCGATGAGAAAGAAATGAGAAAATATTGTGATCATATTTACGTATTCAGGGGTCGAATTGAATGTGAAGATTGTTAAAAAAAAAAACCAAAACAAAGTGAATATTATTTGCGTGTTATTAAACAATTCATGAGTTCATCCTTGAAGAGGGACCTGTCTTTTAGAATTTACTTTAGTGTGAATGTTCTCAATTATAAAAATGTATCATGCTTTATTTATTTTGTTTTGTTTTTACTTAATTATAATTTTGAAACCATCCTTTGAAATATTACGTTCCATTTGGAGCATTCTATTTTTATTCAATAAAATCTTGAATCTTGAAAATCAATGGGGTCATATATGTTGATGTGATGTGTAGTGGCCATAGGGGTTATGTACGTTATATCGGGAAATGTCTTTCGGGCCTCTATAATTGGTGGAAAAAGTGTGTGAGGCGGTGGGCACATGCCCCCCCCCCCCCCCTCCGACTCCGCCGACCCTGTATGTGTATATACGGGAATTTTCTTCACGTGAAGCTAAAAACAGGTATCTATCGATGTGTTTTTATTGGGTAGTTCATGATAGGACTTCAAGTTTGTACTGTATTATCATAAAAATTTGAATTTCAAAAATAGATCGGGTATTTTTATCTCATGCTAAAACATAGTTCTTGTATATTCAAGTTGAAACATCTTCATGATCAGTAGTGTTTTATGACTTTTATCATGGATTGGGTGTCCCGTCCAACCCTAGCTTTCCTCATTCCTTTCCATACACCTCTAAAATTGGTAACTCCAATACGAAAACAACTGAATTGGAAATTGCACTAAAAATGACAAAATTTAGTTGAATTTTCACCCTTTTAATTGGCCTTGACAAAATATTAAAAATTTTCGGAACCAAAACCGGAGGAAAAAACTGGAAATTGCTCAGATTTAGTAGAATTTTCCCCTTTTTAAATAGCCTTAAACAATTTTTGTAGAACTCAAACTGGAGAATTGTACAGTGCAGACTGCATTTCCGATCGTAAGAATTGCCCCCCCCCCCCCCCCCCAAGTTGTAACCCTTAAGAATATGTATTTGTTTTATTACAAATCATTCAAGAGTGTCTGCTGGTACTTTCCTCTAAATGGTAACAAAACAATTATTGGAGGACTAGTTTTCACTACCAAAAATAATCTAGCCTTCTAGTAGTTACCAGAACAATACACCACTTATCTTCCTAGCGTGAAACGGGAGCCTAGCTAGGATTTCCTATTGAGGGGGGCATGATTTTTTAGGGGTGCCAGGTCGATATATGTCACAGGCATATCCAAAGTCCATATGCCTGAGATGAGGGTGGGTATGGTCCCACACACCCCCATCTCAGGCATACAGTATCCCCTTCCCATTGGTGGGGGTGGGAGCACCCCGATAAAACTTTGAAAATTCAGTACCGCCAGAGTGAATGTGAGTAGTAGAAGATGTGGGAAATAGGCCTGTTCTGGGGGAGGGGGGCCGAGGGGGGACGAGGGGGGTCGATGACGTCATCATAATTAAAATGTTACGTAAGGTAATTAATATTACTTAATGATTTTTTTTTTAATCACTTTAATAATTAATGTAATTAATGACTGTTGCATAATTAATGTAATTAATGTAATTAATGAGTGTAATTAGGGTTGATTATAATAATTAGTATATTAATAAATGAATTAATATTGACGTACTGGACATATGCGCATGCTATCGGTTGACTGACCCGCCTCACGTGTCTGGGTGTCATTAAATCGATTTTTTCTTTTCAAACGCCAACTACTGACAGATGTTGAAGCAATTAAATCTATTGTCACACTTTAACGACCGGTCATAAATATCGTTAGACTGGACATGCTATCATGTATTTAAAAATCAATATATCACGTGACAAGATGTGCCTTGCTTTTACCTGTAGACTGTGAACGACTCCATTGTGGCTATTTTTATAGGTATAATTTGATTTAATAACTTGGCGTGATTCTTTCATATTAATAATGCAAGTTTATTCTTCTCGTTTTTATGGCTGTCGAAAAACTCTCATAGACTAAAGGTATTCTGATTTTACGCCTCACGCGATAAAGTAATTTTTTAATCCGATGACCACATGAACAAATAACATTTAGGTTTTTGAAAAGCGGGCGTGTTTGTTTTTTCCCCTATAAAGTCTGACGACTCGAACCTCACTCTCATTAGAAACTGTGTCAGAAAAGCCAAGATGACAAGCATCGACTATACTTCCATAAACAGCTATGAGCGAACCAAGAAGCAGCGAGCCAACGAAGAATTTGCTTTAGCCTTAAAAAAGTGGTGGGCAGCGACGCTCCCCACGAAGGAACAAGAAAAGAGACTAAAAGACTACCCGTTTGTTGAGGCCGCCAGACGTCCTTTCGGGGAGATACAATACAGGAATCGTCCCAAACACTGGTTCGATCTTCCTGTACACATGCAGGAGGAAGCACTAGTAGGGCCACCAACAGTTAACGAAGATTGGGAAAAGGATTTTTTCACCGAGGCGGAGATGGGAGGAAAAAAAAAATAGCTTTCTATGGAAAGCAAAAAAAAACCGGCCCTTTTCAGGGCCACCATAATCTTAAAAAGAGTTGCTTTGTCACAAACACACACTTTTTTAACCAATCAGACACCTCATTATCCCACACCTTCACCGTCATACCCCTGGATTCCCTCACAGTGCCTAAAACTTTCATGAACGCCCCTCCTCCAGGTCATCCAATACTAAAAAACTTTTGGAAACCGCTCTCCCCCTCCCCCCCGCCCCACATACTCTTAAAAATAGTTGCTTTGTCACAAGCACACACTTTTTTTTTAACCAATCAGACACCTCCATTATCCCACACCCTCACCGTCACACCCCTGTAGCCCCTCACAGTACCTAAAACTTTCCTGAACTCCCCTCCTCCAGGTCATCCAATACTAAAAAAAAACTTTTGGAAACCTCTCTCCCCCCTCCCCCAGCCCTCACAATAGCTAAATTATCTCGAACCCCAGTTCAGTTCTCTAAATGTAATGGACATGTCAGACCCCCGAATACGCCTTCCCCACAATTTTGAGCGATCAAATTACCCCGATTAGTCTCCTCTCATAACTTACCACTCTCTTAACCCGTATTTACTATGAGATTGTCCTCCTAATAAACAGCGTATGTTCATTTAATATAATATATTAATAATTTTCGTTCAATAATTCATTCCAAAAGACACTTGTCGAAAAAACAAAATGGCGGATTAGTTTGACAGAAATGCGCGTATCGATTTATTCAGGAATGTCTGTCGGTTGTGTCCTTGGGCAAGACTCTTCATCCCTATTGACCATGTGGGGGCATGGTGACGCTGTGCACTAAGGCGTACTGCACGTCGATGGAGCACCTGTCTTCAACCAATGCAGACCCTGTGTAGAATCTTGACAGTTGCTTGCCGTTGCTCGGTGGCTCTCTCCGGCTTTCCCCACCCGTAAAACTGTCGTGGTCATGATTAGTTATTGTGCAGACCTTAAACACCAATAAATAAATATAAATAAATAGTCGGTTATCAAAACAGCCCTTAAGTGTTTAACAGTTAATTGTGGACCAGTGCGTTTAAAAATGAAAAAATTTGGGTGATAGCACTACGGACCGTGTTTAATCATAGAAAAATCACACCCGCGCTATTACTAACCCGTATGATTTATTTTTGAACGTTCACTGAAGAATAGCCCACCCATCTAAGTAAAAGCATGAAAGAGCTAATATTATCTAATTACCTATGTGGGGGTGGGGTGGTCGGTAACGTTGTGTACTATGGCGTACTACCTTCAGCCAATGATAACCCTGTGTAGAACTTTGACAGTTGTTTGCCTCTGTGCGATGGTTCTTTCCGGATTGCTCCAACTGTCGTTAAATAAATGAAAAAAAACTACAATTCTATAATAACAGGCCAAGACCCCTTCGTTTTGTCAGGGGGAAAATCAACAGTACTTTCACCCCCCTCATTTTAATAGTTGAAAAGTGCTGTTACTCGATCAAAAAAAAAAATGGTAAAAGGATATGCGACTCTATATTAGCCACCCAAATTTGCGAGACTTGGGGAAAATATAACCCACCTAGAGCTGCACCAAAGCTACGTACACTATTCGAACTCCCGCATTGTGTCCTTGGGCAAGTTAATTTACCCCGATTATCTACATGGGAGCACGATGACAGCGTGTAATAAAGTGTACTGCACGTCGGTGATACGCATATTTTAGAACAATCTAACCCTGCTTGTGCGGATTTCCGACGTTGGTGAGATGACAGTTACTCGTCGTTGATCTGTGGTTCTCTTTGGATATTCCGGAGTCTACCCGTAAAATTGTCACATTTAATTATAACTTGAACTTGATGTCCGGGTGTAATGAAATAGCGTATTTTCTGCAGACATTCTAAATAAACGCAGCTGGTTTACAGACCTGTATATATTTTTTTCAATTGAGTAAAAATATAGGATAGTTACTGATGTAAAACGCCGATTAGTATGTTTAATGAATCTAACTACGCCAGTCCGACCGACCCTTTGCCCACCATGATCACAACAAACGTTTCAATTCTCTCTCTCTCTCTCTCTCTCTCTCTCTCTCTCTCACCGATACAGTACGGGTGGAAACTAATTGCGTTCAAGCTGTTGTTTTTTTTCGAGGTTTTACCACCTCCCTTACAGCGCAAATCGAAATGAAATCTGATTCACTGAACCATACTACAGTGCATGTCAAAATTAATTTTTGAACGCCATTTTTTCTATGTGCCGCTATCAGCAGCTATGACCATAGCGTAACTTTGTGGTAAAATGTTTATTTTTGTACAAAACTCAAGACCTTTCTCTGACAAATGCCTATATAAAAACAAGAAAATACGTGAGAATGCGTTGTGTACCTACATTTTGTTGATAAAATATGGCATGACCACATTCCCGGATATTATTAATGTACCCGCTTAATAACAGCCGAATATTTATCGGATCACAGTTGTTTTGATTTGAATAATTGCCGATTTTTTTATTAAATCACATTCAGTAATTTATGTAGATTTCCTGAACTGGGCGAATGTCAAGAAAGGCAATCTGTAGTTTAGGAGACACCACAAATAAAAACAAAATAAAAAATCTGAGATATATTGCATTTTTTTAATTATCCATATTAACCAGAGATCAAAACTAGTCAAATTAATTAGTATTAAATTACAAATGGTTATGAAATTTGCAGTAAAATGAACACTGGTATATGCTGCTGGCCGCATTTTAGGTGTCTGTAATAGCTGTTGTTCAGAATGTCACCCTATTGGTGTGAGTTTTCGCTTTTTCGTCCAGTTTCATGAGAGCTTCCATGAAGTCCGTTCCACATTCGCAATCTTTCCCAGGGGCCATTCTTCAAAGGCTGGTCCATCGCAGCTTTACAGAGATATTGTTTTCTGGACGACAATGTTCAAGGCGTTCTGGGTTTCCGATGAGACCCCTTGGGATATTTCGATCTTTAAGGATGTTTGCCAAAATTTTCCACCCTGTCGGTTGAAAATCTTTTCTTTTTCGCAGCAGATCATTTATTAGATCACACATATTGGAGCCCGAAATTGTAATGCCGTTATACACGAGTCGATCTTTCTCATCCCAGGATAAATTGGGTATATTCTTTATTATCTGGAGTAACAAAAGCGCCTTCTGCTGCATGGAATTTGGTATAACGGCTAACCAGTCCGGCTGATTTTCCACTGAAAAACTTGTCGTTAAGGAGTGTGGTTTGGTGTTTTCTTTGCGTAAATTTGATTGGCGCTGAAAGATTGTCTGGTTCAGCAGCCCTTTCTCTTCAGAACCCGATGTTGAAGATTCAGGAATTGGTCTCATACCCTGGTCTATGGGCGGGACAGCTACAGCATTCAGGGGTGCGCGTATTTCCTGCAACTGTTCACTCCCCCATGGTTCAATACACTGAATTCTGCTTGAGGGGAGGCTGATTGAGTCATCTATAGGTTTTGCCCTCAGTGATTCCCCCATCACTAGCGATTTTACTGGCTCTAGCTTATTTGCAAGCCCCAAAATATTTCCTCTTGTTAATGCATTGTTCCAACTAAAGGCTGATTTCATATGCACTGGAGGATAGGGTGGCTGGTTACAGACAGATCTGGTTGTTAACTCGGCTGTATTTGGGTTCGCTCCCCCTATAGTGTGTTTAAAATTTACATTTTTGTGTAATTGTCGTCTGTGTCGATAATAATGAGTTTTATGAGAGTAAGATTTTTGACACAATTCACAGACGTAGCGCGCGTTCATCCTTTTCAGAAGCGAGTTAATAGAGTGGCAATACAGTTCCAACACTCTTCCATTTATATGTATGAATAGGATGGGTCCCACCCCAACCTGTCAATCGCTGATTGGCTAATTATATATCAAGATAAGGTGGGTTCTACCCCAATCTGTTGATCATTGGTTACTTCAAATTCTCACACAGTGCATTGTGGGAAATTCCAGTGGTAGAGCTCTGAGGTAAAATAAGTTACAAATTGATATAGTTTACTTCAAAAAAAGAAACATCAAAGTCACATTCATGACAAGCCGAGGTAGCACATCTGAACCACCAACTCTACACTGTTTAATCAGATAATCCATTTAATCAGATAATTACATGTGCATATCGGTTTTTCATTGGTTTTTCATCAGTTTCCATCGATTTTTCATTGTTTTTTATCGGTTTTTCATTGGTTTTTATCAGTTTTTATTGGTTTTTATCGGTTTTTATCGGTTTTACAATTCGATAAAACGATTTTTAGTGATTTAAATCACGTAAAATGATCACTAATGGTCACTAATTGCCACTAATTAGTGACCAATGGTCACTAATGGTCACTAATTGCCACTAATTAGTGACCAATTGGTCACTAATTGCCACTAATTAGTGACCAATGGTCACTAATGGTCACTAATTGCCACTAATTAGTGACCAATTGGTCACTAATGGTCACTAATTGCCACTAATTAGTGACCAATTGGTCACTAATTACCACCAATTGGTCACTAATTAGTGACAATTAGTGACCATTAGTGACCAATTGGTCACTAATTAGTGGCAATTAGTGACCAATTGGTCACTAATTAGTGGCAATTAGTGACCATTAGTGACCATTGGTCACTAATTAGTGGCAATTAGTGACCAATTGGTCACTAATTAGTGGCAATTAGTGACCATTAGTGACCAATTGGTTACTAATTAGTGGCAATTAGTGACCATTAGTGACCATTGGTCACTAATTAGTGGCAATTAGTGACCAATTGGTCACTAATTAGTGGCAATTAGTGACCATTAGTGACCATTGGTCACTAATTAGTGGCAATTAGTGACCATTAGTGATCATTTTACGTGATTTAAATCACTAAAAATCGTTTTATCGAATTGTAAAACCGATAAAAACCGATAAAAACCAATAAAAACTGATAAAAACCAATGAAAAACCGATAAAAAACAATGAAAAATCGATGGAAACTGATGAAAAACCAATGAAAAACCGATATGCACATGTAATTATCTGATTAAATGGATTATCTGATTAAACAGTGTAGAGTTGGTGGTTCAGATGTGCTACCTCGGCTTGTCATGAATGTGACTTTGATGTTTCTTTTTTTGAAGTAAACTATATCAATTTGTAACTTATTTTACCTCAGAGCTCTACCACTGGAATTTCCCACAATGCACTGTGTGAGAATTTGAAGTAACCAATGATCAACAGATTGGGGGTAGAACCCACCTTATCTTGATATATAATTAGCCAATCAGCGATTGACAGGTTGGGGTGGGACCCATCCTATTCATACATATAAATGGAAGAGTGTTGGAACTGTATTGCCACTCTATTAACTCGCTTCTGAAAAGGATGAACGCGCGCTACGTCTGTGAATTGTGTCAAAAATCTTACTCTCATAAAACTCATTATTATCGACACAGACGACAATTACACAAAAATGTAAATTTTAAACACACTATAGGGGGAGCGAACCCAAATACAGCCGAGTTAACAACCAGATCTGTCTGTAACCAGCCACCCTATCCTCCAGTGCATATGAAATCAGCCTTTAGTTGGAACAATGCATTAACAAGAGGAAATATTTTGGGGCTTGCAAATAAGCTAGAGCCAGTAAAATCGCTAGTGATGGGGGAATCACTGAGGGCAAAACCTATAGATGACTCAATCAGCCTCCCCTCAAGCAGAATTCAGTGTATTGAACCATGGGGGAGTGAACAGTTGCAGGAAATACGCGCACCCCTGAATGCTGTAGCTGTCCCGCCCATAGACCAGGGTATGAGACCAATTCCTGAATCTTCAACATCGGGTTCTGAAGAGAAAGGGCTGCTGAACCAGACAATCTTTCAGCGCCAATCAAATTTACGCAAAGAAAACACCAAACCACACTCCTTAACGACAAGTTTTTCAGTGGAAAATCAGCCGGACTGGTTAGCCGTTATACCAAATTCCATGCAGCAGAAGGCGCTTTTGTTACTCCAGATAATAAAGAATATACCCAATTTATCCTGGGATGAGAAAGATTGACTCGTGTATAACGGCATTACAATTTCGGGCTCCAATATGTGTGATCTAATAAATGATCTGCTGTGAAAAAGAAAAGATTTTCAACCGACAGGGTGGAAAATTTTGGCAAACATCCTTAAAGATCGAAATATCCCAAGGGGTCTCATCGGAAACCCAGAACGCCTTGAACATTGTCGTCCAGAAAACAATATCTCTGTAAAGCTGCGATGGACCAGCCTTTGAAGAATGGCCCCTGGGAAAGATTGCGAATGTGGAACGGACTTCGTGGAAGCTCTCATGAAACTGGACGAAAAAGCGAAAACTCACACCAATAGGGTGACATTCTGAACAACAGCTATTACAGACACCTAAAATGCGGCCAGCAGCATATACCAGTGTTCATTTTACTGCAAATTTCATAACCATTTGTAATTTAATACTAATTAATTTGACTAGTTTTGACCTCTGGTTAATATGGATAATTAAAAAAATGCAATATATCTCAGATTTTTTATTTTGTTTTTATTTGTGGTGTCTCCTAAACTACAGATTGCCTTTCTTGACATTCGCCCAGTTCAGGAAATCTACATAAATTACTGAATGTGATTTAATAAAAAAAATCGGCAATTATTCAAATCAAAAAAACTGTGATCCGATAAATATTCGGCTGTTATTAAGCGGGTACATTAATAATATCCGGGAATGTGGTCATGCCATATTTTATCAACAAAATGTAGGTACACAACGCATTCTCACGTATTATCTTGTTTTTATATAGGCATTTGTCAGAGAAAGGTCTTGAGTTTTGTACAAAAATAAACATTTTACCACAAAGTTACGCTATGGTCATAGCTGCTGATAGCGGCACATAGAAAAAATGGCGTTCAAAAATTAATTTTGACATGCACTGTAGTATGGTTCAGTGAATCAGATTTCATTTCGATTTGTGCTGTAAGGGAGGTGGTAAAACCTCGAAAAAAAACAACAGCTTGAACGCAATTAGTTTCCACCCGTACTGTATCGGTGAGAGAGAGAGAGAGAGAGAGAGAGAGAGAGAGAGAGAGAGAGAGAGAGAGAGAATTGAAACGTTTGTTGTGATCATGGTGGGCAAAGGGTCGGTCGGACTGGCGTAGTTAGATTCATTAAACATACTAATCGGCATTTTACATCAGTAACTATCCTATATTTTTACTCAATTGAAAAAAATATATACAGGTCTGTAAACCAGCTGCGTTTATTTAGAATGTCTGCAGAAAATACGCTATTTCATTACACCCGGACATCAAGTTCAAGTTATAATTAAATGTGACAATTTTACGGGTAGACTCCGGAATATCCAAAGAGAACCACAGATCAACGATGAGTAACTGTCATCTCACCAACGTCGGAAATCCGCACAAGCAGGGTTAGATTGTTCTAAAATATGCGTATCACCGACGTGCAGTACACTTTATTACACGCCGTCATCGTGCTCCCATGTAGATAATCGGGGTAAATTAACTTGCCCAAGGACACAATGCGGGAGTTCGAATAGTGTACGTAGCTTTGGTGCAGCTCTAGGTGGGTTATATTTTCCCCAAGTCTCGCAAATTTGGGTGGCTAATATAGAGTCGCATATCCTTTTACCATTTTTTTTTTGATCGAGTAACAGCACTTTTCAACTATTAAAATGAGGGGGGTGAAAGTACTGTTGATTTTCCCCCTGACAAAACGAAGGGGTCTTGGCCTGTTATTATAGAATTGTAGTTTTTTTTCATTTATTTAACGACAGTTGGAGCAATCCGGAAAGAACCATCGCACAGAGGCAAACAACTGTCAAAGTTCTACACAGGGTTATCATTGGCTGAAGGTAGTACGCCATAGTACACAACGTTACCGACCACCCCACCCCCACATAGGTAATTAGATAATATTAGCTCTTTCATGCTTTTACTTAGATGGGTGGGCTATTCTTCAGTGAACATTCAAAAATAAATCATACGGGTTAGTAATAGCACGGGTGTGATTTTTCTATGATTAAACACGGTCCGTAGTGCTATCACCCAAATTTTTTCATTTTTAAACGCACTGGTCCACAATTAACTGTTAAACACTTACGGGCTGTTTTGATAACCGACTATTTATTTATATTTATTTATTGGTGTTTAAGGTCTGCACAATAACTAATCATGACCACGACAGTTTTACGGGTGGGGAAAGCCGGAGAGAGCCACCGAGCAACGGCAAGCAACTGTCAAGATTCTACACAGGGTCTGCATTGGTTGAAGACAGGTGCTCCATCGACGTGCAGTACGCCTTAGTGCACAGCGTCACCATGCCCCCACATGGTCAATAGGGATGAAGAGTCTTGCCCAAGGACACAACCGACAGACATTCCTGAATAAATCGATAAGCGCATTTCTGTCAAACTAATCCGCCATTTTGTTTTTTCGACAAGTGTCTTTTGGAATGAATTATTGAACGAAAATTATTAATATATTATATTAAATGAACATACGCTTTTTATTAGGAGGACAATCTCATAGTAAATACGGGTTAAGAGAGTGGTAAGTTATGAGAGGAGACTAATCGGGATAATTTGATCGCTCAAAATTGTGGGGAAGGCGTATTCGGGGGTCTGACATGTCCATTACATTTAGAGAACTGAACTGGGGTTCGAGATAATTTAGCTACTGTGAGGGCTGGGGGAGGGGGGAGAGAGGTTTCCAAAAGTTTTTTTTTAGTATTGGATGACCTGGAGGAGGGGAGTTCAGGAAAGTTTTAGGTACTGTGAGGGGCTACAGGGGTGTGACGGTGAGGGTGTGGGATAATGGAGGTGTCTGATTGGTTAAAAAAAAAAGTGTGTGCTTGTGACAAAGCAACTATTTTTAAGAGTATGTGGGGCGGGGGGGGGGGGGGGAGAGCGGTTTCCAAAAGTTTTTTAGTATTGGATGACCTGGAGGAGGGGCGTTCATGAAAGTTTTAGGCACTGTGAGGGAATCCAGGGGTATGACGGTGAGGGTGTGGGATAATGAGGTGTCTGATTGGTTAAAAAAGTGTGTGTTTGTGACAAAGCAACTCTTTTTAAGATTATGGTGGCCCTGAAAAGGGCCGTTTTTTTTTTTGCTTTCCATAGAAAACTTTTTTTTTTTTCCTCCCATCTCCGCCTCGGTGAAAAAATCCTTTTCCCAATCTTCGTTAACTGTTGGTGGCCCTACTAGTGCTTCCTCCTGCATGTGTACAGGAAGATCGAACCAGTGTTTGGGACGATTCCTGTATTGTATCTCCCCGAAAGGACGTCTGGCGGCCTCAACAAACGGGTAGTCTTTTAGTCTCTTTTCTTGTTCCTTCGCGGGGAGCGTCGCTGCCCACCACTTTTTTAAGGCTAAAGCAAATTCTTCGTTGGCTCGCTGCTTCTTGGTTCGCTCATAGCTGTTTATGGAAGTATAGTCGATGCTTGTCATCTTGGCTTTTCTGACACAGTTTCTAATGAGAGTGAGGTTCGAGTCGTCAGACTTTATAGGGGAAAAAACAAACACGCCCGCTTTTCAAAAACCGAAATGTTATTTGTTCATGTGGTCATCGGATTAAAAAATTACTTTATCGCGTGAGGCGTAAAATCAGAATACCTTTAGTCTATGAGAGTTTTTCGACAGCCATAAAAACGAGAAGAATAAACTTGCATTATTAATATGAAAGAATCACGCCAAGTTATTAAATCAAATTATACCTATAAAAATAGCCACAATGGAGTCGTTCACAGTCTACAGGTAAAAGCAAGGCACATCTTGTCACGTGATATATTGATTTTTAAATACATGATAGCATGTCCAGTCTAACGATATTTATGACCGGTCGTTAAAGTGTGACAATAGATTTAATTGCTTCAACATCTGTCAGTAGTTGGCGTTTGAAAAGAAAAAAGCGATTTAATGACACCCAGACACGTGAGGCGGGTCAGTCAACCGATAGCATGCGCATATGTCCAGTACATCAATATTAATTCATTTATTAATATACTAATTATTATAATCAACCCTAATTACACTCATTAATTACATTAATTACATTAATTATGCAACAGTCATTAATTACATTAATTATTAAAGTGATTAAAAAAAAAATCATTAAGTAATATTAATTACCTTACGTAACATTTTAATTATGATGACGTCATCGACCCCCCCTCGTCCCCCCTCGGACCCCCTCCCCCAGAACAGGCCTATTTCCCACATCTTCTACTACTAATGTGGGCCCCTCTGGGTGCTTTAATTTTCCCATTTTGAGGGGAAGGGGAACTGTAATTTTTTTTTTTTTTTTGGGGGGGGGGGTGGGGGGGGGGGCATGCCCCCATTGGCGTGAAGAACAAATATGCTAAATGGTTTGGCAATTGTAACAAAACAAAAACAAGGGAGATGTTGTTATCTAATTATTACCAATGAATTTAATACTTTATCAAATATGTGCAGCAAACAAAACTTACAGTAAAATTTATTGGATAACTAACAATTTCCATTTTTGGGCCTTCCCCCACCCCTCCCCAAAAAGATCCCTGTGACCTCCAATACGGGCGCCTAGCTAAGCGCCTTCTGGTCACGTAATCCACATCGCTCGCACCCACCTTCGCGTAGTATCATTTGTAATTGCCTTACAACCTTTATGACCGTGGACTGGGCCTACTTACCCTTTTCTTGATGGAGAAATTGCAAGTATATAATATGTACATGCACATATAAATACATAGCAATAAATAAATTCTACAATCCATAAATAAGCATCACAGCGTAACTAATCAGTCATCTGAAATATCATCACCATGAAAATAGTAACACTCCGATCTGTCGCGGTTCTTATGTGAAAATGCATTTATTATCCCTATGGTCTCACATGTAGCTTCCTACCTCTCCCTTTCTCTCTTCCCAACACCCTAGAGCGAATTGTTTGATGCTATCCCAAACTCCTTTTGTCCCAATTTACCTATCAGCACATCACGTCTCTCCTATATATCACATAATAACCACACATACTTCATTCTTCCATCTCAGTTTCTCGTTATACTCCCAGTGAATGATAACCTGTCAGACGGATATTGTGGACATTATTTTAGAGTCTCTACATCTTACAAATTGCACATTTGCCCCCTCCCCACTCCCCCATGTCGCCGTTTTTCACAATTTACCTCTAGGCTCTGGCGACTTTGACCACAGTTGTTTGAACAGCAGTCCCCCCTCCCCCCCCCCCCCCATGTGCCATCCGGGTATTCCACAAAAACTGGCTTCGCTTTATTGCCAAAGATCCCGTTGCTCTGACCCCCCCCCGCCCGTTGTGCTTACAACCCTCCATGGTTCGCTCCGTGTGACGATTTTTTCACATTGGACTGTTTCCCATATTAAGTTTGAGACTTCTATTCAATAGTTTTCTATTAAACCCCTCAATTGCCCAGTCCATCCTGTCTTGACATTAGAATCCCAAATATTCCGAAACGTTGATTTTATGTGACCTGTACTCACAGAGGAAACACAGGTTTTCAGCGAGAGTAAATATAAGTGTCTTTAGTTTAATTTAGTATTTTCATTAAATTTATTTCCGTGCGTGTTAGGGACGTTGTTTGGGGGGGGGGGGGTGGATTTGGTTAAAAACAGTTTCATGATTTGTGTATTTTTTACGTGCAGTGGGGTATCGATTGGTTCGTTGTATACGGATTGTATTGTTTTGGTTTGATTATGTTTGTTATTATGGAGATCAGTAGTGATTGTTTTGTGAAGACAAAGGTGAGTATCGTAATTTGGGCTAGCAGGGGGTGGGGGGGCATATTGGTTTGTGGTTGGGAGTGAACCAGGAAGTCCAAGTCCAGGAGAAGTTGGGTTTTGATTTATGTAAGGGATGTGACACAATGTATGTGGATCTTCGGTCGATGGACGGTGAGGGTAATTGTTGTAACTGTAGAGAGATTTTGCTATAGGCTATTGTCAAGTACGAAGGGGAGATTGAGGGGAGGGTGGGCTTATCAGGGGGTCACGCTATTTAAGGTAGCTTTTGACGGGGTGGAAAGTAGTTGGAGATTCGAAGAGGAAACGATGGGCGGAGGAAGGACGCTCTGTGTGATTTATGATGGTGAAGAGGTAAGTAGGAAATTTTCTGAAGTTGAAAAGGAGGGCAAACCCAGGAATACGGGTGTTAGGCGGTGCATAGATCTGGAGGGGGAGGGGAGAGTAGAGGGCTGCCGTTACCTGGGGGATCGATGGGAAAAATAAATAGGAAAAAGAGGTCTGTGGAACTAGGATGTAGTATGACAAACGGTTTAATATTCTGGGGTGTTAAGGCTTGGAGGAGCAGGATGCTATGTCAGGCAATAATTTGGAGTCTGGTGGGTAGAGGAAGAGGAGGGAGTCTGGTGAGGAGAAGGGAGTACCAGTGGTGGCCAAAAGCGACCAAAGGAACGGGGTCATGGTACCCTTGTCCACAATAGGGGAAAGCAAAAGGAACATGGTATCCAGGGAGACAAGAGGCATGTGGTAGAGGTCGGGGACAGCCAAAAGGAATTTGGTTGATGCTGTGGGTGGGTATGACAGATTGTAGTTCGAACAATCTGAATCGAAAAAGACTTGGTTTTTCGGGGGCTAAGGTTGGAGACTTGTCCCTTGATTTCTCTTTTTTGCCTTTCGTTTATTCTATCCGTCAAGGTGGCGTGAAAAGGTGGTCTGTGACTCTCCTTCCTTTCCTGACACAGTTCTGGATTTCCCCTAAAAATCCTTTCTCTTGGATCACCCACTCTATTCTCCCATATTGGACTTAACAAGAACCTTTTTCAGATACTGCTAGCATTGGGATTCACCGATAATTATCCAGTACTTTCGGATCCACCGTCTGTGTATAAATGTTTCTTTGCTAAACTCTAGTTTTTCTATGGCCAACCCTAAGGAGGCGTTTATATAGTTCCCCAATTTGTTGGGAACTCGCTGGAAATTTCATTTGTCGCTCCCGCTTTTCAGTTCTTTAATTTAAAGACCGCCTTTTTTTACCATCTCTACTTGTATTTCCCCACACAAAGGCTTGAAAAAACTTCATCTACATCTTTTTACACTCTGGTGGTTTTGCAATGCCTGCCACCAATGATTTACCCTTTTCCAGTGCATAGTTAGTTTGGTGCAATTGGCCTTGATCGTTTGTACTTCCGCTTTCTACTCTGAAATATTTCTCTTCTTTCTATTGTTCAGCCCTTCCCAAAACACATTTCAGCTTGAAACCCAGTTTTTCTTATTGTCCAAATGAGATTATGCACAGTTCTTCCAGACTTTCCCTTCCGATTGTCGTCTTTAATCTTATTAATTCTAGTTTGTGCCTAATCACATTCTTCATTTGTTACCCCGTCATCATTACTTTCCACCCCTTAAGAAGAATGAAATGGTTTCGCGCGCCAAAGGCGCGCAGGGACGAGATAGAACAAACCCCTTTCGACCCTCAGTAACAGCATTCATTTTCCAAATTGTGGATTTACATCATGATGTCTGGGCGTTGAAGAGAGGGATCGAAGTTCGGAATCCACCCCCTTACGTTTCCTATTTCTCTTGTACGCCACACACTTTGGTTTTCTCCATTTTATAGCACTTCTTAATTCGCTCATTCACTTAAGTTCCTGTTATGATATCCAGACTTTTCCTGTACTTTCTTTCTCGGACTTTCAGTGTCACTACGGCATCTGCCACTTTCGATAGGCATGGCTATCGCTGTGTGTATTCATATGATTTATTAATTCATCATATGACTCGTCCGTTTTGTTCACTTTAAAACATTTGATATTTTGTTTTCATATTAACCAGTGATAAATAAAGTCTTCCGTCAATTTCATTGGTCAATTTCAAGACTAGACAATTTGATTGGCTGAACAAAATACAACTGGGCCACATTTTCATAATTTGCATAATTAGAGTTGGGAGCTTTCATTGGTCAATTTCAAAACTGGACAATTTGATTGGCTAAACAAAATACAACTGGGTCACATTTGCATAATTTCAGTAGGGAGAATTTACGTTATCTGTCCTATTTAGGGTGGGTTATATTGTATTAATCTTTTACCTAATGTAACGACAAAAACCGTCTCGCCCAATACAATAAAAACGCCATTCATTTTTTTTTATATTTTCACTTTTTGCTTCCGAAACATAGGTTATGACCCCTCATTGGAACTAGCATGTCGCGCTCGTTCCAATGAGGGATCACAACCTGTGTTTTGGAAGCAAAAAATTAAAATTTTCAGTAAAACGAGGATGTTTTTGCCAAGTGCCGTCTGCAACTCAAGTTAGGTGATGGATTAAAAAGTCATACTAAGTGGCTAATTTGTGCGTGTGTGTCATATGATAAATAGAATATAAAATGAGTGTTTTTCTCATATAATATTTATGAAACTCGTCCGAATTTTCCGTTTGGGCTCGCCAGAGGCTCGCCCAAACGGAAAATTCTTAGACTCGTTTCATAAATATTATACGAGAAAAACACTCATTCCATATCCTCTATTTATTATCAAGTTGAACTCACAGAGAGGAGAAGCGTGGAAATAGGGAGGCAGTTAGGTGTATAGGGGTAACCAAGGCCTTCTCGTCCGAGAACCGCGACAAATCAGCGGCTGGCCAAAGTGTTATTATTATTAAAAGAAATATATTTTGACGCTAAGGAAGAGTAACATCCTACGAAAAGACGCTCGAAACCTTCGCAAGACGCTGATGTCCATTATCAACTTGCGACCTCGTTGCTTCTCGTTTGTATATTATATGCCAACATTATTATATTATTAATACTAAATTAGACTTTTATCATGAACTATATGTAGACGTCCAGATGGATGTATTTTTACATATAAATGGCATTGATTGTTAACATGGAAGGAGTTTCGATTAGCAAATGATCGGCAACGTCGAATTCATTCATTGCTCCACTTGGATTGAGCAGGCTGTATTAATTATCTTACTCGGGTTGAATGTTCACGACAGCGTTTCCGGAAGTGGAAAAGTTTCATGTGGTTCTCGAAGGAAAATCGTTATTTCTGAAACTAACAACACTGCGTCACTGGTAAATGCATGTCCGCTAGTAAATGTGTTTGTTGTTGCGATGCATTGGCTTTTTATTATAATACCCTTAAAAAAACCTCAATGTTAATTAATACACCCCTGATTTTAGCTCTCCGTGTGCGCCTAAAGACTAAACACCACAATTTGGTAAAGGTGTAGAATAGGGGACTTTTCGTTTTTTAAAAAAAATAACGATTTTTTCGCTATTTTTTCTCTGTTTTCTTAAAGTAAACTATATTTTGAACAAAATGACACAAAATCACATACTTTTATCGTTTTTTTCAAGAAATATTAACGATTGTATTGTGACAGCGCCGTCGAACTCACTGCAATCGGTCTGTCCCATTATCGCTATCATAGGGGAGAGTTTAGTAATTGCAATGTCGGCTGACAAACCCTGCCCCCTCACTAAACTGACCCTAGATCAAATTTTAGGGTCAGTCTAGTAAGGGCTTAGTCTTTGTAAGACTGTTAACCCGGGGCCCGCCCCGGGTCACAGTCTTACAAAGACTAGTAAGGGCTAGGGTTAGCTTACCGGTTAGATCACCCTGGTCCTAACTGAACTGACCTTAAATCGAGGAACACGCACAGAAGTGAAGCGCACCCGCTAAAATGCACACAAGCAAAGCGCACCTGCTATCATATAAAATGATTTCTCCTCTGTGACGTCACTCGTAATAACGAATGAAAACAACAGATGCTGCGAAATTTTCAGCGGTTGAAACAAATGGCAACTGAGAAACTCGCAATTCAACGGGATTTAAAATCTATTCTCTGACATGTTAAAACATGGTAGAGGTACCTAATTTTGTGTCATTTTGTTCAAAATATAGTTTACTTTAAGAAAACAGAGAAAAAATAGCGAGAAAAGCGTTATTTTTTTTTAAAAACGAAAAGTCCCCTATTCTACACCTTTACCCACAATTTGACACAAAGGATAACTGGGTAAACATGAAGAATAGCGGACCCAACAAATTATGAAAAAATTACCAGGTTTTCCCCACTTTTCATGGTTTCCCTACATTCTTTTGTGTTTTTTTTCTTCACATATGTACCCAAAACCCTGAGTTTTTAATACATTTAGACATTATTTACCAAGTTTTTCCTTCCCGTAACTGGCGTAAGAGAGGCACGGAAAAGTCGTCTGATCGTGTTTATCAACAGCACCGTTCTTTCAGCGGAAACTGTCAAACATGTGACGTCACTGTGGGCATCTCCTCCCATTCGCAGAGAATTCAGTATCACATCAGTTCAGGAAATTGCACCGTGTTCGACTGATTAGGGTCAGTGTTAGTTCAGCGATCCGAACGTAGTGGCTACCCCTCTATGTTCAGATTCTTCCCATTCAATCCTATAGAAAAAGTTCCCATCAAGTTTTTATGGGAACTCAAAACTTGAAATCTGGGATATATATCAAGCTTTCGCCCTTATTACCGGCTGCAATCGATAGTACACATATTTCCTTACATTTGGGCAGAGTTTATTAATCCAAACTAGGTTTTATCCTTTAATTGTCGTCATTTGTGTACTCGTGAGGCGGCAACGGAGATTTCAAAATCGGCCATGTTTTTGTTTAAATATAAAACAGTAAAAACAATAACCCTGTAATGGCGCCGAAACGAATAGACCTTTTCATCGATGCGGAATAGGAAATTCGATCGCAATTGCGCAGAATGGGTTTGATAATCTGCTCTGTGCGAATGCGACCGAGTTTGATTACCTCCTCTGCACGAATGAGATCGAGATTCCGATTCTGCATCGATGAAAAGGTCTATTCGTTTCGGCGCCATTACCGGGTTATTGTTTTTACTGTTTTATATTTAAACAAAAACATGACCGATTTGAAATCTCCGTCGCCGCCTCACGAGTACACAAATGACGACAATTAAAGGATAAAACCTAGTTTGGATTAATAAACTCTGCCCAAATGTAAGGAAACACGTGTACTATCGATTGCAGCCGGTAATAAGGGAGAAAGCTTGATATATATCGCAGATTTGAGTTTTGAGTTCCCATAAAAACTTGATGGGAACTTTTTCTATAGGATTGAATGGGAAGAATCTGAATGTAGAGGGGTAGCCACTACGTTCGGATCACTGAACTAGGTCAGTGTAGAAAGGGTTCAGGTTAGGTAACCCGAACCCTTGCTAGACTGACCCTAACCCGTTGAGCGCGGTGCTATTTATTACATAATAACTTACCTTAAAAATGAAAAAATTGAATCCAACACTGTAAAAAAACGCTGTACTTACCCGACTTCTTGTGGTACCGGTGCAGAAAAGTGCGCTTCAAAATCGAACACACACTTTCGGATAGAAAAGATAGTTGACGCGCAAGTTGAATTGCTTCATCACGGAAGTAAAAAACTAGTAAAAACAAGCTAAAAAGTGATTTTTATTCCCCCAAATTTATGAATATATAAAGAAAAAAAGACTAAAGAATGTAGGGAAACCATGAAAAGTTGGTAATTTTTGTATAATTTGTTGGGTCTGCTATTCTTCATGTTTACCGACAACTGCCACAGCGAATTTCAATAGAACGCGGAGGATCAGGTATAAGTCAGTTGAAGGGAAAGGGCAGAAACATTCTTATTTTGGCCTGTATATGAGTTGTTAAAGAATAGTCTTAACTAGGACCCTCCATTTGATAAATAGATAGATAGATATTTTATTCACCAGTATACTAAGCAAATACAGAACTGACAAATGTATACAAATCTACAATATCCAATTTACAATAATAAGGCACATACACAATAAGAGATAATATTAATTTTTAAGGTGTATACTGGCAGGGAAAGGCATAGCCAGATTGGCTGTCTTCCTGCCTTTCCCTATTGGAAAAAACATAGAAGAGTAAGAGAGAACAAAGAAGATAAAGGCGGGGAGAAACATTTTCCCCACCCACAGGGGCTCGTTACAAACAATGATTCAGGAATAAAATAATATTATAAAATAAGCATAACTGGATACCCCCCTACTTATGATAATATATATTATATACTAGGGGGGTATCCAGTTATGCTTATTTTATAATATTATTTTATTCCTGAATCATTGTTTGTAACAAGCCCCTGTGATTCGGCCAAGAAGATTAGGCCCTGGTGGTGTGCCAAATCTTCTCACTTTGAGTTTAATTTTTTGAAATTTATATTTTATTCATTTATTTAGAAAAGTTATAATTTGAATATATTTTAATGATTTTTAATACAAATTTTACATATTTTGTGGAAATTTTTTTTTTTTAATGGGTTTTGATAAGAATTTGGTCTATTATGTGAAAAAAAATTCTTACCTCTTTCAGGCCTGGTATTCTGAGAAATGCAGGAGGGCAAAAAATCGCTCTCCTCAATCAGCTCAGGAGAGCAATTAGGTTTACACAGTATTTTAAGTATCCAGTTGAACGAACTCATTGAAACTGAAACCAACAGACTATTACATCAGTGATTTTATAAGTCCCCTACGGGAACCGTAAGGGGACTATAGGATTGCACTCCGTCCGTCTGTCCATCTGCCTGTCCATCCATCTGTCTGCATGTCTGTCTGTCTGTCTGTCTGTCTGTCTGTCTGTCTGTCTGTCTGTCTCTGTCTGTCTGTCTGTCTGTCTGTCTGTCTGTCTGTCTGTCTGTCTGTCTGTCTGTCTGTCTGTCTGTCTGTCTGTTTTTTATGTTACCACCTCTCCCTCCAACATGCTTTAAGCTACACCTTTCATATTTGGTACATGGATAAATGGTTCTGAGGGGATGATGCACGCTCAAAATTTTTTTTTCAGAATCCAAGGTGGCAGAATGGCGGCCATTTTTGTTGTGTTTTTTAAGCTTTTTTTCTCTATTTTCATGTTACCACACCTCCCACCAACATGGTTCAAGCTACACCTTTCATATTTGGTACATGGATAAATGGTTCTGAGGGGATGATGCACGCTCAAAATTTTGTTTTAAAAATCCAAGATGTCGGAATTGCGGCCATTTTTGTTGTGTTTTTTAAGCTTTTTCTCTCTATTTTCATGTTACCACCCCTCCCACCAACATGGTTCAAGCTACACCTTTCATATTTGGTACATGGATAAATGGTTCTGAGGGGATGATGCACGCTCAAATTTTTTTTTTCAAAATCCAAGGTGGCGGAATGGCGGCCATTTTTGTTGTGTTTTTTAAGCTTTTTTTTCTCTATTTTCATGTTACCACCCCTCCCACCAACATGGTTCAAGCTACACTTTGCATATTTGGCACATGGATAGAGGGTTGGGAGGGGATGATGCATGTTCAATATTTTTTCTTCAAAATCCGAGATGGCGGCATGGCGGCCATTTTTGTTGTGTTTTTTAAGTTTTTTTCTCTATTTTATGTTACCACCCCTCACTCCAACATGGTTCAAGCTGCACTTTTCATATATGGTACAATATTTTTTTTTCAAAATCTAACATCTGTCTCATAATCTTCGTTCAAGTGGTAACCTCAGGATTCCTTTTTGTCGAACCAATTTATACCAATCCTCTTTCATCCCGGCAGTAACTAAATTATGGAATAGAATACCACTACCTGTTAGAGAGAATAGTTCTTATAGTAATTTTAAGAGTTATTTAAATCATAATAATCGGCGGCCGCCATCGTTTTTCAGTAATGCAAAATGTCGTTCAGCACAGATATATCATTGCCGGTTGCGCTTGGGATGTAGCAATCTCAATTCACACCTATATGCCAATCATATATCACTCTCACCCTATTGCCAATGTGGAGAGATCGAGTCGACTGAGCACTTTCTGTTAATGTGCCCTCTTTACTTTAATATCCGTAACCGTACCATTGGTCAACTATCCTTTACTCCAAATGTTTCAGTCTTACTCTATGGCTCCGAATTTTTGAGTAACGAAGAAAATCGTTCAGTCGTTGACCTTGTCCAGGATTATATTATAGCTTCAAAGCGCTTCTAGTAAGTGTATATAGATACGTGCATGCACGCGCACGTGAGAGTGCATGAATGTATGCATATGTATGTAAATATATATGTTTGTGTGTGCGTTTATGTGCATGCGTATGTATGTTAAGTATGTATGTGTGTGTGCATGCGTGTGTGCTAGTATGCGTGTCTGTATGTATGTATATGTATGCGTGCGTATATGTATCGTCGACTGAGTGCTGGAGTGTTCTAGGTCACACAGGGGACATAGAACGTTCTAGCGCTCGGGCGACGATATGTATCTGTGTATATATGTATGTATATGTGTAAGAACGTAGACGTCTTCCCTATGCACAGTTCATATCCAACTTGTACGTGTGCTGTGACTACAGTCTACTTGTATTCTCTGTAATACTAGATGAGTTACCGGATCAGTTTTCACCCAGGTTGGCTTCTTGCTTTCTTTCTTCATTCCAATATTCTCTTTTTTCCTACAGTACCTCTCATGTTAACTTCCATGGTTTAAACAATATAAATGAAACTGTACGAGTGTCATTAATCCGATTATATCATTATATTGTAAATGTCAAACGTGGAAACGACCTTTTATAAGCTCTTTAGCTTTCTGTCGGATCCACCATCAACAATGTTGTACTTTGTATCTCTAGAAATGTTGAACAAATAAATATTGTTTAAACTAACATCTGTCTGTCTGTCTGTCTTTCTGTCTGTTTTTATGTTACCACCTCTCCCTCTAATATGCTTCAAGCTACACCTTTCATATTTGGTACATGGATAAATGGTTCTGAGGGGATGATGCACAGTCAATATTTATTTTTCAAAATCCAAGATGGCAGAATGGTGGCCATTTTTGTTGTGTTTTTAAGCTTTTTTCTCTATTTTATGTTACCACCCCTCCCTCCAACATGGTTCAAGCTACGCCTTTCATATATGGTACATGGATAAAGGGTTGTGAGGGGATTATGCACGCTCAATATTTTTTTTTTCAAAATCCAAGATGCTTATATACTCTAGTGTCTTCTGTGACAAAAACACCTTATGTCACAAAAGCGCCAAAGGGGACTAATACCACCTCGGTGGTCAAACACTTGTTAACTTTACTATGGTGAAGCGAAATCTCTTAGACATCAGGATGTCTCACTCAACAACCGAACACACACTTGACAAGACCTGTGTGTGTGCCCAAGTTGGGGGGGGGGGGGGGGGGGGGGTTGAAGGTGGTGGTGGTAGGCGTATGACTTTCTTGGACAACAGGTCTGCTTGAATCTACAGTCACATCCTGGTGCACATGCTTCAAGTGATAGGATAGTAGTAATGGTAGTATATTATAGTGTCAATATTCCTTGAATAATTACCTTTCAAACTGTGATGTCAGTTGTTGAAACTGACAAAAAAAAAAATATTGCTGTGACCCATTTTGCTTCAAATGATTGCAACTGTGTTTGGGTATGTACATTGTACATACCCAAACACAGTTGCATGCAGCTATTACCTTTTACCACTAAACCAATTTCAAAATGAAATTACGTGATGTTAGATGACTTCGAAGTTAAATTACATTTTTGCTTTATAACAAAAATTTAATGTGAGCATAATACATGAAATCTCAATCATCCCAGACCAAAATATTTAGGAGGGCAATTTTTCGCTCTCCTTAATTCTTTCAGGAGGGCAGTAAGGAGAGCTAAAAAATCGCTCTCCTGAAATTGCCAAGCCTGCTCTTTGCTTGAATGTAATCCATTAATTAAAAGTCCAACCTTTGAAACCAAAATATTAGAAACCGAAAACATGTCCAGTCACTAGAACTAGAACTATTCCATCAATTGACTTGAAACATATTGTTTACTGTCTGCAGCAATTATTTTTTTTTTTAACTTCGACGGTGACTTAACTAAATGAGAAATGTTGTTTGTTGTTGCCACTTGGAAGTTTCCTCAGTTTTGGGGGTACTTCGCAAGTTGTTTCTCTCATTGTCATTTGTTTTTATTATGATATTCGGTAGAGATATCTTTATTGTTGTTGACTGACTCTTGGAAGTTACCGCCAAGATGGTTTGTTTCTTTATTACATTAACTGTTATTGCCCCCCTCTCACTCGATGACCCCCTCATATGATATACCAAGTGTTACATAACCTGAAGGTGAATTAATAAGCAAACAAAGTTATTTGGGTTGCAAGGGATTTCAAATCCCACATAGTCCCTGTGTGCCTTCGACACGCTGAAATGTTTCATTCATTGGATTTCAAATCCCACATTGTACCTGTGCACCTTTAATGCACTGAATCTTTTCATTCAACATTCATCCTGAATATGAAACATTGTACGCCAAATATTAAATGAAATAAACTACAATTGACAATGAAATAGATTCACTATGGACTGACTTTTGTGAATGTAGGAAAAAAAGTAACAGGAAAAAAAGTAACACGAAAAAAAGAAACGGAAAAAAAGAAACAGGAAAAAAAGTAACAATTATAATAATACAACAGGAAAAAAAGTAACAGTGTTTTTTCATTATTTCATTTTTCATTATAATAATTATAATAATAATTTTATTTTTTATTTTTTTAATTATTTTGTAATTGGAGATCATGTGTGCTATGACAATGTTGTTACAAGGATATCCATCATGCTTTCTTTGATGTACAACAATGTTCTTGAAACAAATGAACACACATTGTAATAAACACACAGCAAGTGTGGTTACTTTCAAGTATTCTCTTCTTTGATGTACAACAATGTTCTTGAAAAAATAAACACAAGCAAGTGTGGCTACTTTCATGAATTCTCTTCTTTGATGTACAACAATGTTCTTGAAAAAATAAACACACAGCAAACTATATATTGGACAGCAGTTTGAATTAGTCATGCTCTGGCCAAAAGAGCAAAATTGCCAATAATAATGCGCTAAAGACTAGCGACGGATCTATGGCCATAGACGACAAGGCAAAGGCCAGTGCTTTTGCCGAACTTCTAAAGAAGGCACATCGTCCACAAGAAGGGAACAGATATGACAACGATTTTAAGGTACGAGTAAATAAATTTGTCCAAGATAACAACTCAATCTTCAATGAACCGAACTTCGACAAAAGGCATGAAGACGGGGACGACCATGAATTAACCGAACCAATAAGCGTAGAAGAGGTCATGGGTATAATCAGAAAATGCAGGTCATCTTCGTCCCCAGGAGAAGACGAAGTCTCTTACAAAATAATGAAACAGTGCCCCAACATCTTCTACTGCAGACTTACCAAACTCTTAAACTGCTGTCTCTCCTGTGGGTACTTCCCAAAATGCTGGAAAGTGGCCACGGGAGTCATGATACCTAAACCCGACAAAGACCTTACCAACCCTTCTAACTACCGCCCAATCAGCTTGCTTAGCTGTGTTGGGAAAATATTTGAGCGGATTCTCACTACGAGACTTCGCAGCTATCTCGAATCAATCAATTTTTTCAACAAATGGCAAAGAGCGTATAGGAGTCAGAAAGAGGGAATCGAACACATATATAGACTGGTCGATTATATGAAAACAGCATTTAGTCAAAACGAAATTGGAACCGCGCTTTTCTTGGATGTAGAAAAAGCGGTCGACTCGGTATGGCACAATGGCGTGAGATATAAACTAGCGAAAATGGGATTACCCACTAAAATTCTAAGGATCATATCATCATTTCTAACTGACCGAAAAATCAAGGTGAGGGTTAATCGCGAGGTGTCAGAGGAAGTAATACTCGAAGCGGGAACACCACAAGGGTCGGTTCTAAGTCCGCTTCTTTTCATAATATATGTGAATGATATAGAAAAAGTAGGGAAAAACTTTGTTGAACTATCGCAGTTCTCAGATGACAAAGGCATTTGGACAGCCAGCAAGTCCAGAAACATAATTAAAAATCGTCTGCAGGATACCATTCGCGATCTTGAAAGCTGGTGTGCCCTGTGGCGCATCAAACTCAATGCCGCCAAAACTCAAAAAGTTACGTTCTTCAAAAAGCAAAGGAAAAAACCAGTCCCGAGTATCGATCTCCAGTTATACGATCACAAACTAGAAGCAAACAAAGAGGCCAAATTTTTGGGATTTATCCTAGATAGCAATCTCAGTCTAAACAGTCACGTAAACTCCATTACGGTTAGAGCTACTAAACGTATCAATTTTCTGAAGATGATCAGAGGTAGAAATTGGGGAGCAAACAAAGATGTGCTTCTCAAGCTCTACAAAACATTTATACGTCCGGTACTAGAATACGGTGCCATAATAACAAGCGACCTAAGCAAAACCAACATTCAGAAGCTACAGAGGGTTCAAAATTATGCCCTGCGAGTGGCACTATACAAACCGAAATGGACACCGATAAAGGAACTTCACGAGCTAGCAAAAATAGAAACTATTGATACGCGATAAAAAGACCTACAAAACAAAACCCTCAACAGACTCCAAGATAGTGAATTAATGGTTGAGTTGAACGAACACCGATCCCTTAACAGAAAAACAAAATAAGTTTCCAGAAAATAAAAAAAAAAAAAAAAAAAAAAAAAAATAATAAAATAAAATAAAATAAAAATTATACAATATAACTAAATCGCGTGGAGTCAGTGAGGATTGCCTCGCTACTCATTGGGAACTTTAGGATAGAGTCTGCGAGGACTGCCTCGCAACTCTGCTGAAGCGCGATTGAAACGCGTTTAATAAGATCTATATAACAAAACCCTCCACATACTCCAGGATAGTGAATCAATGGTGAAGCTGAACGAACACCGAACCCTAAACAGAAAAACAAAATAATCCACAGTAAATTAAAATTACTCAATAGAATTAAACTGCGTGGAGTCAGTGAGGATTGCCTCGCTACTCATTGAGGTCTTTAGGATTGAGTCTGTGAGGATTGCCTCGCAACTCTGCGTGTTGGGAGTGGACTCCGAAGAAACACACCCCTTACCCCATCCATAGCAACAATCACACAGCAGGCACAATATACAATAGCGGATACCTATCTTTCTCTCTACCTTTTACTTTTCTAACTGAACATTCTCAAATTTTCTTGCAACACTCTTATCAAGAAGACGCATGGAAATGGTAGACAAAGCGTAGGAGGAATTGGTGCAACCTACCTTTCAGCAACATATACAAGAAACCACCAAACGCTAGGCAAGGATTGAAACAAGCTTGTCTGGCTGGGAACGAGTGTACATTTGATATAAATAAACATTTGAATAAAGATTTAACAGCCCTTTTAAGGGCTTGAGGGTGTGTGTCAGTGATTTTTTTTTTTTTTTTTTTTTTTTTGGGGGGGGGGGGTGGGGTGGGGTGGGGTGGAGGAGGTCATTTGGGATTCCCGAAGGATAACCAGATACCTCAAAATCACATACGGCATCCTATCTCCCAGAAGGCTTGATGGATGACTCCCGGTTTCTTAAAATTAAACTGTTGGAGCTTTCTCCACTTCTTTTTTGTAACTGCTATGGTCATATACCGGGGCCGCTACCAAACCGGCGTTGCTGTTTGGTTTTCTTTTCTCTTCTTCCCTTAAACTTGCCATCGCACAACATTACATTCTGGCTCGCCACCATGGTGGGACTCAAACCTCTACCATCGCCGAACTGGAACCGAACAGAGCTCGCTCTCTAATAGTTTTAAAGGCGTTGGGGGATTGAGTATTGACCATCTAACACTCCAGCTTAAACTGCCGGGTATTCTAACCGCGTGCATAACCCCCTCAGACTCCATTTTGGGCAATAGGAAAGCTAGGCCTGTGTGATCCAAGGAAAAAAAAATAAGGTTAACCGGGTCGCAAGGGATTTGTAAATCCCACATCGTCCCTGCGCGCCTTCGGCGCGCTAAAACCTTTCATTCATCATAGTCATTAAATGTTCTTGAGTCATCATGGAAGTCATTGAGAGTAATAAGAGGGGCAAAAAACTTTGTCATGAAGGTTTCATGTACGCTGTATCTGTAAGAAGGAAGAACAAGGTCTGGTGGAAATGCACTAAACGTGCTAAATCAGACTGCCGTGCAAGTCTCTGTACTACTACAGATTTCAACAACCCAGAAATAGTTAGACAACACAACCATCCTCCAGAAAATGTCAGTATCGCATATACCAAATTGAGAAATGAAATGCGAAAACAAGCAGCTTCTTCCTTAGATAAGCCATCACAGATCCTCGCAACAGCTGTTTCAAATACTGAAAGTGAAGTCAAGTTGATGCTGCCAGACTTAGATAATGCCAAACGGAGTCTGAGATACCACAGAAGAAGTCCTCCTGTCCCCAAAAGTCTGTCTGAGTTGACCATTCCAGAAGAGTTTCAGAAAATATCAGACTCTGAACAATTCCTTTTCTTTGATAATGGACCTGATGCAAGTGAGCGTGTGGTTGCATTTGCAACAAATAGTGGACTCAATTATCTTGCAGTGCAAGTACTTTATTTATGGACGGTAATTTTGCAATGGCTCCTCCACTATTTCAGCAAATTTATGTTGTTAGGGTTAAGTTTCATGACAGTTTTTTATCTTGTGTATACGCTATATTACAGAGGAAGACACATACTTCCTATGAGACTCTGTTTCAAGCTATTGTAGATAAACTGACTGAGCTAAATATTGACTTGAATGTAAATACTGTTGTGACTGATTTTGAAGATGGTGTGTTACGAGCTGTGAATGCTGTGTTTGGTAGACATGTACAGAGTAGAGGTTGTTTCTACCATCTGACACAAAGCACTTGGCGCAGAGTGCAGAGTTTAGGTTTAGTGCAGTTGTATCGGGATGATGCAGACTTCAAACTGTTTTGTGGGAAACTGGATGCACTTGCATTCTTGCCAGTTTCAGATGTGCGTGATGGTATGAATCACCTCAAAGACATTGTTCCAGAAGAAGCCGAGGAACTGTTGAGGTATTTTGATGAAAATTATGTCACTGGTAAATACAGGCATCCTCGTGCCGCACCTTCAGATGTGTTGGCACCATTACGACTTAGATTAACTCCTCCAGCCTATCCTCCAGCTACATGGAATGTTAATAGTGCTACGCTGGATGGCGAATCTCGTACAAATAATGCATGTGAAGGCTGGAACAACAAGTTCTACAATCTTGTTGGCCACCAGCACCCATCAGTCTGGAAAACTATCCAATGGTTTCAAAAAGAGCAAGCTGTGACCAATACAATTATTCAACAGGTGTCAGTTGGTTTGCTGCCTGTTATCCGCAAACAGAAGTCAGCTGAATCCCTGAATAGAAAACTGAAAAATCTGTGTGGTTTATATTCCCAAGGTTCACTTACTATTTCAGCTTTTCTTACTGGCATTGGCCAGAATATTAGATTACACAAGGTGTGATATGTAATAATCTAACTAAATCATAATTAAGTTTGTTAAATTATTTTATAACTATGTACTATGTAGTACTTATACTGATATGTAATAATCTAACTAGTTTCAATAATATAACTAAATCATAATTAAGTAATCTATCACTTTTATGAAATAAAAATAAGAAAGTGTGACTCTTTTTCCTGTTTTTTTTTTCCCTACCCAAATCTGTTACTTTTTTTCCTGTTACTTTTTTACCTTATAAAAATAAGAAAGTGTTACTTTTTTTCCTGTTTCTTTTTTCCTACCAAAATCTGTTACTTTTTTTCCTGTTACTTTTTTTCCTGTTACTTTTTTTCCGATTACCGACTTTTGTTACGTAGATGTTAGAACGACTGAATGCCTCCATGTTTATAAATAAAATTTACAGACAAGAAAAAACCAAAAGATAAAAGATAACTTTTGTAATTACATCTATATATCTTCAAATGATTATACTTGTACCACCACCAGTGTTTTGTGTGACATTTTATATATATGTATGTAATATATAAAATTGTAGTGTTTGAGTTTTTGTGTTGTTAAATTGTCAAATAATGTTATCTAATGTTCTTAGAACTAATAAATAATTGTCTTAAACCTCTTGTCATTAATATTGTCACTTGTCAATTATGTCAGTTGCCAAACCCCCTGACAGAACATGAATAGACTAATTAGCAGTCAATCACTGAGTACACAGGCCAAATCTTCCCGGCCGAAGAATCCAAGATTGAATCTTCCCAGGGCCGAATCTGCCCGATCCCACATGGAGAAAATATATACACTCTTCAGAACTTCTGCCTGTTCAGGTCCAGCTGGAAAGAAGCTAAAGGGTGTGATCATTTTTCAGTTTCTTCACTCTGAAACTGTATCCATCATGGTGAACCAGCATTCTTTTACCAGCATTCTTTTACTTAGTTCAGCGATCTGCCTACCCCTCTACGTTCAGATTCTTCCCTTTCAAATCTGTGGTAAAGTTCCCCATCAAGTTTTTAAGGGGATGCAAAACTCGAAAATAGGAATATATCAAGCTTTCGCCCCTTATTACTGGCTGCATTCGATAGTATACATATTTCCTTACCTTTGTGCAGAGTCCATTGATCCAAACTGTGTCTATCCTTTAATTATCGATATTTGAATACTCGCGAAGCTTCAACATCTGTTTTGATATCGTCCATGTTTTTATCTAAATATAAAACAGTAAAAACAATAACCCGGTAATGGTGCTGAAACGAATAGACCTTTTCATCGATGTGGAAACGGAAACTTGATCGCATTCGTGCAGAGGAGGTTATCAAACTCGATCACATTTGTTTTGTTAACCTCCTCTGCACAAATGTGATCGAGTTTGATAACCGATTCCGCATCGATGGTGTCTAAGTCTGTTTCGAAAGAATGCTGAATGATAAAATGTCGCATTGCTACTGTTTCAAAAGAATGCTGAATGATAAATGTCGCATTACTATGGATGGGTGCTGCTATACTCTCTGTAGTCTGAAAAAGTAAGACAGAATTATTTTTTAAAAACTGTATCTATTACTCTCGATTATTAGCCTCTCTGTAGTGTGAAAAAATAAAACAGAATAATTTTTAAAAAATTGAAAATGTTAAGTGTTCACTCAAATTAAAAATCATTTTTTCCGCTTGTATAATACATGAGAAAATATATATACATAAACCCAGGTCCCGAATCAATCAATCCCAGGTGCCAAGTCATCTAACACAGGTGCCGAATCGAATTTACATAAGTTTTATTTCAGTTACAAGCTTGGGAGTCACTGTCATAAAAAAACATTCTATTCTATGCACAGCTCTGGGCAGTAGGTGATTTATACCCAAGGGTTACTGCATCACTTAATTTGAATAAAATGGAGACAACCTGATTGCATGTTGCAGGGCTCGATTTAACTGGATTCGCATAGCAGTTTTCGAATCAATTTTCAACTACAGCTAATCAATTTCAAATGAAAAACCCTGTAAATAATAGGAAATGCTAATCCAAATCCAACTGCTATTAAATTATGAAAAATTAAATCGACACCCGTGCTGGTAACAGATTTTTATATCAGAGATGATGAATAAAAGAATAATACCATTTTGTATTATTACACTTTATTAGACAATTAATGTCATCACTTTTTAGTAAATTGTAACAAAATAATTATTATTGAACAAATCCTGAGCACAAAAGTCCTCTTTTAGTCTTCAGATAAAAATGTTCACATCAAACCTTGTTTTGTGATTTTTTTGTTGTTCCACAGTTTTACCCTGTTAATTGAATGGCCACTTTGCCAGTGAACAAAATTCAAATAACAGATGTATTCATTTAACATAATCTTGTCATCTTTCAATATTCTGCAAATGCATTAGGCATCAGGGTTGGTGATTTTTTTTTAAAAAGAAGCTTCAAAAAACATTTTTTTTTTTATTCATATCAGATTTTTTTTATTCAAATTGATTCATTTGATTTTTATTTCCATCCAATAAATTATTCACCCGAGGATACTTTACTCACATGAGTCCTTTAGAAAAGAGAAAAGGAGTGTGTTGGCAGCAGTTTGTATCAAAGGCTGCCCAAAGAATAGACACAAATAACTGATACAAAAACATTTACCTGTCTAAGGGGGCGTTGTGGTAATCGGTTCTCGTCAGATCACTGAAGTTAAGCAACGTTGAGCCTGGTTAGTCCTTGGATGAGCAATCAGTTCAGACTCCCACCTTGTGTCCTTGGGCAAGGCACTGAACCCCGATTGTCCACATGGGGGCATGATGATGTCGTGTACTAAGGCGTACTGGACATCGAAGGTATGCATGTCTTCAACCAATCTGACCCTGCCTGTGCTGCAGTGTGGAGTTATGATGTTGGGGAGCTGGCAGCTGCTTGTCGTTGCTCAGTGGTTCTCTCTGGGTACTGTGGCTTCCTCCACCCATAGAACTGTCACGGTCATGATTATCCATTGTGCTTAAGTATATGACCTTAAACACCAATAAATGATAATAATTTACCTGTGTTAACCATTTCAGTCTTTGAGGTGGTATGAGGGGAAGAATTCCAGAATACATCTGGCACAGAACAGACATTTGGCATAGATGGAAATAGAGAGGAGTCATTGAAACTTGTGTTTTCTCATTGTTACACCATTGCTGGAAGGAAGATGGCTTCTTGAAAATCATTTTTAATACTCTTGAATCAAAAAGTTTTGATACTTAAATCGCTGATCGTTGTTCTCAGAGTTGATTTAGTATTTTTGATGGGTTCATTGAAAGATTATCATATATATGGTTTTAAAATCTATGTTCACTTAAATATAGTTTTATTCATATTAGCTGAAACTTATATAAACTTATAAAATTTATTCAGGAACATTTAATTTACTTACAGCCTGTTCCAGCAGTCGAGACACAGTGGGATGTATATTCCCACTCCATAGATTAGTTTTAACTGTCATAAACAAGGGGTAATTACTGTATTTGAACAGTTTATATGTACATGTATTCCATGTTGTTTCAGTTCATTTCCAAGTTGTTTTGAAAATATTCCTGAATATTTGTAAATTTCTGATTTAAATCAATGATTTTAAAAAAACCCCAAAAAACTCCACTATTTCACTAAGACAAATTTCATGTTGATAAAATATTAATTCAATGCAGATGGCCTACTTTTGTCCCAAACCAAGAGTAGGTAAACTGACAAATTTTAGTTGAGAAAGCTGTGATGAAAGATATAGCTTTCAATAACGATCAGCAGTTCAGTAAGGTGGGCAGTATGTTGATAAACAAAGCTGATTTACACAGGCTGTTCAGATCTCTGATGTTAAGATGGCAGAATACTAAATGGTCTATTGGCTGCTAACACTTTTGGATGATATTAATAGCCTCCTGAGGGCTGAGACCATGAACTGTCTTCTTGATATTTTAGATCAAATCAGATGCTGAAAATATATTCAGCAGGGTGTGCTTTGCTTGTAAACTTTTGATTGGAAATTTTCACTTTAACCCTTTACCCAATGAATCGCCCGCATCCGCCCGCGTAATATGCAAATTCACAGCTGAAAAAATATATTATTTTTCGAAAAATTTCAACAAAACCATATCATGTGACTCCTCTTTGGAACGAGCTTGTCGAGCTCGTTCCAAAGAGGGGTCACATGATATGGTTTTGTTGAAATTTTTTGAAAAAATTTAAAAAATGATATTTAAAATAATAAATTTTGAAGTCGTCTGCGTTGGGTAAAGGGTCAAACAATATTTATTTCAAAATTCAAAATGTGATGTATCAAAATAGTAGTTTGTGGATTCGTCAATAAGCTTTCAAATGTATATATAACCATTTCCACAGCGTAAACCTATTTACCTAAAACAAAATACATCAAGGTGGCAGTGTGGAACATAAGTGGTTATGTCTGGAGGTTCAGGCCCTAAAATTTGGGGTTAACGTTCATTCAGGTCGCCAGAAGGTTACTGTGCCTGAATCAAAAAGCCGCAAATGAAAAACAGGTCACCAGAGTAACATGGAGTTGAACCTAAATCACGACTCAAGACTAACTATTCATCATTTTTACGAATTTTGAGCTCGTTGGCGCAATAACTTGAACAAACGTTCTCTGGTTTGACTAATATTTGCCATATTGGTTTTTGCAATAATATTTCAAGCGAGTTCGAAAAGGGGTCTGGCCCAATTTTTTGTTACAGAGTTATTGGCCTTAATTTGTCAATTTTTATGAATTTTGAGCTTGTTAATCAAGTTTGAAAACTGGCCCGGCCTGATTTTTCATTACAAAATTTTTATGATATTTGAGCTTGTTATTGCAATAACTTGAACAAATGTTCTCCAATTTGACTAATATTTGCCAGACAGGTATCTCCAGTGAGTTTGAAAACTGGCTTCACCCAATTTTTCATTACAGAGTTATGGGCCTTAATTCACCTATTTTTACTAATTTTGAGCTTGTTAGTGCAACAACTTGAACAAATGTTCTCCAGTTTGACTAATATTTGCCATACAAGTCTTTTGCAATAATATCTCAAGCCTGGCTCGATCTGAATTCTTATGAATTTTGAGCTCAGCGCAGTGACATTTCTGATTTTCAATAGAGAGTGCATGAAGAAAGTAGTCACAACTTGATGCCTCTATCTCCGATGTGCATGTCTTGTTTTATTTTGCAGTAGCAGATGATTGCTTTGCAATATGCAGGTCGTGTTTTTGTCATTCATGCACATCCACAGAATTGTATATATTCCTTGCACTTACACTAGTTCACCAGCATAAAAGCCTTTAACCCTTTACCTAACATCACTGGTGGACAACACTTGCAAAATATTTCTTGAATTTATTCCTCAAAAACAAAGCTTATGACCCCACATTGGAATGAGTTCGACCTGTTCATTCCAATGAGAGGTCATAAGTTATGCATTTTGTCCTTAAAAGCCTGGAGATTTTTCTGCATTTTTGCCACACTTTGATCGTCTACGTCCTGTGGCTTTGCAGTTGTTTTAGGTAAGTCTTGGCTGCATATAGAGGTAGCCAAGACTTGCTTAAAAGCAACTGTAAATGCACTTAAAATGTAACTTGTAAGATTGCTGAAGCACTTCATGTTGATGCAGAAAAATCGATCAAAGTCAGAACTAGGCCCTTAAGGGTTACAGCAAAATTTGAAATAAATAATAAAATTTGATTGGCAGTTTTTTTGTGAACAGCACTGGCCAGTTATGAATATTACATAATTACTATGTTTTGTTTGCTGTTAACTTACACCTCATTTCTCTTGGTAATGTGTAATTAGAATTCAATTTGATTTTAAATTTATCATTTTTTTTCAGGAGTTGATAGTTTTGGAATCGCAAAATTAGAACTGTATGCATGCTATACATTATATGAGGGATCGGCATGAGTAGGAAACAGACCCCTAGTGAGTTCCTGAAGCAGATCATTGGTCGTCCGGTCGTAGTGAAATTAAACTCTGGGGTTGATTACAGAGGTGAGAGATATTGAGTGTAGCTAGTGATAATCAGATTGTGCATAGATATTGATGATTAACTGAGGACAAGGCTTGCAAAAAGTATTCCCATCAGGAGACTTGTTGCAAGTGCAAAATGTATTGCTTGTGATCATGAATTAACTGGTTGAGTGCTGGAAGCCACTATCATGGCTTTCAAGAAACATGAGGGTACCATACTAAAGTGGTCATATTCTTTACAGAAATTTCCTATTCAGTCATAAGCAAATACAATTGTGTTCATATAGATTTGCATTATTAAAAATTATTGGAGAGTGCCTCAAGGAACTCTCCAATAATTTTTAATAAGCAAATCTGTATGAACAAATTCCAACTTCCAAAAATAATCTAGCACTCAACCAGTTAATTGTTTGCTTGTTTGGGTTCACCGTCACTTAACGTCACTTTCAACAGCCAGGGTCACATTATGTCAGAGAGTTTTACGGTTGGAGGAAGCCAGAGTACATGGAGAGAACCACTGAGCAGGGGTGAGCAACTGTCAGTCTCTATAACTTACCAACTCTGCATAAGCAGAGTTACTTGCGTTGAAAAAAGTGCTCCATTGACATGTAGTTTGCCTTAGTACATAGCACCACCACACCCCCAGATGGGCAATCAGATTGAGTGTCTTTCCCAAGGGCACAGTTTAACGCTTGCCAGGATTGAACCATCAACCTTTTGGTTAAAAGTCCAATGCTCTAACCAATAAAGCCACCACCCTCCCTATCCCCTGCAGGAACCCCGGGAAGTGAAGCAGTGCTTGTTTACTGTGGTAAACAAGCTCTGTTTCACTGGTAAAATAGGACCCAGTCACTAATGCTTGGGTTGCGAGTCCTCTAAAATAGGCAACATGGGGTATAAACGATTGACTGACCTTGACTTTATCTCCATGTTGTGGTCATGATTAGCCATTGTGCAGAAGTATGTGACCTTACACACCAATAAATAAATAAATAAATAACCACTCTCCGCATGGATTAATTAACATTGGCAAGACTGTATAATTTAGAAATTAAGGCAACCCCCAAAAAGATTACCTTATTTTGTTACAGGTATCCCATTTTTCTGGTGGCGCTTTTTCAGACTTTTAAAGCATAGAAAATCAGATAATTCTGAGATTACCACTTTTAGAGCAAGTTTTGAGATGAGAGACCCAGAATTCAGAAATTTGTTTCATAAGTTTCATTTTTAGGCCAGCATGCTGTCGTGTTATACCCTGTTGGAAAGGGCCCAAGCATTACACCCCAGCATGTCAGTGTCAATGGAGAAAGTGTTATCATGACAAAAGAGATCCTGGCTCTGAAAAAGTTCACAAATAAACACCAAGTGCAATTCTAGTATTTTTTTGCTTTTTGTCTGAAATCTAGTAATTGGTGAAAACAGAAAATTGTTTTAACCCTTTACCCAACGCAGACGATATTAAAATTTATTATTTTAAATATCATTTTTAAAAATTTTTCAAACAATTTCAACAAAACCATATCATGTGGCCACTCATTCCAACGAGGGGTCACATGATATGGTTTTGTTGAAATTTTTGGAAAAATAATATTTTTTCAAATGCTGAATTTGCATATTACGCGGGCAGATACGGGCAGATGCGGGCGATTCGTTAGTTTCTTTTGAGGTAAATGATAGACAAAGGAAATGCCCAATTTGTAGAGGCATGCATTGGTATCCATATCCATGAACAAAACACTAGATGTTTTGTATGTGTGCTTCAAAAAAATTAAAGGTCTATTCTAGTTCAGTTCTAAGGAAAACACATTTCTCAAGTGTAAAAATCAAAGTTTCCTCCTGGAACCCTCGTTGTGGACATGGATTCTCACAAACAGTTTTATTCTCCTGAACTTACACATAATGTAGGTCATGCAATTTAGGCAGGAGTGTGTGCTGCTAAGAGGAAAAGAATACTCAAATCAAACTATTGATTTCTTTCTCAGTAACATATTTACACTCTTTATGTGATGGGAATTTCATTAATCCTTTACCCAATGCAGACGATATCAAAATTTATTATTTTAAATATCATTTTTTCCAAAAATTTCAACAAAACCATATCATGTGACCCCCCATTGGAACGTGCTCGATGAGCGCGTTCCAACAAGGGGGTCACATGATATGGTTTTGTTGAAATTTTTTGAAAAATAATATTTTTTCAGCTGCTGAATTTGCATATTACGCGGGTGGATGCGGCCGATTCGTTGGGTAAAAGGGTTAACCTCTGGTTCTGAATGTTTATGTTTCACTTCAACTTAACCTAACTCTTTCAATGCAGAATTCCTGAATAGGATTGTTTCAACACAATATTATCTAATATATAAATGCGAATGTCTGTATCTATCTATCTCTCTATCTTTGTTCTGGGAGAACTCCTTCGTTTCTCCACTGATCAATCTAAAATTTTGTGTACGGAGGTAATTCGTTACTGCGAGTAACATGGGATGGGTGCCATGCCCATGAGGGGTGACCTTGACCTTGAAATTCATGACCTTGACCTTTTATTTTGAAAACGGCTGGGCAGATCGGGTTAAAATTTCATATGTGCAGGTATACTGACCCATTGATGATTTCGACTTTATCGGGGTGCTGGTGTGGGGTGGCCTTGACATTTAAATTGGTGATCTTGACCTTCTATTTCGAAAACGGCTGAGCTGATCATATCTGAGGTTATATTTATATAACTATCTTCTCCCTGCAACGCCGGGTATTTACCCGCTAGTTTACAATAAAATTAAAGAACCCATTTTGAATTTGTGGGCCGGTTCAACTTCAGCTTCAGCAACAATTAAATTCCACAGCCCTATAGTGCTGTGGAATTCAATTATTACTGAATCTCCTCCATCATTACTTGTTTGCTCTGTCGTCATTGGAGGAAAATATTCTTTTACACAAAATTTATGCACAATCGGTTGGGAGTGAAAACGTTTGATGTACAAGAGAAGTGTTTATCTTGTAGGTGTACTAGCGACATTGGATGGGTACATGAACATAGCTTTAGAGCAGACTGAAGAATATGTGAATGGACAGTTGAAGAACAAGTATGGTGATGCATTCATCAGGGGCAATAATGGTACAGTAGCTTTGATATCTCAACCTTTGCTGGCAAGGGTTGAATGGAGGAGGGCAGATGCCAGCCTAAAATGGCACCCCATCACATTCCACTCCAAAGTACACATAAATCACATATAGCATCAGGCCTGGCATTCCTAAAAATGCAAGAGGGCTAAAAATCGCTCTCCTCACATAGCCTAGGGAAGCGATTAGGTCTCCTGAAGCCTACAAAAGCTAAAAATGGCAAAATGAAGTTGTACTATTAATAAATTCTGCCAAGTGGGATTTGTACATTTTATTTGGTGCTGCGAACAAGGTAGTCTCTGTGAGATGGCTACACTCCCTCTCCCACACCACCAGGCCTTGAAGGTCCGGAGGTGTGGGAGGTGCAGTGTGGCCATCTTGCAGAGACCACTAACACAGCAGAGACCTGAAAACCTGTGGATTTTAGGAACAGACTGTTATGGTAATTATTATTTTCTAAGGCAAGGAGGGCTACTTTTCGCTCTCCTCAATGTTTTTAAGACGAGCAGTAGGCGAGTGAATAATCGCTTCCTGAAAATGCCAGGCCTGTAGCATCAAATATCCGATTCCCTTAAACAAAACCCCAAATAGTTTTTGATAGCAAAAGTGAAAACAGTTTAAATTAAAAAAAAACATTAAAAATGCACACAACTCAGAAAAATATCATTGAGGAAACAAGACTCCACATCAAAGTAGACCAGTTCTGAATGATGTGGTCAAAACACTTGGCATGATGAGTAAGTAATTCCATGAGAAATGAAATCTTAATCGCTGTTAAAATATGTTGAGGCCTCAATCTATGGAATAAATACATAAAATTAAGAAGCTATGACTTAAAAAGAAAAGTGGTCCAAAAACAAATTTGATTGTAACTCCATCATCTGAGTCATTTGTACTTGCTCACCTTGATACATCTGCTTAACAATGTCAGTCTGAACTAAGGTTTAACACTCAGAACAGGAATTTCACAGCTCTTGGGCTCGAGTAAGTTTCTTGCGAGACCAGAATCGCCATTCAAGCTGTGGTTTAATCTTGCAAATAGGAATTTCCGGGTTATTGGTTCTGAAAAACCAGTAACCCGGAAATTCCTGGTTTAGAATGGGGGAAATTAATAGATTAGAATGGGGGAATCAAAGGTCGTGGAACACCAGTGAAAACAGTATGGTTTTGTGTTTACCATTCTTTCAAAACAACTATTTTTCCATTCAGAGGATCAGTAATTTTTCTAGAGAACAAGTCTTTTGGATGAAAACTCAACTTTAGAGTTGTCATGAGGGATTTGAAAGTAAGCAGTCATAAAAATGACTGTATTGTTGATGTTATATGGGGTTCACTCTATTTGTTTCCATGTGTACTTGCCCAAGAAAATAGTGAATGGCTTACAAGAAGATAGAAAAACATTGAAGGATGATCTGTAGTTGACAAATATTATATACATGTACCTACTGAAATGTTTGAATTTTTTTCTAAATTAATTACTCATATAAAAATATATTTTTCCTTAGTGTGTTATTTACATGTGATAAAAATATACATAAATAAATTATGAAAAAGCTCCTCCAATTCTTTCCTTTGGCTGATGTCTCACTGTTTTCATCTGAATTCTCCCTAAAATCTCTAGACAGAGAAGTGACTTTTCCCCCAAATTAGCCTCCCCTCCACACCACCTGGCCACATGTGGACAGTCATGTTTCACCAGTTATTCATAATATATATGTTGGTCGCTTTAGGGGACTCTCACCCCAGGAGTTAACAAATTCTGTTGCATAGTGAAGCTGAAGACCACTTAACTGGATATTTCTTAATTAATTAACCCTGTTAATTACATGTAACTTCCAGCCACAAAGCCATTTACCATACCTTCAGTACAAATTTAAACTGTTGACCCTTTACAAAACAAAACAGCCAAAACCAGCCAGAGCTATTCACAAAAATCACCATTCAATTTTCATTATTTTTTTGTTTTTTTTTTGTCTCAAAAACATAGCTTATCACCCCTCATTGGAACAGACCCGATGAGCTTGTTCCAGTGGGGGCCATAAGCTATGTTTTTTACCCCCAAAATGAAAAAAAACTAGTTTCAAGAATTTTATTTTAGACTCCTGTTAAATGAATTAAAATCTTATCATATGTCAAAAATTTACTCTGATCGTCACCAAATTCCCCTTCTTTATAGATCTGTTTGGCCGTAGTATATCCAATATAGGCATTTAATCTATTATATCTTGTTTGACAGGGCTCCATGAGCTTGGCCAAACAAATTAGAATAAGTGCCCAGTTTATCTCTGGAATACAGGAAAGTGATCAAATCCCTATTAATTGAATACTCCTGTTAACCCTTTACCCAACGCAGACGATATCAAAATTCATTATTTTAATTCCTATTTTTTAAAAGTTTAAAAAAAAATGTCAACAAAACCATATCATGTGACCACTCAATGGAACGAGCTCGATGAGCTCGTTCCAATGAGGGGTCACATGATATGGTTTTGTTGAAATATTTTGAAAAATGTATTTCTTTCAACTGCTGAGTTTGCAAATTACGCGGGTGGATGCGGGCGATTCATTAGGTAAAGGGTTAATTGAATAATTGTCACTGACAAAGTGACTATTCTATTAACTGGGTTCTACTCTACCCCAGTAACTCAGAATTTGTTTGCCACAGTAATGGACTCAATTGATATCAAGAAATATTCCTCAGTAGCTTCCTAAATGATGTCACGCTTCGGCACATGACTTTACCTCTAGTGGAACTATCAGCTGATCTTTGTTATTGTTTTGAAACATACGCCTTTAAGATCGAATTGGGCTGAATATTGTGCAATAAAATGTCTCGTAGCATATAATAAAAAAGAAAATCTACTCTGTTTTAGTCAGTGTTGGGAATTATCTCAGGAGTTTTATTTTTCACGAGCGTTTGTGCAAATTCAATTTTTTCAGTAGCTTCCTAAATGACGTTATGCTTTGGCACATGACATCACCTTAAACATTACCTTGAAGGAACTATCAGCAACTTTTTGTTGTTATCTTGAAACTCTGTGCTGTCAAATTGGGCTGAATGTTGCACATTAAAATATCACACCATATAATAAAAAGAAAATCTATGCTGTATTAGAGAATATTGGGAATTATCTCATTCATATGGACCTGAAAGTATTATTTTTCCTTCGCGCTTTCTTATTCGTGTGATTCTGAAAGTATTATATTTTTATACTGTACCAATGACCCAGACATAGCTGGTGCTAACTCTTAAAATATAGGGCCAAACACAAATTTTGCCCCCCAATCCCCAAAATTTGCATCTAAAACCAAAGAAAACATGTCCTGAATGGCCCTCCACACTTCACCTCTACTGCGCATGCGCAGTGTCAAGGACGTTCCGAAATTGGCGCCATTAATAAGTTTGGCCCTTCATCAGTTAACATCTGACTGATCTTTGTGCTTGTAAATCTCAGTTTAAATGATGCCAGACACATAAATATTAGTGAAATGGTGATTCTAAGGAGGATAGAGAAGGAGGAGAGGAAAAATGTGTGACAGAATATTATCAGGGCTGTAACTTAAAATTTTTTAATGAAATTATGTTAAGTTACCTATTTTCGAGGCAGCAGCCATTTTGTTGTCATTCTTGTTATTTAGTTACACTGATTTTTCAGTGTTTTCCTCTCTCCCTTTCCTTCAAGTCCCCTCTTGCTATTCTCCCATGCTTTTGGCATAGTTTCTGTAATTATTATTACTAAAATTTCTTGGGAGTTTTAGCTGAATAACAGAATGAATTCTGTTCTTTTCCCCATGTTTACGTCTTCACCTACGGGTGGTTAGGCGTTGTGTTCTGCATCTACCATCTGATGTTCTGCAGTTTCTTCCCTGGAAGTCTATGTTTTGCATCAGATAGTGTATTTTTGGTAACTGATTTCGGGCCTGGGTGCCTGGAGTCTTATTTTAGTGTTTTTACACTCATTGTTTACATTTACAACAGCCCTCTGTGTGAGGGGGGGATTTCTTGAAAATAATATCTTGATGTTAATTTAATCATAACTAGATACATTATTATTGTTCGTAAGTGTTGCATAAATTGTTTAGAATATTTTTAAAATTTTTGTCCACACTTAGGCTTGGGATCCATTGGGGCTCAATGTTACTTTTCAGAAACTTGGGCTGTTCTGAAAAAATATTTTTTCAAAATAATTTGATTTCAATTATTTTTTCTATGTTAATGGATCATATTATTATTATGTATTTTGATTGTCAGGGGTTGGTGCGAGTACTAGGACTTTGTTTTCTTTTCACATTGAAAGGATTTTGATCAATTGTAATAAGAGGAAGTCTTCCTCTGACTTTTATAATCATTCTATATGTGGTCAGTGTACTCGCATTAACTCCTGTTCTGTATCTGATGATTTCGATGACAACATGGGAAGCGTATGTCACGGTATGTTAGTGGGGAATTGGACATTTCGGTCCTTTCCCCGCAGGGTCACTCTACTTTATCAATTTCTATTTCAGACGATCAAGATTAGGGTGATGTATCTGTGATGTCTTCCAACAGTGTGCCTCCGTCGTCATAATTAATGAAGGGCTAGCGGAAAAGTGCTCATGTAAATACGCCAATTGCCTAAGAGGACCCTAGTAGGTTCGACGGCCTTTGATGTCCGCTAGCTCGCCCGGTGTAGCATCCATTCATCGAATGGTTCGGCAGCCGGGTTCGTCCGTTGCGGTCTAGAAGGAGTTTTGGGGTGATGCGAGCACTATAAATCAACCAAATGCACACCCAGTGACGGCGGATTAGAGGGAGAACGGAGGAAGCCTTTTAGTCCGGTTCATAGCTCGTTCTGGTCCATCCGGACGGCGAGCGAGAGAGGCCCCTCTCTCATACAACAACATCTGGCCCCAGATGTTGTGGTACAAAATGTTTCGCATTCGGAGCATACGTCCGTCGCTCGGGACGCTCCGACATATAGTCAGTCCGGAGATACTGTCAATAAGGCTTCCTCATTCTCATGGTAGCGCACACGACCGCTCTTGGCTACGTGACCTCAGATATCCAGTCAGCTTCGCCAGTCAGAGAATCATCGGCGACCAGGTCACACCATCCGGTAGCCAGGGACACGAGGCCTGCAGACTCCGGACGTTCGCATAGGAAAGTGTGCGGGAGTCAACGTACACGGAGCTTCCGGCGGCAATGCATCGTAAGACCGCTACTGCACAGGCCTCGGGGACGGACATGCTATCCTAAATAGCACAGCTTATCGCAGCATCCCAGCATCAACTGAATCTGTCGCATATGTTTTATCCGACGATGCTGGGTCGGGACGCTCCGCGGAAGCGGGTACGGACGTCCGAAAATTTCATCCGGTCCGACGGGATACCGAAAGGGATTCGGAGGATTTCGAGCTTTCCCTTTCGGAACAACATATGCTGTTGTGTATGTCATCTGACTTGATCTTCTACAGGTTCTTTCGTCGGACCAGAATGCTGCGATGCCAGATAAAAAACTGATAGCGTCGGTGGACTTAGAAATTTTTGGTTCGGTTCAGGGACTTCGTCCCTCAGTTCCGACATAGTCCAATAATGTCACACAAACTTTCGAATTATTGAACAACGCTATATATTTATTTTATATGCTTGCTATTACCAAGCATTTCTGGTTTCTTGTTCGCAAAGTTACGGAGATGTCTTTCAAAAGTGTGCCTCTGTCATCATAGTTAATGAAGAGCTAGCGGCAATAAGTGCTCATGGAATATGTCTATCGCCCAAGAGGTCCCTTGTAGATCGACGGAGTGACATTCGCTAGCTCACCCGGTGTAGCGTACATTCATCGAATGGTTCGGCTGCCGGGTTCGTCCGTTGCGGTCTAGGAAGGAGAGTTGGGTGATGCGAGCACTATAATTACTTTATTACTCACCCAGTGACGGCGGATTGAGGACAGATCGGAGGAAGCCTGTTAGTCCGGTTCCTGGCTTGTCCAGGTCCATCCGGGCTGTGAGCGAGAGAGGTCCCTCTCTCATCCAACAACATAGGGGACCGCATGTTGTGGTTCAGATATTTTACATTCGGAGCATATGTCCGTCGCTCGGGACGCTCCGTTATATTGACAGTCCGAGAGACTGTCGATAATGCTTCCTCATCCTCACAGCAGTGCACACGACCGCACCTTGGCTACGTGACCTCGAGTATCCGATCAGTTTCGTCATTCAGTGATTCCATGGCGAACAGGCCATGCCATCCGGTAGCCAGGGGACGCGAGGCCTATACATTCCGTTCGCTCGCATATTAGTAGTATGCACGGGGTAACGATCACGGAGCTTCCAGCGGCAATGCATCGTAGGACCGCTTCTCCACAGGCCTCAGTGACGGATGTGCTATCCGAGTTAGCACAGTTTTTTCGCAGCATCCCAGCAATCGACAGTTTCTTAGTCGAATCAGGAATTATCTGATGGCGCTGGGTCGGTGCGGTCCGCGGTTGCATCAGGTACGGACGACCGAACGCTTTATAGGGTCCGACAGGATGGCGAAAGGGATTCGAAAGATTTTGAGTTTTCCCTTTCGTAGCATCGGAAGCTGCCATTCATATCTTCCGGCATTATCTTCCAGTGATTGTTATTTCGGACTACATTGCTGCGATGTTGGATAAGAGACTTATAGCGTCATTGGACATGGAATTTTGGATCGGTTCAGGGACATTGTCCCTGACTTACCGACACAGTCCAATAATGTCATTAGAACTTGTGTATTATTTATCGACACTATATATACATATAAGCCTGCTACCAAGCATGATAGTTTAGTTTCTTGTCCGCAATGCTCATTTCTGCATTTTATCATTTATACGAATAATTTATTTTGGCAGAACAGGGCATACCGAGAGTTCATATGCGTCTAGACGGCGTGGTTAAAGACTGGAAATATTCTTTTTCGCCGTCTATGTCTTTTCCAACCACAATGTTGGAAACGACAATGATGTCTAATAGACTTAACTTAGACGCTTTATCATACGTAATCCACCTTACTGAGGCGTTATCATTACGTCTTCAAGAGAAAGAATTACGGGATATTATCCTCAATGTGATTTCTTTTGAGGGCAGTAGTTTGTTCACGTATAACTCCGCCCTTCAGTGGCTGTTTGGAGTTGGTTAGACGTGACGCAGCCCTAGCTACATCCACGCGCGTGGATAGTAAGGTGAAGAACTCTCTCAGAGTCGCTTCGTTCTCGGAGAAGCTTCTCTTCGACGGCAACTTTTCAGCAATCCATGAATTGCTCGATTTACACGTTCTCTTGTCTATCTAGTGTAGCAAGAGTTTCAGACTGGGGCAAACATTCGGTGGTTGACTCAGAGAGTGCCACTGCAGTTGCCGGATCCGAGTTTTATAATTATGACGGTTGCCAGTCAAACAGGTTGGGATATAATATTGATCCCAACGGATTCGAAGTGCCAGGGTCTTTGGGTTCCGCAGTCTCTAAGCAAGCACTTATCTTCCGCGGAATAATGTTTTTTTTTGGGCTTGCTTTATGTTATTGGATGAACATTATTCAGAAACGCATGTCCAAATCCTGTCCGTTAATTCGACAGTAGTGGCGTATCTCCGGAACCAGGGAGGCACTCATTCATTTCCGTTATTCAATTTAATGGAAAGAATCCTTCTGTTTGTTATAGTACACCAAGTTCTGTTTCGGTCCGTCATATTCTGGGTCGTCTGATTGTATTACCGGACTCCCGTTCACTTATGGGTCGCTTGTTGCCGTCAGAATGGACTCTCAACAAACAAGTATTCAATCAGATTTGCTATCAATGGGAGTGCCCAATGATAATTTATTTACGACACAACTTGCTTGTCAATTGCAGACGTATGTGTTTGCTGGTCCGGATCTCTGAGCTAATGTTGTTAACGCTCTATTGATCTAATAGGACGGAATGATAGGATATGCGTATCCTCTTGCGCTGTTGTTTCAGCAAGTATTGCTAAGATAAACAACCACAATACATTTCTGTTGATAGCATCTCTCTTCACAGAGACCGTGGGTAAATTTACTCTGATGTCAACTGTGGGACTTAACGCGAAATCTTCCTCAATGAGAGGATCTTTTTTCGCTGTGTAAAATCGTGTCATCTTTATCACAACCCGCAAGGTCGCAACCTTAACGTATTCTGTTGTGTGGTCCTTATTGCATTGTAAGCATTGTACTGGACGAGCTTTGGACGCGATTTCTTACTATAGGAGAACCTCTTCTTCGCTATTCTATGTGGCTAAAGTGGAGGCTCTTCCGTCGTTGGTGTAGGGATCACTTTGTTGATATTGTTGATCCCTTCATACTAGTCATTGCAACTTTTTAGTATACTTGTTTGACAAGATCTACTGCAGCCTGTTATTATTAAGGTTATAGGTTTATGTTACCTCATACCTATGCACTCTATGATAGTTTACAATTGAGTCTTATGTCTCTTTATCTAAGTCAGTTAGTAACTTTTCGATAAATAGACTTAGAATCATTAGATTAAATTCCTATATGGAATTTAACTTCGGTTCTTATCTAGCTAAGTAATCATTTGAACCTCTGGAAACAGTAGTTTTCAAATTCTGACCTTTTAGACAGTAATTCTGTTGGCTTCTCTTTTACTGAAGAGTCAGTGAGTTTCATGCACTATCGGTGGATGATTTTCACTTTCGTAGTTTCGGAATCACTACTTCCTTTACTATTTAGGTTGGATTTTTGCATAAGAGTCAGGCTTCTAATTAATATCCAGAACCTATTGTTATTAAGGTCCTTCTGTCTTCGTACGGGCATAGGCCTTTACTCTGTCCGGTTTTATGTATTTATAAACAGATATCTGTTTATTACTACGGGCGTAAGCTTCTTCTGTCTTTGATGCCTAATAGAAGGACGTTACGCTCCATTCTATTGCTAATGGATTCAATTAACTATCGATACTGCTTATGGTATATCATTGACTCAGCAGTTCTTTGAGATTTCGGTTCATGAAGTAAGAGTTCTTCTACATCTTGGGCTTACATTAATAGTGTCGCTATTATAGATTTTTGAAGGCTGCTCATTGCACTCAGCCATCCACATTCATGAATTTTTATCTCAGAAATATTGAGTCCATTTCTGGAGGCCTCTATTGTTAGGTCTATTATCTACTGCTCAGAATGTCATTCACTTAACAGTTGCTACTATAGCTAGGTAGGCTGTCTGTTTCGGCAGTGACTCCGTTCTGCTGCCCTCATCGCTCTGGGCTATTTGACCCAGGGCAAGAAAAAGGGGGGGGGGGGGAGGGTGTTCCCTTGGGTCACCTGTTTTACTATGAAAACAAGGGGATACCTCCTCCGGAGTTAGTAATTCTGAGCTGTTATTGGGATGGTTGTTTAGTGAGAAGTTTATGTTTTAAAAATTCAGTCAGGTCTTAGTTTTTAAAGTATAGCTTTTGAATATAGCACGTGTCAACGGACATGATTATACAAATCCTCAGACACTTTCAAGGAGTATAAAGAGTCTCTATTCTCTAGACTTACTTTATTTATGGGCTTACTTTAAAAATTATTAGTATAAGGATTATACTAGATATTAATAGAGTACATGGATGTATGATGCTCAATTTTGGAAGGTGTTGTATCTTTCTAATTTATCATAAATAAGAAAGATACATGTAAGGCCTAATACTTCTTTTTCCCTAGAGGGGATGACTCTATTTTATATAATTGAGCGTATTCCATCTTGCTCTATGTCCTTGGCCCTCCAGCCTTTTTACTATTCAGCTATGTCTGGGTCATTGGTACAGTATAAAAATGTTAAAAAAATTATAGTAATTTATATATTTTTTATACATACCAATGACCCAGACGGGGATGGCCCTCCCAGGAGTTGGGAACTCTTACCTCCCCGCCAAGTACATAGCGCTTACCAGGCACTGGTTATTAGAATGATTAATGGCACCAATTTCGGAACGTCCTTGACACTGCGCATGCGCAGTAGAGGTGAAGTGTGGAGGGCCATTCAGGACATGTTTTCTTTGGTTTTAGATGCAAATTTTGGGGATTGGGGGCAAAATTTGTGTTTGGCCCTATATTTTAAGAGTTAGCACCAGCTATGTCTGGGTCATTGGTAAGTATAAAAAATATATAAATTACTATAAATTTTTTAACTTCCCACTCACGCAAGCGCTCACAAAAAATAATACTTTCGGGTCCACACTCATGAGATAATTCCCGATATTCACTAAAGCAGCCTAGATATCCTCTATATATGTAAGGTCACCAGTAGAATCTGAGTTCTGATCTGTGACTATTATTGTTTGGGACTGTGAAATAAAATGATATCATAGAGTGCTGCAAAGCAATCTCTGAAGATAACAAACACATCTCAACCTTAAACTATGTAAGCCAGGAACACAACAAAGAAAGTGAGACCATTTTACATAAGTAAAGCAAAATCTTTCAATGGCTAAGTAAATAGTAAGCCCAAAAGTGACCCTGCTGGACAAGATGTTAACCCTTTGCCTAAGGTAATGTGACCATATCCACCCAGTTTTGTACACAGAAATTACCATTCAGTTTTATTATTGTTTTCAAATTTTTCCTCCAAAGCATGGCTTTTCTCCACTATTTGAATGAACTTACTGAGCTCATTCCATTGAGGGTACATAAGCTATATTTTTCAACCCTTTACCTAACCTGAAAAGCAGACGACACTTGCAAAAATAATTCTTGAATAACTAATTTTTTTCATTTTTTGTCTCAAAAACACAGGTTATGACCCCTCATTGGAACGAGCTCGACGAGCTCGTTCCAACGAGGGGTCATAACCTATGTTTTTGAGACAAAAAAATGAAAAAAATAATGAAAATTAATTGGCGATTTTTGAGAATAGCGCATAACGCTGGCCGGTTTTGGCCGTTACATTGGGTAAAGGGTTAAGCAAAAATGTTAATTTTTCAAGAGAAAAACTACAAGTCTCATTGGTGTTGTTTCATGAAGGATTAGTAGTTTATATGTAAAAATGCAGCACTCATTGGTTCGTGCATGTGATCTAAAAGGTATGAATTCAATTCTCATGGTCTCACAGAACTAAATATTTTCCCATAGGCGACCATTATAACGTTCAGGTGGAAAAAAATATGATCGCATCACTTTAATTTTGGCATTCAAATATCTCTGTCAAGTATAGCCCTTCAGACAACTTTTTCTGATCTGAAAACAGGGGGTCATGCAACAAATAAGAGAGAAAAACTGGCACAAAGGGAAGTACCGGTCACGTGCACATATTTTTCAGGGAATTCCCTACAAAAACACACAAAAAGTAAATTGTATTTTTTAGGTCCAAAAGTCATCAAATCACCCTCTTTTTTATCAGGAATATTCAACAATAATGCAAGATGTCAATAGAATGTTTCAAACTTTTATTGAAACAACGGATTTTCCCAAGGCTGTTTATTTTTAGAGATTGCGTCATTTCCGAGTGCAACATTTTAAGGCGGCTCACTCTAATTTCAATATTTAGTTCCGCGATACCTATAATCATCCCCAACCCCACCAAAGAGACATTTTACCACTTCCATGAGATAAAAGAGTCATTTCTGCATTAGAATCCAACTTTTGGCTTTGGCTGAGTCAAAAACATGGAAAATTTGCTCTTTTAAGGAAAAGTGTCCAAACTTTGTCAAGTGGGCTTGAAAACTGGTATTGCCTCCAAAAGATTTTTCTATCCTGTTACTTTATAAATTAACTGAGAAGGATGAGAATTTACAGCTTTCTTTAAAAAACTACCCTGATCCCAAAATAAAACTATCATCTGCATCAGCACAAACTATTTTTAGAAAACATCTGTCTCATTTAACCATACTGCAAGCAAAACAGTGTCCCAACCCCCATGGAACAATATGGATGTCAATTTTGTTTCCAAAACTGGGGATGCAGCTATATATTTCACCAATATGAGAGGACTCTACCAGTTTATCCTAACAACTGATGTCAAATTTTATTCCACCATCTGAAGTAGTAAAATTTTGCCCTGAATAGGACCCCCCGGTATGCCCCTTTTCATCAAAATATGTGATATAATTCATAATTTAATTGATATTGACCCAAAACAAACCTACTGTGATATGAACTTTCCCATCTGTAATAGTTTTTAAATCACAGTCTGGCTTCTGAAGACAATTCACATTGTATTGATGAATATTTTGCAATTTTTGTAAAGGAAAAGCCTCAGTTTTCTCAGTAAAGGCACATAGAGTCATTGGTATGGCACTGACAAAACATAAAACAGTGTTTTTTTTCCAAACGAATGACCAGTACCTGCTACTGTGATATCTCATAACACTGGTAAGATGCCTAAAACCATCAAATATTGATTCTATAGTGCTATGCTTATGCTGCAAGTTCCCATAAGTGCACTTTCATAACCTTTGTTTTAATCCCCACAGACACCCATTCTGGCAAAAAGATTGAAATTGTTGAAAACATGTTTCCAAAGAGGATGAATCAGACATTTGCTTCAAGAATATAGTGGTATTTGATGTTTAATATACTTGTGTGTGTGTGGGGGGGGGGGGGGGGGGGGGGGGGGGGGGGTTAGTCAGCTGCCAATTATTGAAAATGTAGATCCAGGCAAGTGAAAAGCAAAGAAACACCATGTCTGATGAAGAGACAGACACACAGACAGACAGACAGATAGGCTTGCAGTCACACATGTAGGAGGTCTACATGAGGGTACTGAATGGCATACAATGAAAAATATAGTGGAAGAGCCAGGGCAAGGTTGTTAAATTGAAAAATAACTCAGTGGACCATGAGTGCTGAAACCTCAAAGTAAATCTTAAAAAACTGAAAGTGTATGATACTAACTTCAGTCTTTAAAAACATGCTGTTCAGTCTTCCAAATGTTTATCATCAGCAGAAGGGTTAAATATGTGTGGGAGAGAGGACTTGGTTCAGGGAAAGAGCAATATTTCACAACTGTCACTGTAAATTTATGCTGCATCAGGGGAACCATGGCAGCACTAGTACTAGACAACTATATTGGTAGCTATGCACAAATGCCATTCACTCACATTTGTAATTTTATTATGTTGTTTTCCACTGTAGCCCCACCCCTTCCTCAAATTTGTGTTCCAGGATACTCTTTCAATGAAGGAATTGTTTTCCAACATTTTGAAGAGCATAATATAGAAGAGAAAAACTTCTAAATAATAGTGAATAGAAGGGCAGTGTAGGTTTTCTGTCTGTGTTTGAATGGTGATTTGGGAGGGGGTTGGAAGATTTGGAATCCTCCCTGCCCCTAGAAATATGAGGAGAAACCATGGTTTAAATAAATATGTTAATAGGGTAAGATAGGCTGTTAGTTAGCAGCTGCCAGAGGTTATAGTGTGCTCCTGGGGAATACACTTGCTCAAGATGTGAATTTTCTTGCATGAACAGCCTTAGTTTTGGAAATATATAGCTTTAATTGCTGACTGTGACAAAAATGTAACTTCTCAAAACAATAAAATGGTTTGGTAAGGTGTATGGTCCCCAAATAAATATTTAAATGTGAAATAATCCCCCAAAATAATAATTGAATCTAGTCTGGAAGCCAAAAAACATATTTCCTATAGGTCTCACAGAACTAAATATTTTCCCATAGGCGACCATTATAACGTTCAGGTGGAAAAAAATATGATCGCATCACTTTAATTTTGGCATTCAAATATCTCTGTCAAGTATAGCCCTTCAGACAACTTTTTCTGATCTGAAAACAGGGGGTCATGCAACAAATAAGAGAGAAAAACTGGCACAAAGGGAAGTACCGGTCACGTGCACATATTTTTCAGGGAATTCCCTACAAAAACACACAAAAAGTAAATTGTATTTTTTAGGTCCAAAAGTCATCAAATCACCCTCTTTTTTATCAGGAATATTCAACAATAATGCAAGATGTCAATAGAATGTTTCAAACTTTTATTGAAACAACGGATTTTCCCAAGGCTGTTTATTTTTAGAGATTGCGTCATTTCCGAGTGCAACATTTTAAGGCGGCTCACTCTAATTTCAATATTTAGTTCCGCGATACCTCATGTGTCTCTTCTAGAACTGTGTTCTTGAGCAAGACAATTAACCGTGTTTGCTCATCTGGCAACACAAGGTGTCTTCAATCAATAATAAGTATGAGTATGACACTGTGTTAGTGTGTTGAAAAATCGGACAGCTGCTTACGTTGTTCTGAGCATCTCTCTGGGTACTCAGGATCCCCCCACCCACCTCCAACCAAAGTGTTTATCACAAAAACCAAAATACTACTTGTGTGGATTACATAGGTATTTGCCCCATAACACATTTGAACACAACCCATGAAAATCCAGCCTCCATCAAAAGTTAATATTGATCTAAAGAAGAGAGATTGGAGGCTGCACAAACTTTTTATCAACCTTACCCCTTCAACTTGATGTGCATAAACGTTAGCAGAAAACAAAATTTGGTCTGCAATGGATACCAATAGTTAAGGAACATACACATTACACAGGGTTGTTGAATTAATTTATTACTGAATCTCTCTTCAATTCTAAATGGGTCCATCCAAATCAGTGTCACCAATATTGTATAAAGTTATCATAGATGACAAAGAAAGACGGTAATTTTTCACAGTGTCAAGTATGATGCTTCATTCAGAGATTTGAACTGGCTTCAATAACAATTTAATGTTAGTGAATATTGGAATCCATGTAACCTGTGAGAGAAAGATTTTTTTTATAGATCGTCCCCTATGAATGTTTTCTCTCTCTTTTTATTTTTAGTGTTGTACATTAGTACACAAAAACGAAGGATGTGACTGTGAAGAAAAGTGATCAGTTTGTGGTTAGTGTTTCTGTGACTTCACTGAGAGGAACATTATAGACTGTTTGCAAAGATTAAAACTGTCATTTTAATGTGGCTAATCATAAAATGCAAAGCACAAATGAAGGAGATGACTGTAAAATAAGATGAGATGTGAAGTAAAAGAAATATGAAAGAAAAAAAGTCCTAGTTATTGTTTAATCACCCTACTCTTTGCTCCTTGTTCACTGTAAACATTGTACAGCAGATCTCACTGGATCAGGCCTCAAATTTTCAGGACAGTGATTTATTCGCTCGCCTACAGCTCACCTTAAAAAAACTAAGGAGGGCAAAAACTAGCCCTCCTAGCCTTAGAAATAATGTTTACCATAACAGCCTATTCCTAAAACCCACATCTTTTCAGATCTCTGATATGTTAGTGGTCTCAGTAAGATGGCCACACTTCCCCTTCCACACTTCCGGGCTTTGCCGAGGCCTGGAGGTGTGGGAGGGGTGGTGAAGATGCCTCACAGAGACTACCTTGTTAGTGGCACCAAATAAAATATACAAAGCCCACTGGGTAGAATTCATCAATAGTAAAACTTTATTTTGCTACTTTTAGCTTTTGTCAGGCTTGAGGAAAGCTAATCACTCCCTTAGGCCATGCTAAGTAGTAGTGGCAATTTGTAGCCCTCCTCCATTTTTAAGAATGCCAGGACTGCTGGATATCCCTCATTGGAATAACCCTGTTAATTGAATAAACTTTCAAACACAATACCATTTATCATACCTTCAGTACAAATTTATCCTGTAAATTGCATAGAGCTTGTAGTGAAAACTAAAAAAAAAAATTTTTTAAAATTGCAATATGTCATAAAATGAAACTAACAAATACAGAATTTGGCTAACTAATAGACCCACCCCATAAAATACAGGTATTTACTTTATTATATCGTGCTTGACAGAGTTCCATGAGCCCTATCAAACAAGATACAATAGAATAAATGCTTAATTTATCTCTAGAATACAGGAAAGTGACCAAACCTATGTTAATTGAATACTCCTGTTAATTGAATAATTTTCTCTGGCAAAGGAGTTTTTTTTTATGTGCACATCGATAAATGTACAGTAGTCCTTTTGTCAAAGAAAACTTATTCTTTTTCAGGCCATATTCAGTCTCTCTGCGGGTACAACATGCAGAGGGTGATTTGGTACTCTGCAACATGGTACTTGAGTACCCTTTCTGGGGTGGAAGTCCTCTAAAGTGAGCAGCCAAGGTATAAACGATTAGCAAAACTTGCCTTCGTCCTATGTTGTGGTCATGAGATCCAAAGATGGTGAAAGTGACCTTAAACACCAATAAATACGTTCCCTAACTTGTTTGACCATTGCATCCGAAATCCAACAAGCACACTTTCATTTCATGGACCACATGTCAGTCCATAGCTGTAACGTTTCTTGGTTGGACCCTGAGATTCTATTGTCTAGCAAGTAAAAAGCAAGTAAAAAGGGATGCTTAAAAGGGCTGGAATTTTAAAATGGAAATTCCTTGAATGTGCTGCAGTCATTTGGCTCAAGATGTGTTCTTACAAGATTTGGTAGAATCTTTGCTTAACCCCTTACCCAATGTAAAGGCCAAAATCGGCCAGCGCTATTCTAAAAAATTGCCAATTTTCATTATATTTTCATTTTTTGTCTCAAAAACATAGGTTATGACCCCTCTTTGGAATGAGCTGATTGAGCTCATTCCATTGAGGGGTCATGACCTATGTTTTTGAGACAAAAAATGAGAAATATTATTTATTCAAGAATTTTGTTTGCAAGTGTCATCTGCTTTTCATGTTAGGTAAAGGGTTTAAATTGCATTTTTAGTCGAGTTGTGACGAAGTCAAACTCGACTTACAGTTTGATGAATGGCGAGCAGGCATTGGTTTGGTTTCCAGATGATAACTTGATAATGGTTCAACCCATGTTCATGAAACTTCATAGGTAGGTTGGTATCAGTGAGAGGAAGAACCCTATTCATTTTGGACTTGCTTGGTCAAAGGTCAATTTCACAGTGACCTTGAACATAGTAAATTGTAAACAATTGGTTTCCGGATGGTAATTTGACTACGGTTTAACCCACATTCATGAAACTTCATACGTAGGTTGGCCTTCATAAGAGGATAAACCCTATTCATTTTGGAATCACTAGGTCAAAGGTCAAGGTCACAGTGACCTTGGACATAGTAAATCAAAACAATTGGTTTCCAGATGATAACTTGATAATGGTTCGACCCATGTTCATAAAACTTCATAGTTAGGTTGGCATCAGTGAGAGGAAGAACCCTATTTATTTTTGACTCGCTAGGTGAAAGGTCAAGGTCACAGTGACCTTCAACATAGTAAATCGTAAATAATTGGTTTCTGGACGATAACTTGATAATGGTTTGTCCACCTACATTCATGAAACTTCATAGGTAAGTTGGCCTAGGTAAGTGCGAGACCCCTATTTATTTTTGACTTACTAGGTCAAAGGCCAAGGTCAAAGTGACCTTGAACGTAATAAATCGTAAACAATTGGTTTCCAGATGATAATTTGACAATGGTTCCACCTATGTTCATTAAACTTCCTAGGTAGGTTGGCACTGGTGCAAGAAAGAGCCCTATTTATTTCAGAATCACTAGGTCAAAGGTCAAGGTCACAGTGACCCATCACATAGTAAATTCTAAACAATTGGTTTCCAGACGATAAGTTGATAACGATTAAACCCACTTTTGTGCTGTCACAACTCGACATTGGATCGGTGATCCTATCAGCATTTTTTTCTATCCAGTGAAATAATACATGCACCTAATGCTGATCCTTTGGAAGCTCTCTGTGAGAGTTTCTCAAGGATCAGAGCAGAGGTATAAGGAGTATTTTGATATATAAGAAGCACACATGATAACTATATAGTTTTTTTCCATAGTTAGTGAAGGCATTGTCCTAACTAGGATCCACCAGTTATTACCCATCCTTCCATTTCCCTTTATGGGAAGTGGAAGGAGAGGGTTAACAACCAGAGGGTCCTAGTTACACCTAGTGGATGGATGGTGCCCAATAAGATTGCAATGACAGCAATCTGCAAAAGACATATACCGGTAAGTTTCAGTGGACGAGGCGGAGGCCTTGAAAGTCCTTGAATTTGGCTATTGTGGGGCATTAAAATGCTGAAAAATGTCAAGAAACAACCTTGAATAGCCTTGACGCAATGGGCTATCATAACAGGTGCATGAACACATTCTATGTGCGTTTCATTGATCGACTCAGCTGATCGCTCACAAAATAAAACAGAATTCCTTATAATTCATGACAGAACTGTTAATAGCCAATGCCCCCCCCCCCCCCCACCCCCCCACACACACACAGACAATAAATGGAGACTGCACAATAAAATATTACACACTTGTAAATTCAATCTTATCATCATAGGAAGTGAAATTGAGAGTGAATAATTTTACAATGCAACATGGAAAATTTGCGGTGCCACATTACTCATTGTTTAAGTGCACAACAATATTGTTCCATAACAAATGGGTTTTTTTAAAACATTTTTTTTCCCAACATTATGTCCCAAAACTGTATTAATAATTTAAGATTTAATCTATGTATGTGATGGAATTGTTAGATAAATGAATTATCATGATAATGTGCATGCCCTGTGATTTGCATCAGATTCTCGCCTGTGTCCAGAATGGGATCTCAACTCGCTGGCAAAGCTGGCTCGTTGAGATCCCGTTCTGGACACCACCTCGAATTAGATACAAATCACAGGACATGCACATTATCATGATAATCTGTATTTATCAGTGGTGATTTGACTTAGCAGTTTGAATAGAATACAGTACACAAAGCTGTGCTTAACCCCCTGCCTTCTGATGTCAAAATGACAAAGTTTTCAGTAGCAAATATTTCCAAGAATGCAGTTTGATATTGAACCAAATATACCTTGTTTGACAGAGCTCAGTGAGCTATGTCAAACAAGATATAATTGGTTAAATACATAGTTAAACAAGAGAAAAATGGAATGAATGGAGAAAATTCTGTTGCACCACCAGAGTGCTAGGAGGTAAGACTAACACACCTCTAGATTGAGATAAATGCACATTTTTGACTCCATTCAAAGGCAGTAGTGGAGATAAATTATACAAGGGAATCTTGAATACATCTTAAGAGTCTAGAGCCTGTGCCACCTCTACCTGCAAATCTATTATATAAATGGGAATTTTGTGATTCTGACATGTCATTCCATCTAGCTAGCAATTTCCTGTGGCCCTCTAGTTCCTAATAAGATTGCAATGACAAGAACCCACAAGAGATACAGAAGTTTCAGGTGACAACATTTGATGAATTGTTGGCTCTCCCACTCTCTCTGTCTCTTTGAACTATTTCTGGACATCCTACACTCCCTGGATCTGTTAGATGCAGGTATTGTTAATTTGGAGTGCATGTAGATTTGGTATGAACTGATAAACTTATATGTATACATTGACAGTTACATATGGAGGTACAAGTGGTATGAAAATATGTACAAGCTCTTCAGATAATTGAAAGGTCTTGGAGAATAATTCTGCTTGAAAATTGCTCAAAAATATCCTCTAAAGTACTGGATATTTTTATTCTTAGAGTGACTGAATCCTTAGTAGAGATTGGCAATATACCGAATAACCAAACCGATACCGATATGGGGATACCAAAAAACCAAACCGAACCCATCATGAATAAGGAAAATGTCTGAATTTTCAGATTTTCTTGCATTCGCCTCTTATATATAGACCTTGTTGGGGCTTGATAGCAGTTGATGGGTTCAGTTTCATGAAAGAAGTGACTGATTTTCTTTTCAGTTTTGTTAACCCTTAAGGGCCTGGTAAATTGTCCTGAGTTCAGACTAGACTACAACCTGTACATGTCCAGTTGCTTAGCAGTAATTTCTAGTCAGGTCTTGGCTGCATTAACAGGCAGCCAAGTCTTGACAAGAAATCACTGTTCAGGTGAGTTATCTTGCTAGCAGAACCTCCTAATGATGGAATGCTAATGGTATATATTCTGAGATCGCAAGAGTCTGAAATGTGCCTTTGAGGGTTAAGGTGAGTTTGGAACAGGTCACAAAATTACTGTAGATATGATTTATGTGGCAAAAGAATGGCATGTTCATGGCAGTGGAATTTGTGGCACTGTTGTAGGATGACACAAGAAGAACTTATTCTGTATTTTGATATAAATCAAAAACACATTTCTGGGCGAGTTTTTTCTTTTGTCATTATTTCTTACATAATATCATTTTATCACAATTTTGTAGGCCACATGACTTACTACTTGAAAATAAAATATATTTAGTCCCTTAGAAAGTGCCCATATATTTTTTAACACAAACAAAATTTTCAGCCATTTTGGGTCACATTGACATCATCACCTTAATGTAGCTAGTGAGGTAGGTTGCTGGGCAAACAGCATTTGGTATACTGGACTTATAGGACACACCTGTATACTTAGTGAATCTCGTATGGGGGCTGATCCTTTACTGAGGGACCAATTTTTTAGCTCAACTTTGACATAGTCAAATTTTTAGCTCAACTTTGACATAGTCAAATTTGATGTTTTGCCATAGCCTGTTGTCCGCCTGTCAACAATTCAATACGGCTCGGGCTAAAGGCTGTATTTATGAACCAATCTTTATGAAACTTCTTGGGTACCTTTGTTATCACTGTGGGATGAGAACGAGTGTTTTTGGGTGCGGTCTGAAATTCAAGATGGCCACCAGCAGCCATTTTGTACCGAAATCATCTGCAATCAGTTTTTTGTACAGAACTTCTGTATGAAAGTTCTGATTTGAATAAATTTTTGTATGAATGTTTAGTAACATGGCATGCATCACATACAATACAGGTTTTTTTCTCCTGCTGGCATTATGCAAATTAGATGAACTTTGATTTATTCAATGCTACTTATACACAGAAAGTACACATGTCAATACGGCTTGGGCCTAGGGGCTATATTTATGAACTGAGCTTCACGAAACTTCTTGGGTACCTTTGTTATTACCTTGGGACGAGAACGAGTGTTTTTGGGTGTGGTCCAAAATTCAAGATGACTGTCTGCGCCCATTTTGTGCCGATATTAGGTACAATCAGTTTTTTGAACAGAAGTTCTATACGGCTCGGGCTAGAGGCCGTATTTATGCACCAATCTTTACAAAACCTTTGTTATCACCATGGAACGAAAACGAGTGTTTTGGGGTGTGGTCCAAAATTCAAACAGCCATTTTGTACCAAAATTAGTGCAATCAGTTTTTTTGTACAGAAGTTACAGAACTTCTATATGAAAGTTCTGATTTGAATAAATTTTTGTATGAATGTTTAGTAACATTATCACCATGGAACGAAAACGAGTGTTTTGGGGTGTGGTCCAAAATTCAAACAGCCATTTTGTACCAAAATTAGTGCAATCAGTTTTTTTGTACAGAAGTTACAGAACTTCTATATGAAAGTTCTGATTTGAATAAAATTTTTGTATGAATGTTTAGTAACATGGAATACATCACATATAATACAGGTTTTTTTCTCCTGCAGAAATTGTGCAAATTTGATGAACTTTGATTTATTCAGTGCTACTTATACACAGTAAGTGCAAATGTCAATATGGCTCGGGCTAGAGGCTGTATTTATGAACCGATCTTCACGAAACGTCTTGGGTACCTTTGTTATCACCTTGGGACAAGAACAAGTGTTTTTGGGTGCAGTCTGAAATTCAAGATGGCTACCAGCCACCATTTTATACCGACATTAGGTGCAATCAGTTTTTTGTACAGAACTTTTATATGAAGGTTCTGATTTGAATAAATTTTTGTTTGAATGTTTAGTAACATGGAATACATCACATATAATACAGGTTTTTTTCTCGTACATAAATTATGCAAATTAGATGAACTTTAATTTATTCAGTGCTACTTTTACACAGTTAGTACAAATGTCAATACGACTTGGGCTAGAGGCTGCATTTATGAACCGAGCTTCACGAAACTTCTTGGGTACTTTTGTTATCACCTTTGGATGAGAACGATTGTTTTTGGTTGCATTCCAAAATTTCAAGATGTCCGCTGGCGGCCAATTAGACAAACTTTGATTTATTCACTGCTACTTATACCCAGTAAGTGCACATTTCAATACGGCTCTGGCTAGAGGTATCTAACTGTCACCCACATCTACAATAATTTACCTGTACATTTGTCACAGACTATGGTCAGTATTTATGTACAGACCTTTACAATACTTTACATGTACCCTTGTTATCAGGTCATTACCTAGATAGGTGTCATTGCTGTGTCACATTCTATATATGTCCATGTCTTACACAAGTTGAGCTACATTTTCATTGACACTTTCATTTTCATTCAGCTCAGTTTGTTAGCTCCCCAGCCTGGACGTCAGGATGAGCTGCACTGATCACTTGAGACTGTACTGATCACTTGGTCTCTCAGGTCCATAGGGTTAAAGTGGCTTTAACTGGTAGTGCTCTATTATTATTATTTTATTACGCGTTTTATTTTTCAAAGATACCATTCATTAGCAAGAAGAGTATTAATATGGCATGGTTTACTTCATAAATAATTGTTTCATTTCAACTCATTGGTGTGTGCATGTTGGCACCCGCAAAATAGAAATTTGGGACATGCCCCCGTTTGCCCCTCCCAGCACGAACCTCAAATATTGTCCCAGAAAGTTTCTTCAACAGACTTAATCTTCAGTACGTGATGAAGTCGTATACCCTATTTCAAAGAATTGTGACTAGCAGTTCATGAAAAGAAGCATTTTAAAGAATTCCAGGCTTTTATGCACATCAAGGTTAGCAACTTCTATCGAACAGAACAAGGAAGGATATTCCCCAAAGATAATTTGTGCCAAGTTGATGAGGACTGTGGTTCTGAAGAAGTCTGAAATGTAAAAGTTAACGTACAACGGACGTATAACGCACGTCTGTCCAAGTGATGGCAGTAGCTCATCGTGAACTAACTAAAAAAGGAAAGCGACGCATTATTCGTGTCCTCACCTGCGACCCTGCGTATTTGGTGGGTTACCATTGCTTCTAACTTCTACCTCTCCCATCACTCAGGCTTCAACCACTACTGTTCCTTTCTTTCCGTACTAACACTGCAACGACTGACTACTTGATCACTGCACTGTCAACACTGATATTGGTGTATGTATACACCCAGAGTTATATCATTTAACCCTTTAGTTGGCCAGCAAACGACACGTTTAAAGAATTCTCATTTTTTGACTAAAAACCATAGCTTGTGACCCCCTTGTCGCCGGGAGCAAAAAAAAAAAAATTGAACGGAGATTTCGTGAGTGGCGTTGATTTTTATGCGCCCCGACTTAAGTCGGGTGGCATATAGTGATTGAAGTGTGCATGTGTATCCGTCCGTGTGTGTGTGTGTGTGTGTGTGTGTGTGTGTGTGTGTGTGTCCGAGCCAATAACTCGAAAACTGTTAGGGCCACAGACATCAAACTTCACACAATTATAAAGGACCACGGGAGGATGTGTCACACACCATATCCGGGTTTGTGGCTCCAAGGTCAAGGTCACATTTCAAGGTCACACTAAAAACCAGTCAATATTCGTGTCTGAGCCACAACTCAGAAACGAATCAGAGTACAATTGTTAAACTTCTTACAAATGTTAAGGACAGTCAGAAGGTGTGTCGCGTATAATAGTTTCCGCCGCATCTGCAAGGTGAAGGTCACAGGGGGGGGGGGGGGGGCATGTGTTACCTTAGTAACATTTTTCTTGTTTATGTTTGTTACGATAGATGAAGGGTTAACTGGTTTTGGGACGTGTCAGTTCGTCTCTTTTCTGTGTGCTCATTCTTGCGTTTTGGAGACATCACTCTCCTCTCCTCTTTACGGTTAGGCCAGTAACTGTTTTCGTGTATATAGATATTGTCTGATCTGGAGGCCCAGAAAGTGTTGGGACGCTCTCCGTGGACACACAGTATCTGTGGCGATTGACCGTTATCTCCACGTTCTTTGACAAGCAAAATGGACCTGGTATTATTTGGACATTCTTATAATACAGTCCTAAGGGCTTCGGGCATGGCAGGAGTTATTAAGGTCTCGTTTCCTATTAAAAGGTCATTTCCGAGGTTATTGGATATCCTCAGCCAAATGACTATTTTGAGCTATAGTTTTAGTTTATGGTGGTGTGGATTTAGTAAATATTTCTCTTTAATGGTGATATGGCCAAAATAATCTGTTGATGGTCTTGATTCAAACTGTGTATTGTCAAGTGCATTTCAATTGGGGGTCAAGGTCACATGGAAGTGTTGAATGACAAACCCAGACCTGTTTGGGACCTGACAATTTGCAGTTTACAAATGGGACAATTTTTGTGTAAATTTGCTTTGAGAAAGCCTTCTGAAAAAATGAATAAGAAACCCATATGTTTTTTATTTGTCAGAATGATCATGTTATGCTGTAAAATCCTCAGTGGAGGAATGAGGAATTCCTATAACACAGTTTTATCACTATCGATGCACGAAAATTGGAGATTTATCCCCAAAATGAGAAAATTTTGACCATTTTGAGCCATTTTTTTAGCCATCAACTGTGTCATTCGGCTGAGTGTCTTTGAGTGATATTGTAAGATGTTTATTGTGTACAGTTTTCTCCAGAAAGGGCCATGTTCAGAGCTTCCAGAAACTATATACAGGTTATGAACCACTAAATAAGTGAACACGTGACTTGGAGCGCTGCTGTGAGTAGGATTAAATAGGGCTGAGCCTGATCAGCTGATTGGTTAAATATATTTTGACTTTGAAACCATTAATTAAAATTTTGATTCCTCCACTTCAGAAAGGATTAATAAGTTTGTTTGTAATTTGGTGCCGAAATGTGTGAGAATCTCTCAAAAACATGAGGCATGGGGAAAAAAGTGTGAAGGTCATTCAGGTAGTTGTGAAAATTCGAAATTTAAACTGAAATTTGATGTGGCAACTGGTGCCAACATATATTTTTTTCCAGTTTAATTTTTTCAAGAGATGGTGTAATTTGTAAATGTATAGGTATTTTTTTCAAAGCAACTTGGTGTGTTGTACAGAGAGTGGAAGGTTAACACTGTGGTCAATGGGATTTATTTTAAATTTAGTGGTTCATAACCTACATTGTGAGTATTGTGAATGCGGGGGGGGGGGGGGGGGGGGGGGGGGGGTAATTTAAATGCGAAATATCCTCGGCCGTGTTAATCAGAAGCTGAACATTTCTTGAAAAGCCGACATTTTCACCTGAATAACTGTAACGAGACCTAAGGTTTTCGTCTCGGTAGAGCGCTTAGGTATGAGGTCATCGGCCTTTGAATGAAAATTTGGGAAATTCTGTTCGCAGGATATCTCATAGAAGAAGAAATAGTTTTTTGAGGGCAGTTTTGTGGTAACTTTTTTTAACCCTTTCCCTAACGTAACGGTCAAAAAGGGCTAGCGCTATTCTCAAAAATCGCAAATTAATTTAATGTCGTCTGCTTTCCATGTTAGGTAAAGGGTTAAGGTATGACTACAGTGTTCCCCCAAATAGGATTGTTGATGCCCGAGGCCTTTCGGCTCAGATTAAGGCCTTTTTGCAAAATTAAACTACTGCAAAGTGAAATGTTATTTCTTGATTCATAATCTTGGCCATTTGCTACAGAATTTAAAAACTAGTCAATTCTGTAGGTCAACCCCGTTTGGGCTCGTGACATGAGCACCCGAAGTGCCCAGAGTTTACAAAAAAATTAAAAAAAGAATTTTTATTTTGAATGTTTTGGCCTGAAATATGAAAGAACATGATAATATGCCTGGCACATTTATTCATTTATTATGAGCTCCTGGATTTAGACATCGCGAAGCCCCGCATTCTTGAACACAGAAAAAGTTAACTTCCAACCACAAGGAATAACAAATGAACTCAAGCCTCACCGACATTGTAATTGGTTCACAGAATGTCAAATTTTATGACCTGATTTGCCTTGACAAATGGATGGACCCATGCGACGTGTGGTTTCTCAAGAGGTGGAATCGCGAGTTATCTCCCTTATACCATAGAAAAGCTCCAAATCATGCAGTGTTTTGCCAAGATCCATCTCGCGACACAATTGCTAATTTTCCGTAAATATCGCAAAATATTTCCACGAACCATGTCGATTTAAT